>CM060962.1:68287975-68857975 GCA_030765045.1 Tenodera sinensis | reverse complement strand
GGAGAATCCTAGAAAAAGAAAAACCAGCAGTTCACCCTAATTAAATTTCGAACAATCTGATTCTCAGTTATTAGGCAAACAAGGAACTCGTATAAGCAAGAGCCTATGTCAGCTTTCAAACTGTTTAGCCACAAGTCAATAAGTTAGCTATTGGTTAATGACAGAGACGGAAAACGTTTGAAATCAATATTACGTAAGTGCTTTACTCAACAAGTATTTCGAAAGTGTTTAATGCCACAAATATCCACATTGATTTTATACTTTAAAGAGATCTAAATTGCTCTTATAGCAAATAAACGTCTATGTCAGCTTAAGTGATGTGATATGTTACTATTTCTCGATACCCCATACCTATACTGATTTAAGCACCAATAATCGATATTCAATTCATTATAAAAAGCTGTAAAAGCGATAGCTTGTTAGCTGAATTATGTTCTTGTTCCCGTATAAATGCAAGGAACCAATTTTGTTTCACTCATTACTTTCAGATGTTGCGGCCAGCATCATGTTCTGACAGCGACGGGAAACTCGCGCAATGCTTTTTCAGTAGAGGTTCGATGTATGAATGTAACATGCCTCTTTGAATTTGTTGTATTTTGTGACTAAACGCCGCATGAAAATGTTTCTCTGTATATTTTACATACTGCTCTGTTATCATTGGTACTTACTGCCTACTTCAAAATAGCTCCACATTTCACTCATATTTTACCCAACATCACTACTACACATTGGTAAAACAAACTATTTATGGAGATCAGTTGTGCAGTATATCTATAAGGTACCGGGTGACCCGAGTTTGACTTGCAAAACACAAAATAACAGATGAAACGAAAGAACAAATATTTCCATGCTCTGTACTATCTCACGACTAAGTTCTGATTTGTTTCTGCTGGATTCACAGATTTTTGTCCCCAGAGTGAGTAAATGTAATGGCTGAGAGTGAATCACCAAGCCGTGCTACTACAGAAACATGATTTAGTGCATTAGCTAAATCAGCTTCATTCACAACTCAGTTAACGCTGCATGTTACAAGGATTCTCTACGTCTTCCTCCATATTATTATTTTTTTTTATTTGCATGTCTTCAAATAGACACAAGAGTCTATTAAACGTTGCATTCATTCACTCACTGGAAAGGCAGCTAAAGACTATAGTCCAATAACACTCTGGGGACACATACCAGGTACTAACGTGAGGTCTCCATTCCTTTTATTCCTGATTTAGCATAGAGTTAAACGCAGCAACCTTCAATAATGCAACACTTCTAATTTTAAAAGAACAGAAAAAGTACAAAATATTTATTTCAAAGTGTTGGATATATTCCAATATTACCAAGTAATGAGCATATTGCGTATATATGTTATTGAGGTCACATCCCTAATTTCAACAGTTATATAAACAATATTTAGGTAGACCAACCTAAGAAAGCTGAAAATACAGACTTATGATTTTGCTTCTAAAGGGAACAGATATATAACGATGGAGATTCTCATTTATTAAAAGCGGAAACAACCATAGAAGTGCAGCTTTGAAATCCAAAGTCACCTATCTACTCTTAAAATATTTTACTTCCTCCTTATTCCTTTCAATGCTCGTTATCGCTCAAATTGCTCCCGGTACTGCAAACTTTTGCCAATACTTTGAGACGTTCACCAATTTCGGTTCCAAAAATTTTGAAAATTGACCTTTCTGTCAATATAAAAGTAGAATATATACCGGGTAAACGGGAACTTATTCCAGTCCTTCCAATATGTGTTTCATAAAAATATTACAAACAAAAAATATAACAGCATTTTGTTCTTTGATCATCTGTGCTTGAAGAAACAGATAACTTAATTCAATGACAGTGTATGAGGATAATAGTTTGTTGCTTATAAAAGGAGTAGGATAACCTATTTGTGACGTAGTTTCGGTAGTAATTATGTGACATCACGCAGGGTTTCTAAGTAATTAATAATCTAAAACGCTATTCCGAGCACCTTTTTGCAAACATGCTGTAGCTGTACGACTAGGCAACATTTCAAACGTGGCTGCGGCGTAAGGGTGTCTTTGCCAGACTACGATGTTGATTAAGAAGGTGTATGAAGAGCTGGAATTGATTCCACCTCTTAAACATTGCCCACGCACGGCTTGTGTGTTTAAAAACACCAGCAGTAAGCTTGTTGGTATAAATAAATAATGTGTATGAAGCTTGAAGATGCGCAAATGGTGGACATTTTGAACAATATTTGTGAAGCGGGTGAATCATTTGCCTTACTGTTAAATCTTTTGTTGCTCATGTTAAGAGTACTACTTAGTAGGCTTTATAAGGTCCTAACTATGTAGTTGTTTTTTGTGTTTATATTTGAGGAAGATGGTTTGATTGATTACATAACAGCAGTACCAATTGCAAAACTTTATACGTTAAAAAAATCCGTAGATTGTGAGTTTAGGTTATAAAATACGTCACTGGAAGATCCATAAGCAGTTATTAGGAGGTAGCAGACACGAAGTTTGTTTGCGCTCACGAGACATGCTAGTCTGAAAGCGTGTTTTGAAAGTGAAAGTGACACTCCAGCTACCATGGGTCAGCAACTCCTGCAACGCTGCCAGCATGTCTGCTTTATGTTCTCTAAGCACTTAGCACATCTCCGCTGAAATTGGTCATAGAAAAAAGAAGAAAAAAAGGAGGTTACAAATTCTGTTCCAAATAATGAGATCTGTAACTGTTTTAAATTAGTGTGATAACTTCCCTTCCACCCAGTATGCGTGTGTGTTTTATTAGGGACTACTCAAGGAATTTATTTGAAAATTTGGAAATTTGTTAAACATACCACAGACATCAGATAAAAATCAAACTAATCGCCAAAGGAATGCATCATTTCTAAAGTTCACAGATTGGCCCCCTTAAGAAGGAAAATAAGTTCTGTTCCATTTTCCTTTCAAAATACATCTTAATTTGCCGTCCAAACGCTCCTGAAGTTTGCAATTAAAAGTCCTACAGATATTTTTAAGAAAACACCACAAAATAGAAAGTGAAAGGAACATATCCAAGACAGTAAGTGATGGAAGAGTGGGAAATTTCTTCACAAGTAACTCCTTGTACGAATACATGCACCAAACTAAGAAGTATTCCTTATGGTGCTTCCTCTTTGATTTATTCTTCTGAAAAACAGTATAACACGTTGTACAAATCTCTAACGCAAAAAGTGGCTAGTATAGTGCAGATGATTGTATGTTAAGGACGCGAAAGAAAATGACAGGAGGCGTCTACAGTGTGGCAATGTTATAAACGAAGCCCCTGATGATGCGTCATCTTATAATTATTGTTGCGTCATAGGCCTTACTAACTTATAGACAAATCCTTACCACGGGTCTCAAATTATAAAACTCTGATGTGTTGCACTCACATGACTTTCTCTACTCTTGTACTAACCATTCCTCGCCTACCACCTAGGCGGCCCGGGTTCAATCCCAGGGACCCGCATGTGGTATTCGTGGTGGACGAAGCGGCGTCAGGGCGGGATTTCTCCGGGTACTCCGGTTTCCCCCGCCATCTCATTCCACCGGTGCTCCATCTTCATTCCATGTATCATCAGTGTCACCGCCTGCGGTGCCGTAGTAGTAAAAGCGGGCGTTAAACACTACAAACACACACATACTAACCATTCTTACACACTCTTATTCTTCTAACTTCTTCGTGCTGGTTGAGATAAACATTTGCAGAAATGATCTTACTGCTAGTTTTCTTGCACGTGCAACGGGAATATGGGAATACAGTAGACTTTGAGCGATAGTCAAATATTTTAAAGCTTTCAAATTCCCTTCTCTTTGCATGGTTTACATATAAAACATTTAATAGCGATGTTCCATTTGACAGAAATGTAAGTTCTCCAAAACTTACACAAATAATGAGGAATATCTCCGAAATGGTTCACTCTACAAAAAAAATATTTAGACATAAATTTAGACATAGACATAGTGAGATTTGGTCTATCTCATACGGTTTACCAGTTATGCAAAATTCATCCACAGTAAATAAGATCATGGGCTATAGCCAGAAAGTTCAAGATATACATTTTACTTGTCATAAAATATCTCAAGCATGTGTCATTTTAATCAAAATCGTTAGAGCCATTTTCAAGAAAATTAACATTTTCAAAAAATGTTCCAAGTAAAAGGTAGTCTAGGGTAGAGAAATTTTCTTCAAAATTTTCGTGTCACATTCTTAAAAGACATTAAACTTAAATACCAACTTTGGTTGTTAACCGAAGTTTCCTTTTTGAGTTATGCTGTCCAAAGACTGACAGACACACACGCATGGACCTTTTTCTAAAAATGCTTTTTTTTATTCAGGGACCTCAAAACACGCATTTGCGCTGAAATCCGACATCGATTTTTTGGGGGGAATACTATACTTCCTCCACTTTACTACAGGTAGTAGAGAAAATAAAAATACATATTATTAGCTAGTTTTTGGTCAATTTAGTTTAGAGGACATGTTCTGTTATGACATCCTTTTTCGCTTTTACGATACTATTTTGTCATTTTCTTGCTCTTTGGAACTTTGTTTAGTCATTTTCTTGCATCATTGAGTAGGTATATAAATATGTCTTTACTTATTAACATTTTACATTAGGAAGTCTATTCAAACATCAGAAGTTTCACTATTCAACAGAGAAATAAGAGCAACTATGTACATTCTTTACTCCCATTCTTGGGGGGAAATCGCATTCCTATTTAATGGTCAGTCTGGAAAGGGTTGCTTGCGGCTGGAGGGGTGATTATTGTCAGGGGAGCAGGTAGCATAGAGTTATAAACTCATGACTAAAACTAGGGATGACAGAGGTCAGTTTTCCCTTTTTGCGTTGCGTTGCGTATGCACAGTGGGGTTGCTAGCCCTTAATCTTATGTCCTACCATAGGTTGTGAAGTCCTCCTCATTCACGATTAATTTTATATAATTCGAGAACTCAAAAGAGCTAATGCTATAGTTTTGTAAGAACTGCTTCAAAAACAATGTTGTTAATTCTGTTTTTACATTCTTCAAACAGAAACACGGGTCTGGCCTCGTAGTTTAGTCGGTAGGGCAGGGACCTGCTGTAAGAGGGGTTCCGGGTTTGATTCTCGGCTGGGGGATGGGAATTCTTCTCCTCCTCAGTGTCTGGAATTGTGGATGGGAGTGTAATGATGGGAGTAAAAGAACCCACAATTAGTTGCCTTTTTGTTGCAATAAATTGTGGGTTTTTTTAAATTTAATTTACACAAAAACCGTTGAATCTATTGAAATACGCGAAAGGAAAAAGTTGTCATTTATTCAATTTTCTATGAATATAGCCATAAATCAAGCACCTTCAATCAATAATAATTCAGCCAGGTGGTGATAAATTTTTTTGATAAAAATATTTTTTCTAGAAAACTATAAGCTGTTCAACATTTTGGTATTGGACTTTCTTGTTATTCACAACATGAGAAATTTGCTGTTAAATTCTGGCGGATCATTTCACTTCCTCCTGAAATGAGGAAGTAATAATTGGTTTATTTACTGTCGCTTCAACAGCTAGGTCTTATCGCGACATCTTGGCTTCCATAGTATACAACTAAAATGTTACAACAAAGTATTCACAAGTTAAAAATAATGCAACAAGAAAACAGGAATGACTGAGGTGGATATTAAGAGTTTACAATGCCTTATAAAATAATTTACAAATTAAACACAACATACATTGTAAAATCGTCAAGTGAATGAACTGAGTTGGTGCACTCCAGTACTTGTGAAAAATCGTATACTATGTGTTGTTGTTCTGCTGCTCAGTTAAATGTTATTAACTTCCGGATGCACACAATAATTCTGTAGTTATTAAAATACTTGCGCTCCCAACCCCGCTACGATATCAAGTTAACTTTATTCTGAAATAGTAGTCAAAAGGGGGCTTTATATCAATGCCTATTCGTCATGAAGTGTAATTGCGGGATATTATAGGCAATTTACACAATTCCCTTGAATTTAGAGCTCATTCAGGTTTGTACATTCAATTGGCCTTCGACGTACGTGAAGCAGCCAATGACCATTCATTCTAGAACCGCACAATCCCAGAAATACTGTCACAGCTCACTTGAACCCCCAGCCCGAGCGGAAAATAATTGCTGCAACGAGAATCCGATACTCCCCGCAACCGATTACCGCATCCCACTTTCAGTGCCCTGAAAACCACTACCCCGAAATTGTTGAGGACGGACAAAAGGAAAACACTATCAGCTAATCCTGGGTGCAAGCCGCAAAGTCAAATCACCCTCTGTTTGTGTTACTCCCTACAACCACCTAATGCACCTCATCGGTACTTCAAAACAAGCCCTTATCTCCAAACCCTTCAACATGTGCGTCGTACTTCAAAACAATCGCCGAGGTAAATATGACAATGTAATGTCGCTTTATAACGGACTGCACGAGAGATTGCAGATCATAGGCAGAAGTGAAGGAATTCGCAGTATAACGGTGACCATAGACACGTGAAAAAATCTTAAATGTCTTATCTTAATATTTGCTGCAAGTTCTTGAAATATTACGCAAACTAGTTTCTTGATGCTTCCATCATATCCTCGGTGTTTTGTTTCTAACAGTTACCATAGCTAAAAACACTCAATTATTTAATATTTCTATGCATTACCAACCTCTGAAAACAAAACAAAGCTGTTAATAGTATCAATCGGCGGTATTTCAAAATTCATAACGCGGTCCTTATTTTTTAAACATAAATATACTTTCTCAAACCATTACTTCTATAGGCCCATTTAATTGTTTTAATAATTTAACCTCTGTATTTATCTTATACATTTAAATGAGCAATTCTTGCTTGTGTGTGTGCGTGCGTGTGCGTGTGTGTGTTCCGCGCAACTTGGAAACGGCTCTAATGATTTCGATCAAAGTTTATCTACTCGTATATACGTGTAATTCCTGAAGAAAAAAAACGCGATTTTACGCGTAACAGTCCCAATTACTCTAAACCTTATTTTGGCCATAATTTCTCTGTTAATGGGCCAATTTCAACAAACAAGCCAGGATGTTAAATGTCTCATAACGGAAACAACTCCAACAATTAGGATGAAAATTTATATTTAGTTAACATTTTGCTTTTCCAGTTTATCTAAATAAGTATGTTCTCCCCCCCCCCCCCAAAAAAAAAAAATTTAAAAAAAGGAAAAGAATAGAAAAACTGAGCAAAGCTGGGTCGCCCAGGTACTTTCATGATTAAATGGCCAAAAGTGATCTACCAAGCCGACTTATCAGTTTGTTTATATTTAATATTTCCAAAATGCTCCTTCATTCTGGTTTGTAAATGACGTTTAGCTGTACCACTAAACCCTGTCACGATCCAAACAGCTAAATTGATAAATGGCAGATTGTTTATAATTTGGAATTTTATTCTTTTTAGAAAAATTTAGCAAATTTGTTATATTGTATTTATTTTGAGGAACCAAAGTTATTCCATATTCCTTAAAAGTTTTTGTAATTTTTTTATTAGCCAAGGATGGTAAGTAAAATTTTTAAAATTATTATCAGCTTTTATTTCCTTGAGGGTAGAAATTTCTTTAAGAGCTTTTTGATATTTAAATTTATCTATTTTTTAATGTATAAAATGCGTATTAAAACCAGTAATTACCGCAGTGTTAATAATGTGTTCATATTCTGTGTTAAATGCTTCCTTATTAGGGGGTATATTTATTAACCTATAAATTAAAATATTTAAAACAGTAAATTTGTGTGAAAAAGGATTGAAATTTTCATTTTGTATGTAATTATCAGTATGAGTAGATTTTCTATAAATGCCAAAGCATTGTTATGTTTTTATCTTTAAATCTAAGAAAAGTAGGCAGCCATTATTTTCAGTTTCCAAAGTGAATTTTAAAGGATTATCTTGTTTTCAGAGTTGGGTAATACATAGAAAATATTAAGTAATTGAGCGTTCGTAGCTATGGTAATTGTTATAAACAAGAGCACTGAGAATACGATGGAAGCATCAAGAAACTGGTTTGCGTAATATTTCAAGAACTTGCAGCAAATACTAAGATAAGTGATGCTTTTAGTCTCTAAATAATTTTTATATTTAAGATTTGTGTTGCTTCACTGTTGGCAGCTTCAGTTTTTCATTGAATTTAATGTGAAAAAAAATTTGCTTTCCCTACAAGTGACAGAATTCGGAGTATGAGTTTATACGCTTAATAAGCCGTAACAGAAAATTTTCTGTCATTTTCATGTAGGGATAAAACAAGGTATTCCGATGTTGTAGTGAGCTATCTTGAAGAAGAGAAACAGCTTATTTTTATTTATTTAATTTTGTTTCACAACGAGAAACATTAGAAACAACAGAAGAAGTGGTACGACTAATTTTTACGAGTTGTTCAAATTGGAAAAATAAAGGCACATTAATGCAGTGATTGCTTGCCTTAGCAAATGAGAGCATATTATCCTTAAGAAACAATGGTTGCACCCAGTCTGGGATACCAGAGCATTTATTAGTCTATTTACTCATTATGGTTGTTGCAATGACTGAAACATCACGATGCCAAATTTCGCGTCTTTTGCAAAAGACGAAATCGTAGTATTTTACGTTCCTTTTTAACACATACAATGGTGGACATTGAGGCAGAAGAAGTTATATACTGTTGGGAAAGGAAGTATCTTCGCGGCATTTGCCAGCTATGAGGACAGAAAAAAAAAACTGAAAAAACTCAGTCAGGAAGCATGGTCCAGGCTGAATTTGAACCGCGGACCACCTTCTCACGAGTCCGTACTCTTAAAGAGCATAGCAACCCGTGCTAGTATTTGCTAATAGTTACCCCTGTGGCTGACAGCGGCGAATTATTAAACAAGGGTAGAGATATTTATAGTTAAACGTGATGGCAAGTTCATTCTTTTATATAGACTGTGAAGTACACATTCACTCAACCCTCATGATCAACTTGGTCAAACACACGGTAATTAAGTATAAATATCATTTTCTTTGGTGGTTATTCTATGCAGAGACAAAGACTATAGTACACGTTCAGTCTGCGCACACTCATTTAAGCATTAAAATAAACTTTGCGCGCTTTTCTTAGCATTATTCTTTCCATGTGGAACAACTGATACAGGTTGTTATTGCACTTTAAGATGCAACAGCAGCTTCTATAAACGTCTCATATAGCTTTTTTTTTTTGATTTGTGCAAATCTCAGTTAACAGAAAGTGCCCTTAATAAACTGTTTATCACACACGTAACACACAATTGTGACACATCTAATTATAAAGAGTTTATATCTCTCGTATGAGGAGCCTTAACGATAATATGTATCCAAATTTATTTTCTCTTAGCGCATATGTATTGGACACTGCTGCTCTCAAGTGTGTGTCATTTACAATCAAGTAAGGGATACAAAGTTAAAGAGAAGGGCGTTCATCTTTCGCTTTGTAACTGAACTAAGCTAGTAAAAGGTACCAGAAAAGCACAAACCAGAAAAGAAAGTAGGACGGCTACCACCAACCAAAACGCAGAGGAAATATCAAATCAGTTTGTGTAAATGAAACAAGACCAATTGATGTTTGGATAGGTGTCCAAAAGCTGGCAAGAAAACCACAAATCATGTGTGAAAAGTGAATGTAGCATGCATGCAGCAGGTAGATCCATTTTATTTTTGTTACAGTAGCCAGAAATAAAACATAACCAAACTAGAGCTAATGACATAGTGTTATACACAATGCTCAAACCTAAACCATAATATATCACTATTTAAAGCAAAATAATAAATGCTATATTTGTTGTTGCGAATGTTCCAAATTATATTACCGCCAGTCAGGTTCAGTGTAGGCCAGGGATGTCCAACCTTGTCTCTTTGGAGACGCTTACGTAATGAGAGGCTATACCCCATTCCACTCCTTCAGTCGGAGGTACAGACAATCAGTATTCCACGGCAGTTCCTAAGTCATACCTTGAACTTTCTGGGAATGTCCTCATAAGACCCCTTCATTCTGGATGATTTTTGCATAAATGGTAAGCAGTAAGAGACATACAAAAGTTTACTAAATAAAAAATGCGGATCTCGTTAGAACACACAATTTATATCGAATACTTTCTCTTTTGAGTGCGCCATTTCCGAGATATTCTATATTATTTGTTTGAATGTGTCAACACTTTTAATTCTTTCAAGCACGAATATGTTATTCGTTTTTTATCTCTTAGCTTTGCAAAGTGAACGGAATCCCAAAGGCATCGCATAGAAACCAGTTCTTAATATATTTCACTATCGCTCAAAACCTACTGTATTCCCATACCTGCACCTTCAAGAAAATTCGCAGTAAGCTAATTTCTGAAAATGCTGTTCGTCGATTAAAATATAGTACATAGAGAAATAAGTATTTCCAGAAATAGTTGTCTAAGAGTGAGTGTAGTACTACATATATATATATATATATATATATATATATATATATATATATATATATATATATATATATATATATATTCGAGAACAGAGTTTCTCCAAAATGAACTATATTAAAAGTCTGTATCGCAATATGTTACGCGACGATCACTTGGTGTATCTTCCATAGCTATGCACTTGGACTTCGTCGCCAAATATTGGTCTTCTTAAATATAAGCAGTACCAAAGAAGTCAGTAATGCACAGATGTTTAGCGCATAAGATTTGAAAGTATTTTCGTAAATTAAACACAACATTCATGTAACAAACCCGCCACTGCAACACAATGCACGGCTGGGCGTTAAAGAGTGCCAAAGTCCGCGTATAGCGGAAGAAGGTAAACCCAACCTCTGCTCTTTCGCAAACGTTGGACATCGCTGTATGTATATTGATGCAGGGGTCTTAATGACCCCTACCGCAGCTCTCGATATATCAGATTCCACACGGTTGTGTTCAAGTCCCTGGTTTATGCAATTCCTGTATATTGACACTCTGAAAGAGCGTATGCACAACTGATTTGACCAAATACGAAACACTCCAGAAATTGCAACAGACTACGCCAGGGGAAGACAACTTCGGGCCGTGTGACGTATTTAAACGAAGAGCTAACCTGTACGTTCGTGTGACGTCAGGCGAGAGCGGTGTATTCCTCTGCTGCCTAAATCAGCGGCGCTACTTGCACGAAACTGAATGAATATGAAAAATGTTATTTGGGAATGTTTACAACACGCCCGGGCTGTTTAGGGAGAACCCTCTTCAGCCTAGTCTGAGGGTTTTTATTTGTTGTGTGAGGGATCTTAACGGCGTTAGTGCGAATTTTGTTTTTATTTTCTGTTTTTGTTGGCATTGTTTAGTGTTGTGCGTAGTGCTTTTGTGTTTGTGTTCAGTTCCCCGTGTTCCACACCAGTTTGAGACCAGGCTTCAAGATGTAGAAACATAGTCAACTACGTTTCAGATCTTTGCGACCCCGTATTCATTGGATATTAACAGTGTTTCTAGCAGGTAGCAAATTGAATTGATAAATTTACAGTGCGACGATGACGATTTGCTGAAGGACAACTATAAACACAAGGAAGACTTGGCTAATTTTTATAAGAATGTTCCTGAAACCAGATTTCTGAGGTTGTATGCCCCTGTTGCACGGATATTGTGTATGTTTGGTTCTACGTATGTGTGGGAACAATTCTTTTCTGTTACGAACCTTTCTAAGTCAAAATCCCGAAGCACATTGTCAGATCACAATCTTACATGCAGTTTTCGGTTACAAATGTGCCGTACATTACGCCCTAACATTGACAAACTAGTTAAAGAAAGCGAAACGACAAATGTCGGAAAATGTCCACCTAATTGTTCTGTACAGCTCTCCTCTAGCTCAGGCAAAATAGTTATAATTTCTGTTCTATTGGCGTTATAACATGGCTGTTCACATAAACTAGAATTTATATTTATATATATTATGGCATAAAGCCGAAATGTAATTATTTATAGTATGTGACTATTCCGTAATTGAAACAGCATTAAAATTACGATGTCCCGCACACCTTTCCTCTTCCCGCTGTGAAGTCACACGCTCTACTGGCCGTCGTTGGGAGCATGTGAGCTGTGTGAGCTGACGTCACAGCAGCGATACCTGTCTCCCTCTGGACTACGCGATAGTATGGAACGCACGCTCAGGGCATGTACAGAAGCAAGAAGAACCCACTTCGAGCAATTTAGTAACTTTTAATTTTGTCTTGTATCTCAGCAACAAAATATGACTTTCAAGTCCATGTCCATATCAACTTGTTCTACTGTTTTAATGTTGGTAGGGCATCCAAGAACTATTAGATTTCAATAAAGATACATCCTTTTCTGTGTGGAAGGTATTGCTTCGGTCATATCTTAACCAGGGATTCTACATGATGAGTGTAACAAATATGTCCAACACAATTATTGTGAAGAAAGAACCACTTCACCGAAAAAAAAAAAAAAAAAAAAAAAAAAAAAAAAAAAAGATGCGTCAAATATTCGGAGCCATCTAACCTCTTGAGGAATTGATATAAATGGTTTATTATTTTAATAACTGTCGCGCAAACATTGTGTCAACAATGCTGTAATGCACTTCTACCTTAATTAGAATGAATTCAGTCACAACTTCTAAGAGAGATTTGGCAACGTCACGTTAACATTAAATTGTAGCTATATTCAATTAAGGTAGAAATGCACTACAGGATTGTTCACGCAATATTTGTGGGACATTTATGGAAATAATAAACCATTTATATCCATTTTTGAAGAAGCTAGATGGTTCTAAATATTTGACACAAATTATTCTTTTCGGTGAAACGGTCCTTTATTGACAATAATTTCAATAATTGTATTGGACATATTTGTTACACTCATGCCTAGTTAACATACGGCCGAATAATACCCTCCACCCAGTATATGTGAATTCCACACTTTTGTTGCTAAACATAGTAAGGTTTGCAAATGATACCGGGAACGCATAACAGCGAAAGTGTTTTAGCAACGGTCCAGGTAGAGTTAAACAACGGAAGTGCCCATGTATTATTCTTGTTAAGTTTCGCATAATATAATGACTAGAAACTCTCGTTTCTATCTAGTGGAGCTGTGCAACCCAAATGCCAATTTTCTCGCCCGAGGAACACAATCCAAGACATTTTGGCTTGAAAATCGGGATTTTCATACGTAAATGTATGTACCGAAAGTAGAAATACTTATGACACTCTGCCTACACAGAAGTGGCGTTAATACTGTCAACGTAACTTCTCCCTGAAGCGACACGCTCAGACTTCTCCCCCTATTTAGGGAACGTAACCGCTTAAGGGGAATTTAGGGGGTGGAAGAGCAGTAATTTTCTCTACCTTACCAGGGAAGAGCACGTGCGACAGCTGAAAAATAGCACATAACGAACCGATAAACACCCACACGTGTGCTAACGTGCAGTGCATGAAATATTCTTAGGACAGTTAGAACTGCATTTGAGGACTGGATATCTTTGACATGAAATCAGTGATTCTTCTATTTCAGTATTCTCCATGCCAAAAGTGTTCTGAACGTTTCGTCGTCCTAAAATATTAGTCTTCTTCTTGGTGCAAGGATTTGCACGAAGGAAGTTGAGACATTTGCAACATAATAAAGGCACGCTAGATGTGCAGTTGAAATTCCGGTATTGAGTCTAAGAGAGTCAATATAAAATCTGATTTTCTAAGTTTTTCAACCGATTTAGATGAACATTTATTTCCGGTGTTGCTTTATATAAACATTAAGTGGTTTTAAATTTCAATATTACCTCCCTTTTAATTCCGGAGTTACCACATTTCAATTATGAATATTATTACTCTATATCAAATGCTCCTCACAATGCAATTTTAAAAACAACCATTTTTGTAACCTCTATGTCATTTACATGATTCATACGCAAAATCTGTCATATAATTTTATTTTACTAGCCTTAGTTGAAAAGAAACTAATTAAATTCTGCCATTTCGAATTTTTAGGTCTTTTCTGAAGCTCTACATAGCTTTAAAAATTAATTACTCAAAAGAAAAACAGCGTATGACAGATTTAACTGCTGTTGATTTGGGGATCTACTACCTGGCAAAGCGATCAGGCAAATTGACCTCGGTTGTCCTTTTTTCCTAGTGTTTAACGCCCGCTTTTACACATACGGCACCATAGGCTGTGACACAGATGATACATGGAGATACATGTGGTACATTGTTTGGCCCATGTTGCAGAATCTTAAGGTAAATACATCTACAAAATTCCACTCTATAAGACATAATATATTGAAATTTATAGAAGCTGTACAAAATAACAGTAGGAGTCTTCGCCATGTTTCCAACTGCTAGCTTTCATGATTACTAAATATTAAATTTTTCACGTGTAAATTCACCGTATTAATAAAAAACGCTCCAAATCATTAATTTTAGGCATATTCACATTAAACATTTCGATTTTACAGTAAATGAGTTTGAAAAAAGATATATCGTGTCAGATTTTTTATATTAACTTCCTATTGTTGTATAAATACTACTGTATTATACTCTCCATAAGTCTTGACTTTTCAGATGTTGATATTTATTTCGCAAAACTAGTATACTATTTTAAAGAAGTATAGGGTCAGTTTCTTTAATATACTTTACACAGGTAGTACAGAAAGTTTGAAACTAATTAGCTAAAAAGTACATCAGGTCGATCATTTTGAGTATAGAAGAGTGCTGAAAAAAGGGTGTGCGATAAAACTACGTGGATTTAAATGCACCTGTCCATTTATAGCTTCAGTTAATTGCTAGTTAAAATGTGCCAAGTAGAGACAACGAAATGTTTTCTTAAAGTTAGGGCGCTAATGACCAAGTAGATGAGCGCCCTTAAACAAAAATTAATCAATCAATTTCTCAAAGTTTAGAACTTATATTATTTAATTACGGAAGAAGCCTAAGTTTTCCTAGTTTTTTACAATTTTGCTCAAATTCGCCGTTGCATTAAGAACACTGTAAACATGAGACATGAAAAGTTTCAGAAATATGTGAAATTTTCAAACGTTTAACTAATAAAATTAAAAGTTTGGAAAATAGTGACCACATTAACAGTAATGCTGTTTTCTACCTGTTAAAAATTAGAATTTTTCCCAGTTAATTTGATACCAGAATTTTTTAAGTGCAGACTATACACCATTGCCTTCTGGAGTCATTGTATATTATTATTCGTCCATAACTGTTTACAGTGTACTCGGTACAGCAATTATTAATCCCTGCAAACTTCTGTCAATTTAGCTGAAAATATTTAACACAATTGCACCATAACAGAACTTTTTTAAGCTCAACGCCCTTTAACCTGGTAGGTTATATCGGACGATGAGTAAATGAAATGGTGGTCAAATGAGCCCCCGGTCCATGGAGCCTTAAGCTACCCCAGAATCGTCTTCTCAGGATAAGGGAAAGCCCCAGAAAAGAAATATGTGGATAACTCACCCTAACCCAGATTCGAACTCAGGACATCTTAAATGTGAGGCAGAAACGCTACCCCCACACCACAGAGGTGGGCTACAAGGAAATTGTTATGGTCCTCATATATCCAAATTTACAAAATAGATAAATTAATGAACTGAAAATAAGGTATGAATTGAAATGATCCAAGTGGCGGAAAATTGGAAACTTTTAACTCTTATATTTTGCATTATATTGACCAAATACAGTCCTTTACAATAAAATATTGCATTATATCGATCAAACACAGTCCTTTACAACAAAATATTGCATTTTCTATAACATTAAAACTGTTTCAGGAAAAAAAGTGCATAACGCTTTTTCTTGCCTAAACGTCAGTCATGCATTAATTTATAAAAACCGTAAATCCAAAACTGCTATTGACACGTCTAAACAAATGCTCTTAAGACTTCATCCACCTTCTAAGAATACATGCTGAAAATTTAGTGCGGAGGGAACTAAACAAATAGCAGGCTTTTAAAGGATCGAAAAGATTGGAATATTAGATTGCGAGAAAATAAGGCTTTAAATTATTCCGTCTATTTGAATCCAACTGCCCATATATATTTAAAGTTCGCATGTGGACATATACATAATCAAAAAGCTAAAGCCGCTATTGGATCCTGATTGTACAACGTTTGAGATTTTTTTCCTTTCAACCTTTCAAAAATGTGATTTTGTCAACACTTTTTTTTGGGGGGGGGGGTGGCTGGAGGGGTTCAGTATTGAGTTTTTTCTTTCAACGTAATGTCTGCGTTGCTGGCTTAAAGTTAGAGAGAGAAGTCCGACTTATTACCCAAATGACACATTATATACCTGGACCGTACTTTTGAAGTTAGAAATCGAAGAATGATTTCGCGCGGATTACTCGAAGGAAAATAATACAATTAAGAAAAATAAACCTAACTTTAATTGACACTCTTGTCGGAGAAGGTTCACCATCGACGATCTAAACTGTATAACAGCTCGAAGGCGTTCGACCCAATGTACGCATATGACAGTGACAAACTGAGAGGTGGCAACAAATGACTCGCAAATACAAAATGTTGACAGTAATGACATTAAAAAAAACACAAGTTACCTCGGGAGACATGATGGCCTTATAGATGCTTCTGTTGATTGTGATATTAAAACTGAGAGCCATTCCTAAAATATATATATTTCAATCTCTGTAATCCTGCTGGCACAATTATGGCACCATCTTTGCATAACGAATCAGTAAGCACATAATTTGCGAAAACAAAGTCGTACCTTTGGTATCTGTTATGAAAATTTTACACGGAACCGGCACCTGCCAAACTGACCAAAAATTACGCATGCGCTGTGTTAAATCATTGTAGATAACCTGTATTTGCGGATAGAGGAGTATACCTTGATAAGATAAGGACACTCCACAGCACATGTGTCACAAATCCCGAATTGTGTGCTAACCAAAGCTTATTATCGATACCGCGCAAAAAAAGCTCACAAACCTAACAATACAGTACATACATTTTGAGAGCGGAAAAGTGGGTAAAGAACACTAAAAGAAATATGACATCCCGGTAACTAGTATTAAAAGCTTGTTTGTTAATGTAACCAAATTGTTTCCAGAATAAAATACGCCACTCTCTGGTACCTGGGCAGTAAACTCAAGATAGCTCTAATAGGAACATGCACCGTGGGGCTAATGTTTGAGCTTCTACTTTTTTCCTTTCTTCTTTAAATCTCCGACATATGTTTTATGAATTTAAGAAATATGCAATATTTATTCATATGTGCAGTTCGGAAATTATAAAACTTTTAATCTGTAGAACACGTGGAAGGTTCCCATTTTATGAAATATATTGTCATAAAATCTGGAATAATGGTAATTAATAGGGACTATTCATCTACACTTTAAAAATACTAGCAAAAAATTAAGCGAGAGAAAATGTCCTTCGTACTATGTAGAAATAACCAAAATTATTAGTTCATGTGAACCGGAGTTTTTCTAAGATTTCTGATTTCATTAGTCTTAGGATTTGTTTAAACTGCACCAATTTGTTTATGTACTGTGCGCACATATACATTTAGCAGTGCAAATTCATTGGTATAATACCTTCAATTGTGTTGAAATCATATGTTGGTCTGAGGGAGGGAGAAAAAATGTAATCTTGTTCATTAACGCTTGAGCTTTCACTTCACGCACGTATTTCTCCCTCAGTTTAGATCGTATTTACATGTATTGTATTTAAAAACCGCTCTACTAAATGCATATAAAATGAGTGTAATTTTTACAAACAAAATTATTAAACTAATAAAATGAGAAAGTCTGAAACGCACCAGAACACCAGAACTGCAATCCGCTTTGTTCTTCTTGTATGTTTAAAAATACGCATTTTCTTTCCCTTAATTTGACTGTTAGATTTTTTTTTAACTTTATCCAAATACTTTCTGGAGTCGCCGTATATCTTCTTACTGGTATAGCTTCGCTTACAGGTAAGCCGCAGAAATGTTGAAATGTACTGGTTTTTACGGTGGATATCTTTCTTTCTTTATTTGATTATCCTCCCCTTGTGAAGGACTTACAAGCCTGTACCTAGCAGACCCCTGTCGGGGAGCAGAGGAACCCATGGGCCGGACAGAGTGAAGACATGGAAGCAGATGGTCAGCCAAGCACCAGGTATGAGAGTGAGGAAGAGGATGAAATGAAATGCAGGCGAAATCGATGAATGGAAAGGTGATGATGAAGCAGTTGGTGAAATGAGTGCCGGGGAAAACCGGAGAAAACTCACCCCGACGCCGCTTCGTGCCTGGGATTGAACCCGGGCCGCCTGGGTGGTAGGCGAACGCTCTAACCGCTCGGCCACAGACAGCTTATTGAATATTTCAGTGGAGAATGTATGCTCTTCTCAGTGTGTCCACGTTTAAAGTTCAAACCTGAGTTTATAAGCCTTGTCCAATGAAGTACATGTTACGGCCATCCTTGTTTCAATACAAATTAACAGCAATATACTCTAGTTATACGAAAACAACAAAAAAAGTAATACAAATATGCAATTTTTGTGGCAAACTTTTAGTTTTGTTTTGTTCATTACATCTTTTAAGATAGCTTACTTTCTGCTGCAACAATTTTCAGAGTTTTAACTACAATATAGGTCGTTGGTTTTGTAGATGCTTATTGTTATTTTGGCACTCAGCTGTTCAGAAACATTTCGCCAGTTTCTTTTCGAGTCTACCGACATCGCAAGAAAAATATTTTCTCTCGCTAGCTTCTTACTATCTCGTAAGCAACAACCACAGAGGCACATGGAGGTGTGTGCTGAACGTGAGATGTTTCCAGAATAGATACAAAAACTAAAGATTTACTAGGTGCTTGCTTGTTATCAGAGAATTGCAGACGGCTCAAAAAAAATCAACAACTGTATCTTACGAGGTCTTGTCGCAGCTACAACCGGACTTGGTAAAGGAAAAACGGAAACAAGAGAGAGAAAAGAAAACAAAACGATCAACTCCGGAAAGGAAATAAAACTAAACCCATTTTCTTTTGCATTTCTTACATCCCCGATATTGACAACGAAATTGTAGGTTCTCTAAACTCAAGCATAGTACACACAAGGCGGCATTTTGAGGATCACATAGTGCAAACACACTATTGGTTAGTCCATACATTTTAACTGTTACAATTAACACAAACTTACAGTAGGAGTTGCTAAAATTCTACTTTACACCCGATGTACATGTAGTTCCAGCTTAAATTTTTAACAGAACTTCAGTGGATCATAGAAATAATTACGATCAGCATAAATAAAGAAAGAAAGAGTGCTGCCTAACTAAACTAGTGATAACTAAAATTACGACTTTGCAATGTAATTCGAAGATATTTATAAATGACAGGGTGGATAAACCTGTAATAAATTAATATTGACAGTAAAATTATTATTGTTATTACTATTATTGTTATTACTATTATTGTTATTACTATTATTATTACTATTATTGTTATTACTATTATTATTATTATTATTATTATTATTATTATTATTATTATTATTATTATTATTATTATTATTATTATTATTATTATTATTTTTTTTTTTTTTTTTTTTTTTATTGCTACTCAATCTCTATTTACAGTATTACATGTTTACTTTTTCTTTTGATTAGTAGCCTCCCCCTCACCCTGTATATCTCTTATGCCGCTCCCAAGGACACCGAAAACGTGGAATTTAAAGCTTATTGGGTTACACCTTTGGAACCAAACTGTATACTGATTTTTAACTACTCAGGAGGATGCCAACACAACAACAACGCATAATCGCTGCGGTAATAACAACAAACAAATAAATGCTTCTAGGATATATCAATATTTTGTTTGTACTTTCAGTAGCCGGCATGGTTTTCATGGAGAACCAACCCCTGGGAAACAATAGCAAGACAAAACTCAGAGAGTCAGCATGCCACCGCTGGCACTGAACGTCGTGTTATATCTGTACTTGTGTCACAGAAACTTGAATACTGGATTGATAACGAAAACGTCGCCAGGGATGTATACATACAGAGAACCTTTAAGAAACATACGCAGCCTGGGAATTTGATAACAGACTTTGTGCTGTATCCTCCGTAGAATATTGAGCTAACCAATTGGGAAACCTCAAGGGACAAATGAATTGCATGTATCGCACATACGCTTAAGTTCTCATTTTTAACATCAATGCACACCGAGGAACAAATTGTTTGGTGAAGGTTCCGCCTGATGTACTGATTACCTTTAGCGCTGTGTCAATAGCAATATATTTCTCTTTTAGGTCCTTTTTATGGTTATGCTTTGATTACAAAAAGAATAATGTTGATACTATTTAGAACAGTGATATTCAACCTTTTTTTTCTTTTCTCCGCGTACCCTCAAAGACAATTTCCCATTCCAGCCTGTACCCGTAGGCCTAGGCTCTAGAGTTGCCTTTAATTCAAATACAAATAACTGTATATAAAGTAGGTTCTAAATTTAACATGTAAATACTACAAAAAGGATGACTAAGTGTATAAAATAAATACAGGGACTAAGTTACAGTTAGCATACGCACAAATTCATATAATTATCGACAGAGTTTGGTTACAAATAATGCAGAGGGGTAGAGTTGGATCGCGCATATTGAATACGACTCCATATTTAATGTAAGATTCATTGTAACATCTCTAGATGTTTCACGTTTCTCGGGTTCTTCGACTTGCTCGTAGATGATCAATCCAACACTGTTTTCACAGAGGTCCTGTGGTAGAACATGCGTGGTTGTGCTTTTCAGTGGCGGTGGTTCAATACTATCACTTGTTTAACTGACTAAGTTTTCCTCTTATAGCAAATGTATTCATCTTATAACAAAATATTTTGATCAATGTTGATATTTTTTTAAGAAGATTGAGTTATGTTTTTGGTTATGGTTATTTATCGTCGTAGTAAATGCCAACTGTTACAATTAATGGGAATAGTATACTTTTAACTGTTCAAATTATTATATTTGACCTAAAAGGGATGCTGTTAAGATATGTAGTTCACTACCACATTAATAAAAGTAAATTCATTGGTATAATCAGAAAATTAGTTCACAAATGTAAAGAATGGGAGAGACCCTGAGTAAAGAGCACGAAACTGCACATAACAGTCTCGAAAATATACTGAGTTGTGAAAGATTATAAATCAGTCGGTAACGTACACTCGGAGTCACTGTTGTTATCGGCGTTTGAAACCAGCAATACAAATGATTAGCGAGCACATTTTAACATATCATTGTTGTGTAGACCAGTAGAGTAAGCAAAATGGATTCTTGGACAGACGACAGTCAAATATCTCTGACCGATATATTTTTCGTTATTTCTGATCAATCAGGAATCACGTACTACGTGTGCATATTTTAAATTTTACGTACCCCCTAAGAAGCTTCGCGTACCCGAGTTTGAATATGTCTGATTAAGAACATGTGCATGTGTTCTAAACCAGTATAAAGCAGTAATCACTATTTCTTGTATATAAAATACCATTAAAATATTGCAAAAATGTATTCATATGTTAGGAAAGCACCAGAATATTGTAAATCTCTAACCATCCCTTCATATATTTCTGAAACCTATACTTTGCTCTACTTGTTAACACTTCCATCCTCTATCAATTACAAAACATATACAAGCAGGAGGTCCATGCACATCCGCAGTAATAACGTTTATCCTCTCACCTGCAAGGAGAAATGAGTTGGCTATCTCGCAAGCTGACTTACCTGGAAAAGAAAAGAACCATTGCATTAGGAGAAAGGAAACGCTTGGTTTGATTAGAACAGGTAAAAACAACATGTAAACAGAATCATGCTCCAGAATGTGGGGAAGCTGAAATGTTTATTTGACTGCTATTGGAAACCTTTATTACCTTTGTTTGCTAAATTTGTTATACTGAAAATTGAATTATTGTTTTGTTTTGCAAATTTGTATATGTTTATTATTTTTGTATTTCCAACAATTTGTATACAATTTATTTGTGTTGAAATTATATCTGGAAAACAGCAAGAAACTTTTCATTACAAAAATTCATGTTTGTTTTGAAAGTGCATCCCTGACTTATGCCATTTGCACAATGATGATGTCAGCAGATAGCTGCTTCATCTAAGTCAGTGTCACTACACATTATATTCTGCTGTCAGATGACAAATCTCTTCTGACTACCAGCTCAGAGAGAGGAACTCACGGAAAAGTGTAGGACAGGTGATTCAACGGGAAAAGTGAAGTCGGTGATAACTGATGTACCAGACCAGCAAGTGAAATACACGTTGCATCACACATCTACGTGTTTTAATGGATAAAAGATGCCCTGTCGCCCCCTTCTCCCCGTACCCCTTGTCAACAGAACGGGGAAAACCAGTGTTATGTCACACGTAATTTAGTTGGCTGAACCTGATCCATGCTGCCAATATTAGTGTGTATGTGACACTCGTATGCTTTTTACCAGAGGAGAAGACCCAGCTTATTAAGCACGATGTATTGAAATCACACGTAACTACGGGTACAAGACAGGATGACGACTCAACGGAATAGCATGCTACAAAATTTATTGAGATTTAAACAGGCAGATTTACTAGCAATTACAGCGTCAGTTCCAAGAGTGGTTAGTAGTAATTTAGAAAAAAAAATAACGTAGAAGCAGTTGTAAACTTAAAACTCAAGTTTACTCAGAATCATAACGACATTGCATAGAAGTTCGTCTCCCAAAAGGTTCATTTTCATATACTTGTTTTGCAGCCACCAGAATTGATGATTTCAATGGTAAGCGACATCTCACACTGGCTCGTTTCAAAGTTTTACTTCATTTTAAAAGGCACCATGCTTCTTACCTGTTTTTTTTCCTCCTCAAAACTAATTTTCGTAAGTGTAGAGTTTCTTGGCTCAAGTTCGCCGTTACATCATTATAAATGGTACTGCATTATTAATGCAAATATGAAGAGCACGGAAAAGCAGAGGTAAGAACAAGAGACGTGCCTGTCTGCAGTGTTCGAAATGACTGCAAGTCGTAGGAAAAGTATTTAGAAGGCCTTAGGAATACTTGCATTTATTATTTAAGCCTTTTTTGCTCAATGTATACAAATTTTGATATTATAACACTGGAGGAAAAGGTAAGGTGTCGCATGCTTCCTTTTGCTGTGCTGGTTGAAAGACTTGTGACACATAAAAAATCCATGTTGCCAAATGTAGGCATCTGCTGTAACATTTGTTTATATTTTCCATATTTCTTCGGCAAGAGGGAGTTCGAGCATAGTGGATTACTCAGACCAAGCGAATTCAGAACACAGATCGAGGCGATCCTGTTCAAGAATTTCACTTTGTCATATCGCAAAAGAATAGTAAAACTAGCATGATATTTCGAGGAACAGAGAATGACACTATCAACAGTTTTCTGCACGTTTGCTTATGATTCTGTTTAGGTAAAAGGATTGGTATTACTCAAAGGTAATGTGTTGAACTTGGGGGAAAAGAACGAAACAGATTAATGATGTGTATTGCATGTATCCAGCAAAGTACATTTTCGGCAAGCTTTGAACCATTTTGGTTCTTTCTTTATTTTTTGATAATGTGTGGTTTTGGTAAACAATAATTCAATGTTTTGCATATTTACATTTAGACACAAGCGTCTATGGAATGTTGCATTCATGCATTCATTCATTCACTCACAGGAAACGCAGGCAATATCTAACAAGAATTGCAGTTCAGCTACTTTTTGGGACATATGCGAGGCAATAACGTGAAGTCTCGACGTCTTTCATTTCTTACTAGCATAAAGTTAAACACAACCGCTTTTAAGAATGCAAAACTTTAAAATTTAGAAGCATCGAACAGTTATCCAAGGTTTATCTCAGAGTTTTAAAAATGTTGCAACACCACCGAGTATCGAAAGTCAAGGTATCGACAGTATTGAGGTCCCGAGCCTATTTTATACATGGTTTGAAACGTAATATTGTCATCTTTTTCAATTTAATGTATTTCAATATGTGCCCCATTTGTGATATCATTAAAACATTTAACTTCAACAACCCGGAATTCTTTTATGGATGCCCTGTGTAGTAGTTGGGTTACGAGTAAGCGTTGCGGCTACCGTGCTCAGATCCACCACGACTGGACAGCTGGTACCAGAGAAGCACTTTATAACAATCCACAAAACTTTACTTCACTGTACATATAATTAGGTTATTTATAACATATAAACATAAGATTGTGAAGGAATTAGTATTATACTTTTTTTTTTTTTTGAATTAACGTCCTCCAACATTGTGTCATATCGGACGGTGAGTGAATGAAACGGGTGAAATGATGCTCAAATGAGCCCGAGGTCCATGGAGCTTTAAGTTATCCGACATTCGTCTTCTCAGGGTAGGGAAAACCTCGGAAAAAAACCTTACCCGGATAACTTACCCTAAGCGAGATTCGAACTCGCGACCTCTTGAACGTGAGGCAGACACGCTAACCATCACGCTATCGAGGCGGGCAGTATTATACAGATACAAAGATACTAATGCCCAAACAAAGTATACCAACACCCAAAATGTGTTTATCCTTTTTATATCAAATTTCTTTTGAAAGTAAGGTTATAATTGTAACAGAAGAAATAATGCAGCTTAAATGTTATGACGAAAATATACTCTGAATTATATAGTTTGATTACCATTGTAAGTAAAAAATAACTTATCATTCAATTAAATTAAAACATTTTCTAGATTTTAATTTTACCACTTAGCAGAATTAATCACAAAA
Organism: Tenodera sinensis; assembly: GCA_030765045.1. NCBI lineage: Eukaryota > Metazoa > Arthropoda > Insecta > Mantodea > Mantidae > Tenodera > Tenodera sinensis. The sequence goes on along the minus strand of CM060962.1, from coordinate 68,833,305 downwards.
CTATTAAAAAATGTGTTTTTTCATAAATAATTTGTTTTGCACACCTAAAAAAGGGCATCTCTCTGGAGCACAAAACGTATCAGAGTTTTTACCAATATCCACAAACTATCTTCTCTCAAAACGATGCAGGAATAGCCTTAATCGGTGCAGTAGCACAGAAGTAACACATTTTGGAGTTCCTCGTATAAGCATTACATCAAAGGGACTGTGTCAATGCAAGAAAAATGTATACAAGTAGAAGTAAATATTTTAAATTAGCTTGAACATTACAAACAATGGTCCATTTACATTCCTAAATCCTTTAATAGTTGGCAAGCCATAAACAGCCCACATATGCCAGTACCTAATTCGTTAGAATGGCTGTGGTAATAAACAGTTACTAAATGAAACGACACCCACACGGCGGACAGTTAACCCTGCCAGCATGGCGGTGGTAAACCAACAAAGCTAATAGCATGGCAAGAGACCGAATAAAAAACATCGAATTTCTGTGCGTATAAACACTCTTTTCCAACATAAAAATGTATGTAGCGGTCACACAAGCTACTCTATCCATTACTGTTCCATAACGAGTCCAGGGACCATTCAGTTACTGTACTTTCACGATAACGGGAGGCTAAGACATCACATGACCGTTTGTAAACAAGTGCCCATTTGTCACCATGTCCACCATAGACAACAGAATCTGTACCGCGAATTCCACAATATTCAGAGGTCCGATAGAAACAATTATGATCATTTTGTAAGACTGAAAACAATAGTTATATTGGGGATATAATGCTGAACAAAAGCTGAAAATGGACCTTCAAGGAAGGTATTTAGTTTAATATTCGTTTCTTGAATATAATTTTACTATATGAATTCCACCTGACCTGATACAAATCTCTGAGCCTGACTTTGTCCACCACACTCTTTAGCATGTCCCTCGAGATTTGTTGAATTTCTGGTTAATTTTTTTTCCCTAAAATGTAATGTGCGAGGTCGTTCCTACACTTTGAGTCAACTTCATAAAAAGTAATCAGATCTCGTAAGATCTGGCAATCATTGGCCAATGTAAATTGATGGAGCGAGAAATTTACATGTCCCGGAAGCAATTCCCTTAGGACCTACATACAGCTCCTTCCTGCACGGGTTGTGGTCCCATCCTGTTGAACCAAATCTGACGTGAATCCATATGTGTTCGCCAAAGTTCCTTCAGAAGAATTGTTGCAGCACCTGAGCATAGTGATTTGTTGCTTTCAGGTCACTTCGTCCATGGGTAGAACATCTACTATAAAAAATTATCCACACCGGGAAAACATCTATGTTCAAATTTGTCTGCATACATTAGCAAGCCACATAAAGTAGTCGTACAAAGTTTACGTTGGCATTATTAGGATATTTGGTATACAACAAAGTGCACCACGAAAACAAACATGGATATTGCTTACAGTTAACACATAACCAAAACTTCTAGTTCAATTTATTTGAATAAAAGGGTAAACCCAAACCTACACATTATCATTATTACAGAAGAAAGAATCAAAATGTTCCAAACTTTGCCGAAGATGTACTTTGCTGAACACATGCAATGCTACTTGCATCACCAATAACTTAGTGACAGACAACGCAAATTAAAGGAAAGCAACACTCATTGCCAATGGTGCAGAAGTACTGTTAGAAACATAGCAACAAAAGCCAGGAACAATCCAAATTTGCCACCCAACGTGACTGTCACTGAAGAAATTTAAAACCTGGATGATTAGGTAAGCCCGTGGGGGAAAAAAAAGTCATGTCTGGAAAGCATACACATACCTACGTGTGTACATATATAGCCACACACACACGCGCGCGCGCACGCACGCACGCACACACACACACACACACACACACGCACGCACGCACGCACGACAGAAAACAGAGAGAAAACATGCTGAAAACTGCGTGTTATTTGGTATTCATGGAGTTGTTCTGTAAATAAGGTAGCTCGGCGTTCCAGACATTACTTTTTTTTTTTTTTTTTTTTTTTTTTTTTTTTTTTTGGTCAATTGGTGTACAAGTTATTTTGCCTGAGAGATGATCTTCTGGAGCTGTGCACAAGCATCAAGCTGCAACACGGCAACCTATTCCTCGATATTGCAGGAATGCACAGTAGTTCTTCCACACCGCGAAACCTTGGCATAGATACTATTTCTCCAGTTTGATTCACGTATTGGTAACTCAGAAATAGTGGTGTTGACATGTGCTGAATTTAGCCTGTAGCATTAGTGGTGCGTTAATGCATGTGAAAGACTGCATGGTCTGTTCTTAAACGTGTTTAACAATAAAACCACTTTGTTTATTGGACATAGGTATATTGTAAATTGCTATAACTGCCGTGGTGGCTCCATGGCCAGGCGTTTAAACCATTCGCCTATCACCAAGGCGGCCCTGGTTCGATTCCAGGGGCCCTCATCTGGTATTCGTGGCGGACGAAGCGGTGTTTGGGCGGATTTTCTCCGGGTTCTCATTCCTCCAACTGCACCATCATCACCTTTCCTTTTATCCATTTCGCCTGCATTTCATAACATCCTCTTCCCAACTCTCATTCCTGGAGCTGGACTGACCACCCACTTCACCGGCGCCGTGGCCGAGCGGTTAGCGCGCTCGCCTACCACCTAGGCGGCCCGGGTTCGATCCCAGGGACCCGCATGTGGTATTCGTGGTGGACGAAGCGGCGTCAGGGCGGGTTTTCTCCGGGTGCTCCGGTTTCCCCCGCCATCTCATTCCACCGGTGCTCCATCTTCATTCCATGTATCATCAGTGTCACCGCCTGCGGTGCCGTAGTAGTAAAAGCGGGCGTTCAACACTACAACAACAACAACAACAACACCCACTTCACTCTGTTCAGTCCATAGATCCGTAGCTATCCGACAGGCATCTTACCCTAGGCACAGGCTTGTAAGTCCTGGGGGTGTAAGTCCTCCATGCGGGGACGGTAATTAGATAAAGGACAACAAGAAGAAGAAGGTATCATTGCCCTTCAGCACGAATTGGCCACAGGCTTGCCAATGATGCTTTTTCATGTTATACCTGGTATGACAGGCCATGTTAATACCATCATGCTTCCCATTTTACCTGTGTATCTGAAAGCAGCACTTATAGTATAACAATTTCAAGAATAGTTTTCCCAATGCACAACGAGAAACCTTTTTACCTTCTGCTAATGCAATGTTGAAATCAGATTGCGCACTTTGGGCATTACAGATACTTCTGCTAAAAGGAAAGCAATTTCATATTGCAAGCAAAAGAATTTGGCCAAAGCGACGAACTTCTGTCGGTTGCGACTACAGCTAAGTGCCTATTGTGTGTGTGTGTGTGTGTGTGTGTGTGTGTGTGTGAGTGTGTGTGAGTGTGTGTGTGTGTGTGTGTGTGTGTGTGTGTGTGTGTGTGTGTGTCCCTCCTCTCTCTCTCCCTCCCCCCTCTCTCCTGGAGCATTAGTTCAAATTAGGTGTTCCTGCACTAATTTATTTTCTTTTTCTAATTCTTTTACTGGACATTCAGTCAATGAATAAAAGAATGCATGAACAAATTACTATACGACTATATAAATTAACTTGAGGACGCCGGGTAACTGGATATTCATACTTAGGACTGCATCCTCCTTCTGCCTTTTATTTGTTTGAATCACGACTGAAGAAGCTTGAAGCAAAAAGTGGCACATATCCACCAATTTGGTTACGTAAAATCCACACTGTAAAAGTGACAATCGTATCTAGAAAAATCATTACACTTGAAAGTCACACAACATTAAAAATATACATAAAAACTAGTTACATATTATTCTACGACAATATTGAGTCCGTAATAAATGTATATACAATAATTTCAGAAATAATAAAGCTATAATTTAAAACATATCTGTTATATAAATTCTTTACTACTCAAACACATCATATAGATATAATCATTATGACAGACTAAGCTCCTTATTTAGACGCATTAAGACCGAAACGAAGTATTTGACTTGCATTCTCTTTCCAGAAAGGCATATGTAGTAATAGCTGCAAATTGGGACAATTTGACTAGTCATACACTTAGATATTAAACAGAACTATGGACTACCAACTACAGTTTTTGCTAACCCGATGGGAGTCATCTGAATACACATCTTCACAGTTTTATGCCCAATAACTCTGGAACTTCGTGGCCAAACGCTCAATTATAAGCTGCACAACTGCTAAAATTCAAAAAAAAAAAAAAAAAAAAAAAAAATACAGCTCTGTCAATAAAATCTGAATTTATTTTCTCGTTTTATTCTGTTGTACATATTCGTATGTAGAAAATTAAATTCTGTAGGCATTTAAAACATACTCAGATCAAACTTGAGTTAAACACAGGGTGTCGGTCTTTCAGAAAACTTCTTTAGCACATCTTTCTAAGAGGCTTTTGTAATAGCAGAACAATACAGTACATGCTTTGTAGATTTCCCAGTCACGAAGTGAGCTATGTGTTGAGAGTGTCAGTAAATTACATTAATTTGTTCACCACACAAAGTATTTTAAGGGAAGAAAATTGCATTCCGAAAACTAAAGACGGGTTTTGCATTCCTTGCGCTTTGGATCATACAATTTTGTTTGCCACTGCCTACGGAGTTTGTGAAACTACAGCCACTTTCTACGGAGTTACTGAAACTATAGTCATTTCCAACAGATTTCTGTGAAAATACAGCCACTTTCTAGAGAATTCGTTACACTATAGCCATTTCCTACAGAATTCGTGAAACTATAGCCATTTTCCAAGAGATAGGTGTAAAAATTCAGCCACTTTCTAGGGAGTTTCTGATCTGAAAATACAACCACCTTCTAGGGAGCTTATGATGTGAAAATAAAGTCACTTCCTACACATTTCTGTGAAACTACAGTCACTTCCTACAGATTTCCATCACTCCGATTATAGCCAAATTTCATTGCACCATTCTCTTGAAAGAAGATATAAAGTATGCGCTTACAGTCGGTCAGTAGTACTCCCATACTACGAGTGTTCACTAACGTGAGCTTCACAAGGGCAACCATCCTTCTTAGCATGTAGTTGTTTTATAGCACACGCCTGTTACTTACCAGCTCCCACCAAAGTGTAGAGTATTTTCTCCAAGTACAAGATGTCCTCCGGTGTTTAAGGTGGTAGACATCCTAGCTAATTGGACAACTGGCGGAAGATTCTTCTACACACCTGCATCAGCGTTAGCGAATTAATAGCACGAGAAACTCTTCTACCTAGAGTGACTTCTGCAAACGAATCACGGAAGTGCATTACTAATTTCTACCACAAAAGAGCACGTTAGCACAGTGGTTGTAGCGTTCACTGTCCGGGAAATAAAAAAGTCACGTAGTTACCTGTCCAAGTGCAAAATGAGAACAAAGAACTCTTTTGAGGTAAGAGAAATACAGTGGCTGCTATGACGCGACCTAGTGAAAACTCCAACACATGCGAAGTGTCATCAGTTCATCACTTTAAGTAGAAATAGAAGTAAAAATGGCAACGAAGCAGAACATATGTATTAAGTATTTATCTTTAACCACTACTACAGGTTTACATATTTACATTAAGTCCTGGTCAAATTATGTTCCCAGATTTATTTATTAAAATCCTATTAACGCCAACCTGGTCCTTTAATCTGTAGAAATACACCGAAGTGCAGTAAATAATTTCTTGTTAAGAAATGTATCTATGAAAAACGAAGGATACAGGGTGAATAAGCCATCCCCAGTTATTGTTAAATTTATGTAGCAGATCTAGACTATCGTCCGAGATGACACAATGTTGGAGGACGTAAATTAAAAAAAAAAAAAAAAAAAAAAACTAATATTTATTTACCCACAGTCGTTACTAAAGGATTTTATGGAAACTGAGGTACTCCGTGTTGAAGTACGTTTTAAAAAACATGCATTTACACTAAGACTAATACCGAGTTTAGCAACCTTTGAAGGAGTTTTGCATAAAATTTACAATGATACTGAATTTAAAAGAGTTCAGCTGCGCCCTATTTCATGGGACAAAGTTTTTGGAAGGACTGTGCGTATGATATAGCTTGTGTTATTTAATTATGTCTAACATGTAAGCACATTTTCGAAACGCACTCTGCTTCCAAGTGCAAGGTGACTGAACACTATTGCATGCGAGCACCACTGTTTTCCCCTGCCCTTGATATGATGGATGGAGGCAGAGGATAGAGCGGCCACCTGCAGAGCTAAAACGCCTAAAAACATATCTTCTGAAAGAACAAGGACCTCTGTTTATAATTCTGCGTTACTTCTCACTCCAAAGGAATAGCTCCTGTCATTAAAACATTTACCCATGGTTAAAATGATGTTCCAATTTAATAGAATCTATCCTCCCAGCAAGGCACACAGAAATAGTCGTCCCCTCATTCAAAGTGAGCAACATAGAGCGTAGTCACTAGGTTACCATCTAGACGTAAAGGCCTATTTGTATTGCGAAAGTACATGAGACACACTGAAGGAGCTTGAGGGCCTTTAACTGTTGTCAATAAACGGAGTCAGGATCCTTGATCCAATAGCAACATCGCCATGTTTACAATATCCACGCTTAGTTGCACTAACAGCGCGCCGGCATCCACTGATGAAAATGCCTACTGGGTACATTTATGTTCAGAAATAATCAGCCAAGATACACAGGAGACGGTTTCTCCAAATATTAACGGAACGGCGGATCCAAGGCACGGAGCAATAACAGCCAATTTGCAGCAGCTTTTAATTTCCTTGTATGATCATTTTCCCTCTCCTTCCACGCTGGCGTACCGTATCGGAGAAATTCTCTATCAAATTAGAGCAGTATAAGAACGCTTAACCCCACGTGAACTTCTGCCTAGCTGATGTGCTGCTGTTTAAAACTCACAATTATAATGATAAATTGACTGAACACGAATTTAAACAGTTACAGTGTGCATCTCGCATTAAATGGTAAAACATTTAAAGCAGAATGCACTTTTGTAAATCATGTAGCTTGTAAAGGTCCTCCTTTATAAGAAACAGTTTTGGAAATGTGTATGCAGTGACGCAGCCAGAATTCATTGCAGCAGAGCGCCTGTTAGCACAGATTTGTCCGTCCACACGCATGAAACTCACACATCGTTGTATGTACAAAGTCCAGCTTATATAATAGGAATATTTGTCGAAACCTTTCAAATTTAGTTGACCCAGATTGAAAATTAAGAGTAACTTTATCATCATTGGGCTGCGATACCGTGAATTAAATTGTAGTCGTAACCAAATGTTTCACCGATTACTATGGTCAGCATTTTCAGGGATATATCCTTGGAACATCTGATTACCATTTACATCTTTGACAATAGCACAACAGCCCGGATGAGATTAAGTATCGTGCTATAGTTATTGGCTGGGAAAAGCCTAAAATTCTTAAATACCAAGCGTATTTAATGTTAAAAGCTTCTTATAAAGTGGTGACTTTTAGATTAAACGCTGAAAGTGTCTCAAGAGGAAAAGCATTTCTTGATATATTTGAAATTTGCTTGAAATCGATAGCAAAATTAAGGGCAGCTTATGAAACAAACCTACAAAAGGTATACGACTTCAACCACAGCACGTATAGGTTCGAAATACATGTACACATGTTTGAAAAGCACTTTGCAGCACGTTTCACGTCTGATTGAAAGAAAGAATCTAAAATTAGTCTATAATTAAAAGCTTTCACTTAATTTAATCAAGTATTATAGAATTTACAGAACAGAAGTTTGTAAGCGATCTCTGTGACTGTTTAACAACGGAAATCTTCCAGTAGGAGTGCAAGTGATGTTTTCTAAATTGAAGGAGATAGTATCGCTGATCTTCAGTTCACATTTCAGCTGCCATTGGCACACAAGGTCTCTTGAGACACATTTCTCTTCATCAGGTATAGAGCATCGTAAAGCGAGTCCCTTGAGAGTGCCTTTACCAACGATAGTCGAAACTTGGGATATCACAGCGCATTGACCTGGAAAGCTTATAGCATGCAGAAGGAGTTGCGGTGCCCTTAATGATACCCTTATGGAACAAGAATACCGGGAGGTATGCATTTATTATATCTGATTAATATTATATGTAGTGTATGTTATACAACTTAGAAACTATCCTCCTTTAAGATGGTTTACTAAAGTTGAGACTGAAATTACCTCTTTAAATATCAAGATTTTGTTTCAAAGTGATCAGCTAAAAAATAAGTACGTAGTGCAGAAGAATGAGCTATTTTAACCATGCTTTCAAAAAGCGTCTGAAAATCCACAACAAATGCCTCAGAAGTCACCTTGAGTTTTTCATAATGCTATGTTTACTTCGATTTCTAACGGTGAATCTCGCCACACGGCAATAGGGTAAACTGCCTCCGTACGCTTGAGGAAATCTTAATAACCAAAAGAAACGTTGGACCAATCATATGCTACTGGAGGTGTAAATAAGTTGGGAGTGACGGGCTGATGATTGTGTCTCATGCAACAATTAAAATGTTAATATAAACAACGCCTGGGGAACTACTCAAAAGATGTCAACACATTCCCCTCCATTCGCGATCATCAAAGTGGAAAATCAGACAAAATCAAAGGGTATAACCGGTTCCACCTAATGCGTGTATATGTATGTGTTTATATACTTGAATTAACATAACTTGTGTATTTTGACAATTCCCTCGGTGTGCGTTACGCGCGTGGTAGAGGAGTGACAACGGTCAATTGTCACGACAACCATATTTGACCTTGAAGTAGCCAATGGACTTCGTGACGGGATTGCGTGGCCACGAAGTCTATTGGCCACTTCAAGGTCAAACCTGGTTGTCATGACAACAGACCGCTCGCCACTCCCCTACCACGCGCGTAAAGTACACCGAGGTAACTGCAAGAATACACAAGTTACGTTAATGCACGTATAGTTACCGCACGTAAGCAGTGGAGGGGCTACCCTGTTCGCGCCTTCGGAGTACCCTTCCCCAAGCCTAGTATAAACACTTATAAAAGAAAAATAGCGCTTGAGAAATAATCTAAGCGCTCTAAAAAGCAACTACTGGAAAAATGAATCATTAAGTCGTTAATGTAGAGAATACTTGGTGCAGTTCAGATAAACATAATATAATCTTGTTGTGGGACGGTTGGATTTTCGAAAACATAGGACTTGAAAAACACATAGTGATTGCCGGGACCAGAACCGCGGATCCCCCGGGCCTCCGTGTCGATGCTCTTACCGTTTAAGTTAATAAAGCGAGTTGCCCGTAAGCGCATTAAATCCTATCATCTGATTCAAATATACCCGTTGGAGTCCCAGCCGTGGCATTGATCTTTTCAAGTGTTTCAGCTTTCCAACTTTATGCCTACACGTGACTAGTGTGGAATAATTATCACCGAATTATACTGTTTTCCTCAGAAACTACTACATGGGCACGAATAATAATAATAATAATAATAATAATAATAATAATAATAATAATAATAATAATAATAATAATAATAATAATAATAATAATAATAATAATAATAATAATAATGATGATGATGATGATGATGATAATGATAATGATAATGATAACGATAACGATAACGATAACGATAACGATAACAATAATAATAATAATAATAATAATAATAATAATAATAATAATAATAATAATAATAATAATAATAATAATAACCTAAAATATAATAACCAAGCATTTATTTAAATTCTTAAGTACTCACTTTCCTGGCAACTTGTGAATTACATTACATTTACGTTTACAATGTTTTGTTGTGTAAAAATATTTTTAAAAAGGTTAATAATTGTTTGATTTCACGGCGGTTAGAGTCTCCTACGCGGAAATTAATTTGCAATATCAGGCTGTTCTGCGGCTGTTATTTTTAAAAGTTCAAAAAAAGAGTTAAACCATTTTTAAATGAAAAGGTGTATACGTGTGTATAATGATACTACTCTTTTGGGCCACGTTATTCATTCAAAATCGAATATTACTACAAAAGTTTGAACAACAGTACTATTGTGTGTGTGTGTGTGTGTGTGTGTGTGTGTGTGTGTGTGTGTGTGAGAGAGAGAGAGAGAGAGAGAGAGAGAGAGAGAGAGAGGCAAACTGCTTATGAGGCTAAGAACAGTGTGCACTAATCACGTAATTAAACAGCAGTTTGTTAATAGTGTATATCACTTATTAAAATTAAGATAATATATTCTAGAATTAAATGAACGATTGTTGAGCCTAATATTTTGACCATGTCTCATTATTATTGTTGTGGTTGTTGTGGTGGCGGTGGCTCGAATCTAAATTGTCTTATTTCATCTCGTATCCTTCATCCCATAGATTTTATAAGCTCCAAAAGATAGGCATATTTCCTAAAATCTTAAAGAAGAAGGAACGACAAAACACATTCCTTAAGATTTAAACAGAAACGCACGTCTATAAAAGGTTATTTCAATGACGAATCAAAAGTGAAACTCTTCTTTCATTCCTTTCCGCGGTTCACTGAAATAAATAAAATATGAATGCATAGAATAACGAGCTCCCATTATGCTTTGCTTTTGTGATCTTTCGAAAGGCCTATAAGATAAAACGCTTTACCGATCCTATAAGATAAAACACCTTGCTGATATACAGGACTCTTAAAACTGTTTTGGACAGTGACGAAGTAGGTAATTTTCAGGCAACAAGCTGTAAATTTTGTGCTACAAGCTATGGCTTTCTATTACAACTGGGCGAATGAGGGCTGAAGTGCTGTTTCCCATAAGCTCTCAAGCTAATTTATAAGGTTTTCTGGGGGCCTTTTCATATAAGGCTTAAGATGCTTAATGGTTATCCTTTACAACTTGCGTTCTTTTTAACCTTTGTAGGTGGGTAATGGCTAGACCTCCGATTTTAGGTAAAAACCTATTCCCCCCCCCCCCCCCTCATGATATATAGAACATAAAAGTTGTGTATACACTAATTACGGAAATATATTTTCGAAAATAGTGGTCCAATACAGCCTAAAAATACCAAATTTCACGTTAGAACCTAATTTTACATTTTTGAGTTTATTCACTTGGTAATATGCAAACGCTGTGTAAGCCTGTATGCCAGTTGTGATTTGACAACAATCACAGTGAACAATGTATAATATGAAGGACATTAAGAACATTGTTTTGAAATTGGGGGAGGATGCAGTGAGCAGCTAAAGAGCTTCTGCAGGATTCAACAATTGTCCATTATATTGCATTCATCAAATCACATCATGTATTTCTGGTATTCTCTAATGCTCTAGAGCCTTCGGTCAAACCGGTCTACACGCAACTGGGATTAATAGAAGAGGTGACAGAGAAAATCAACTTGGTTCCTGGTTATATTGGCGAAAAAGTGTCTAAAAACTCAAATCAGTGGTTCAAACAAACCCAGGACTGACAGTTCAGCACACAGTTGTTGATATCCTGTCTGACAAAACACCTGAACATGAATGTGCTGTTCCCTTACACCTAATATCAACATTTAAATATGCTCCGCTGATAATAGTTGATGTAGAACACTTATTTTCGTCTTATAAGAAGGTGTTGCGTGACAAGCGATGCAGTTTCTCAATGGAAAACTTAGAAAAGGTTTAAGAGGTAGAACTGGAACTTAAAAATTCAATGCCACAACTGGGATTTGAACCACAGACCTTCCGCTTGCCGGGCGGACGCTCTAACCACTGAGCTATTGTGACAAACTGCCAGAATGGCATTAAATTCTCAAGCCAGTTCGTATTTCTCCTGGTAAACCACAAAGGCAGTCTCACATCAGAGACAATTACCCCAATGGTGACTTACTATTGCAAGTACTTCATATCCCAGGATTAAATAACCTTCACATGGTAATTATTATTTTATTTATGCCAACAAACTTACTGTTGGTGTTTTTAAACACACAAGCCGTGTGTGGGCAAAGTTTAAGAGGTAGAACTGGAACTTAAAAATTCAATGCCACAACTGGGATTTGAACCACAGACCTTCCGCTTGCCGGGCGGACGCTCTAACCACTGAGCTATTGTGACAAACTGCCAGAATGGCATTAAATTCTCAAGCCAGTTCGTATTTCTCCATTCTGGCAGTTTGTCACAATAGCTCAGTGGTTAGAGCGTCCGTCTGAGCTATTGTGACAAACTGCCAGAATGGCATTAAATTCTCAAGCCAGTTCGTATTTCTCCATTCTGGCAGTTTGTCACAATAGCTCAGTGGTTAGAGCGTCCGCTTGGCAAGCGGAAGGTCTGTGGTTCAAATCCCAGTTGTGGCATTGAATTTTTAAGTTCCAGTTCTACCTCTTAAACTTTGCCCACACACGGCTTGTGTGTTTAAAAACACCAACAGTAAGTTTGTTGGCATAAATAAAATAATAATTACTTAGAAAAGGTGTTGTTTACTATGACTAATTATGGACATACACAATAAAGACAAGTCAAATGTTTCGGCTAATTAGTACTGTCGTTTTTTGTTCACCTATGTTTACAAGTTTAGAATCTATTTTGATTTGTGATAGTACCCATTTTAGGCACCTATTTTAAGATGACAGTTAAGAGAAATTTGCTAACACCTCTTCTCGTTATTTTCTTTCTTCTTTTCTTTTCTTTTTGAGCCTGATTGATTCAATTTATTGCAGTGTGATATCATATCGGTGGTCTAATTGGTCCCCTCATTTACAGTGTAAATTACAGCCTTGCTTATTCTGTCGAAACCTTAGCTGAAACGTCTAAAATTAGGAATTTAAACGGCAAAGGTAACCCTCAAATGTTCACTAAAATATTGTGCCGTACAGGTATTTATTTAAAAAGCTATCACTAATTCGGTGTTTGGAATGATCGTTAAAAGTAGAAAGTGCTAGAAAACGGAGTTTCAGCAGATTTCTTTCTCCTTCCGTCTCTGAGTACCGGCCCAACTAAAGCCCTGACTGAAACTGAAATTATTTATTAATTTGGACTACCCCTTTAAGTATTTTTTTTTCCAGCTTTTAGGTTGATTTTGATATTATCAGGTACTTTTAAAGGTGCTTTTAGGTAATCCACCCGCCCGCCCGCCCGCCCGCCCGCCCGCCCGCCCGCCCGCCCGCCCGCCCACCCACCCACCCACCCACCCACCCACCCACCCACCCACCCACCCACCCACCCACCCACCCATCCATCCATCCATCCATCCATCCATCCATCCATCCATCCATCCATCCATCCATCCATCCATCCATCCATCCATCCATCCATCCATCCATCCATCCATCCATCCATCCATCCATCCATCTATTTATTTATTTTTATTTATTTTTTGTAACTTCCGGGTCCTGCATATAACTGCCAGTTTTAAATACGACCTCGAAACGTTTCGTTTGATTTGAAACCTTTAAACACATTCCCAAAACTTTTAACATCATGCGACTAAATCTGTTTTTAATAATAAATCCGATATTTAACTCGTTTCATCTCAGCACGGTTCTGCCTCTTTTTGCATATTGCACCATCCCCAATGTTACACTAAATTCCTTCACGCTATACCCGCATACGGTGGCATAAAAAGCGCCAAAGTGTGTTACTTCCTGTCGATATTTTCAACCATCACAGGCCTACGGTTGCTGTATCCCAGAAACAGATGACTACATAACATCGCATCCCGTGGAATACCGTCGCCTCAGCGCTAACATTGCATGTGGCAGTAAACTGTGGGATAGATGGATGATTGAGAGCTGCAATGCTGCTGTGGAGTGCGGAGGCGGATTTTCAGATGTTTATGAATGACACAACGATCTTTTTTAGAACCCGCGGCCGCTCGTCGTGCACTAAGTAAGTGGATGTTGATGTGCACAGTGATTTTCTACAGTACCTATCACGTTAAATACTCATTTCTGATATTACTATACATATGTACAATTAGTTCAATACATAATTGCGTTTTTGAATCTTGAACCAATTTATATCCATTTTATTTAACTCAAAATTTATATAACTCCTCTATATATTCAGCTATACATGCCATTTATACTTTTTCTGCTACGTACCAAAAAATCGACGTCGAGATCTCTATGGGAATACAGAATTTGAGGCACCTTGATTTAAAAATAAAATAAAAAAAAAAAATCTTCAAGAAAGTTCCGAGCGTATTCTTGTGTGTGTGAGTGTGGGTGCTAATAATACAAAATGCAACGAGATCTTCATTGTCATTATGCTCAAGTTTCATGCGACTATTTTTGCTCGACCATGTGCCTAAGTTTAAAACATTTATTTAATTTATTTATTTATTATTATTTATTTATTTTTTTATTTTTTATTTTTTTTTTTTTTTTTTTTTTTTTTTTTTTTTTTTTTTTTTTTATTCTACGATGCATGTCACTGGTGTCCGACATTTTATATATTTCTTCTTCGATTGTACATACGAGAATCGATAGTAGTGCCTTCAACTTTTATTATGTTGGTTTTGATACTATGATACAGAAAGTGATATGTTAAAAGCTTTAAAAGAGTAGACTTCCAAAAACGAGTAGACAAATTTGATTTATTACAATGTTATTTACAATATTAACACCAATTATTAAATAAACACAGTAGCTTTATTCCGTATACGCTGTCAGCTGCGTGGGAACGTGCACAGACGCCGAAGTACTGATCGCTGCATGTGGATCTTCTGACTGGCAACCAGTAGTGTCGTGATGAACAGGTGCACCTTTGATTAGTCGATTAGCAGTGTCGTTTTGAAGAGGTGGATATTATGAGGTCCATTACAGTAGCGTATAAGCGCTACATTATGGCATGGTCGAACATAAACATATATGTATTACCATTTTGTACTATGTTCTAAAAGATATAACTTACTTCATTATTTGTTCTTTCAGCTCGCTTTCATGTCCATAACTATACCAATTAACGTCGGTTCTTGCGGTTTGACATCACTTTTTCATATAGGTACATTTATTGTATATATCTGACTTCGACCACATTACAGAGTGTACTAATATTTGCTTAGAAAATTTACGTTGTGTTGACAGACCACCTGATCTTTTCTGATACCTATTCAGATTCGCAAATCTATCACTTTTTTCCAAAAGACTGAGGTTCTCTCCACCCGTTTTACTTCATGAGGATCAACTTTTTAAGCTATTTATCAAGCTCAACAGTAGCACAAACCACTCTTACATGCTGTACACAACTTTATCAACGTAGACTTAGGTATTCTAGCTTTAAAAAATAACTGCAGTTGTTTGTTGTCTGCTGCCTTTCTGCTCTAAAGTAGGAACAGTAGCGCGGAGTGTTGACGACACCCGAGGCAATTCACCAACAGTTTTCTTTCAACTGAGAGCTACAATGACATCCTAAATTCAGCTACGAATGCTTCACTGATTTACGAGCGACGCTGAAAGACTAAGCTATTACTTCGTTCATTATGTATCATGATATTCACGACACATGTCTGAAAATACATCAATATGCTTCTTGAACGATTAAGAATACCATATGATAAATTCAACTGGCGTATTAGTTAATTCTGTTCACCCTTGTATGGAACCACTGCTGCCTACAGAATATCTTCCTTGAATCCAGACGGTGCAAAGTCCAGTACACGCTTTCAGCTTTCATTTCCTGTCAGAAATAGTGAATAGTTGATATAAAGTCCGTGAACAACTAAGTAAATAATTCCAGAAAGAGAATCTGTATTCCTCACTGAGATTTAGGAACAGTTGCTTCATCTGCGCAATCCTGTAAAGATCCACGCTACTAAGAAAGTGACTATCCATTGCGACAGCAGTTTCACTATTGGAACTTGAACCAAAATGAAGCCCAACCTGACTTTACAAACTATGTATTATTCAAAGATGGAGTATGCGTCACACACGTGTGCTCTTCGTGAGGGTCATAGCTCTTACCTCGAAACTAAACACCAATTTAGAAGTACGTGAGCTACTGCATCCGGTTCCTTTAACATCACACAAGGAACGTGGTTCCAACATGATGCAGTACTAGCTCATTTTGGAAATGAAGTAGAGCCATTGAAAAAATTATTGAGCGCATTAGAACAGAATATTTTTAAGTTTCACGTCGTGTGGCAGTGCGGTTTACACAAGTCGATATTCCAACAGGCAGCTGAGTTTATTTATAGTCTCTGATTCAAATGTTATCGTCCATCGGACGCTCAAATAGACTGTGCCTTGAATCATCATCCAATTTGTATACATGCTCGCATGGACGTTAGTATATATGAGGTTGAGAAACTCTAAAACCGGTTGACCGATAGCCATGAAAATTTGCACATCTAAGTGTTTTGTCATGGAGAAGGTTTTTATGCAATCCATTGTACCATGCAACGTACATCCACATAGTGTTCTCCACCTGCTTTTCTTTTACATAATACATTCACATGTCCTTCTCTACTACCTCTTCCAGAAACAATTCATACATATTTCTATAAGTTTGAAATACAAATACAACGTATGACATTCACACGGTTTTTTCTACTCCGTTTTTTTCTTTTTTTCTTTATTTTTACAAAATACAATAAAATTTGATTTTCTATTTCCTCTTTACAAACAGTTCGTACAATTCCTATGTTTGGAATGGAAATGCAGTTTAATACAAAAACACACACACACACACACACACACACACACACACACACACACACACACACACACACGCACACGCACACGCGCGCGCGGTTTTGTCTACTAGAGTTTCTTCCTGTATTATTTGCTATCGTTCAACAGTGATTTTGATAGTATCATTCACGTGTTTTTATAAAAAATTGAGAAATAAGTGAAAAAGTAAAGTTATCACAATTGGTGTCAGGAGTGAGGCGAAAACCAAGATATGGTGCAGCTGATGAAAGAAATGTTAGCCAATATGGACCTAAAGGGAAATGAAATGAATTCCGGAAAGCGACAGATGGAAAAAAATATGTAAGCCGAATTGAATAATTTAAACTCCGGAATGGAAAACATGTAAACAAAAATGGAAACTGAATTGAAAAAATGTAAATGCTTGGATGGAAAAGATGAAAACAGGAATGTCCGATATGAAGATGAGCTATCGGAGAAGATTAACGAGCAACTGACCGGGGTAAAGGAAGCCATGGAAGAACTCGGCCAACGTGTTAACGCCCTGGAAGATAGTGTCGACGGTAGCACCAAAGAACTGAACTCCATGGTGGAACATATGCTCAACAAAATACTCAAACTAGGTAGATGTCTATGGGGGCGGCCTATGTTCAGTAGTGGACACCTGATGGTGGTGATGGACTATTTATATTCACCTCTATTATCTCTTGTATCCCGGAAATGGCTCTAACAATTAATATGATTTATATTTAATTAGTGCTTTGCTTTTCAAGTTTATCTTCTCCCAAAAAACACGATTTAATACAAAAGAAATAGAAAAAAAAGAGAAAGAACAAGAAAAACTCCCAACGCAGCTCGATCGCCCAGGTAATTTTTCGTTCACTTGTTAATAAATTTTCTGCGTTTGGATTGCTGAGAGGAGCTTTAGGAGACAGCAATGAAGGATTCCCGCGTGACAATATATTGCCATTTCAATTGTTGTCGGCCCGTCTATTCCGTGACAATTGAAAACGTGCTTAGTTTACTTGTGTTAATCAGCGTGTAAGGTCGACGAAGCAAGTTGTTCTTGAGTTCGTACGTTTAGTGTTTAATTGAATTCCACTGACGGCTGTGATTCTCTGCTAGGCTTCTAGTAAGAAGATCACATGTTCAGGGAAATCACAACTGGACCAACATGTACGCATATTAGAAATAAAGCACTACAAACATTTGAAATACAAATCGTCCTATCTCAAGTGCAGGGAATGTATTCTATCACATTGTACTGCGATGGTTGCCGCAAATATACCATGATGCAAACTCCAGGTAGCTAAATATCACGCATTTTTAGAGAAGTACTGTGGGGGGGGGGGGGGGGGGCAGATACCTAATAGTAACTATGCAAATTAAAATAATTGTGAATCTTCATAATAATGGAATTTATATTAGTTTGCTATAATATGGACATGCTTAATAAACTAATTAATGTACCACACTTTATTTTGCAAAAATATCATTAATAAAATAAGAATCTTCAAGTAATTTAATGTTTAATACATCATTTATATAAAAATTAAATAAAATTCATGTTACATATCACCATGTTACTCATCACCATAAGAAGTGCTTAAAATACTTTTTATTAGATTTCCCAGACTAGCAGTCCATCGATGTGTTTGTCGTACACTTTTAAAGCGGTAGGCATTTTCCCGGTTTCAGCTGTTGTGCTGACTATGCGTGTTCCAAGATATTCTTCCGAGTGAACTGGGGTTCATAAAACGTAGAGTTCATGCAGCTCCATGAAAAGAACTCAAGTGGGGTTCAGGTGGTGAGCGCGTAGGTCAGGTAGCTGCCCCACTCTGACATATCTTCATTGAGCACCAAATGTTGCTTTCAAATGTACATGTAAACCCATGGAAAAATAACTGAGCGCATTAGGCGAGCAGAATGTGCATTTCCGGACAAGGGTTCCTGTTTGAAAACCGATCAGTTTGCCATCCCGCACAACATACTAAGAGTTGTCGGTGTTTTTAGGGATACCCTGTAATACATACTTTATGAATTGTATGCTGAGGAGCGAGTAGAGAATTATATGTGAATCGTTACGCAAAACAAAACTAAGTAGACAAAATATTGTGAATGTAATACGTTGCATTTATATTTCAAACATACAGGAAATTGTATGAACTGTATGCTGAAGGGCGAATAGAGAAATAAGTGTGATTGTGTCTCGCGAAAGAAGAATGAGTATAGAAAACAGTGTAAATGTAACACATTGCATTTACATTTCAATCATAGAAAATTATATAAATTGTATGTTGAAGGGCGAGTAGAAAAGGATATATGAGCAATTATTAAAACAAAAGTTATATAGAGACCATTAATTATTCCAGAAGCCTATACAAAAAATACACAAAAGATTTTAAATTTAACTTCCAACAACTGTTTATTAAAAATATATAATCAACTTAAAAAAGCGAGTAGAGAAAAACATGTGAAAGTAACATAGCATAGTAAAATGGATAGCACAAAAACTTCCGTGAAAAAATACATATACTTGCCGAACTTGGCGATGATAGGTCAAGCAGTTTCGAAGTTAAAGGTTGCATATGTAGAAACATCCATTTTGTATATATATATATATAAAGTGTTTGTAGAAGAGAGGGTGGAGAAAGAGGTGTGAATGTGTTACCTAAAAATGAGTAGAGAAAACAGCGTGACTGTAATAGCATTTCTATTTCAAACATACAAAAGTTGTATGACCTATTTCAGAAGAGGGAACAGAAGATTTTCTTTTGTGCAAAACCGCGTTTTTTCAGGAAAATTGTTTGTAGAAGAGGGAGTAGAGAAAGAGATGTGAATGTGTTACCTAAAAGTGGGTAGAGAAAACAGTGTGAATGTAATATGTAGCATTTCTATTTCAAACATACAGAAAATAATGACTTAAGAAGAAGGAATTAGAAAACTCTCTCTGTGTGTGTGTGTGTGTGTATGTGTGTGTGTGTGTATGTGTGTGTGTATGTGTGTGTGTATGTGTGTGTGTATGTGTGTGTGTATGTGTGTGTGTGTATGTGTGTGTGTGTATGTGTGTGTGTGTGTGTGTGCGCGCGCGCGCGTTTTTTCAGGAAACACACCTATATAGATAAACTTAAAAGGCAAAGTCTCATCTGAATACAATATTTAATCCAAATCGTTACAGCCTTATGGGAAATATATCTATTATAGGCATATGCAAGAATGGCTCTGTACAAGAGGGAATAAAAAATGTTAATTTTTTTGCAAAGTCACGTTCTTGTTAAATGCACACAGCAGTCTCAAGGACAATCGCCCTTTAAACTTTTCTTTATCCAGTTATATATAGCATGTGTACCCATCTTTCGCCGTTTCTTTTATGCAAGAATGTGGAATATGCTCCTGTTTAATAACCGCGTATGTGAAACAAATCTCTGAAATTGTTTTCTGGCCGTTATGTTCTCAAAGTCCCTATAGAAAACACATCCCTTACTCTAGTATTGCAATAATGAAACAAACGCTACTCTAGCTATATTTACACCATTCATTTGTAGACCCACTTTCGAAGTCCCCAATTACTATACCTATCTCTGATTTATTATAAAACAGCACAAAAGTAAACGGAAAATGATTGAAATATGAGAACCAATGTAAAACTTTGAAATTGCACTTGTAGTGTAAGGGTCGATTTGACCTCTTTGGGTCTTCACAGGGAAAAGGTGGGCATTTTACTGCTAAAGGTCATATTTCAGCTTCCTGGGAGAACGTTTTCAACAATGCTCAAAGTAAAGTATTTGTCCGACAGCCAAGAGCGATACTGGTCTCAAGTATTCTGTCCACTTGGGAGCATTTTTCATTTTGACTATTCTCGGGACATACACTCACAAAACTGTCCGCTTGAACTAGTTCTGCGAATGATGGTTTATGTATTGCACGAGATATAACTAGTTCTCTATCTCCCTCTCTTTCTATCTCTCTCCTTCTCTCAAGCTGTCGCTGGACCTGTATTCATTTCTGCTATCAGTAGTTATTTTATCCACAGTTGTGAAAATTAAAGGGGTCTTACAAAACGGAACGACCTTAGAATAAAAGTTGTGTTAAATTTAAATTACTACTTCTACTCACTCTTCTAGAAACTATTCTTGTAAAACCATACACTTGTCCAGATAAACTTTCAATTCACATTTACACATTTCGTTGTACGATGCAGTAGGTAAAGGGATAGTCACATTTTTAAACAGCGTGTCGCAATATGATGCTTGAAAATTTCATGTTGTCTGCATGACCAGTTACCATTTATTTTCAAAGACATTAACACGTTTAGTTTTACAACATTTTGTTTTCACTCCTTTCCTATGAATCGTCTGAAATATCCGCTAAAGAGTATCTCAAATAGGTAATAAGCTTTAGATATATCCTTTTAGAAAACAGGTATTATATTCTAACCATCACAGTTAAGGCCTCGTGACCAGTCTGCAATTCCGCAAATAGTCCCCAGCTACGAATGAAACATCTTTCCTACAACAAATGCAATTTTAAGCACCCCTGCCGCATATTCTCCATTAGATGAGCCATCGAGTTAATACTCTTCGCAGAACGACCATATTTAAAAATTTCAAAATGTACTGTTTAAAATATGGAAACTTCAAATACAAACAGCAAATATTTAGAAAATGTTTAATGTCTCCCCACTAATTTTTTTGACTAACAAGTCATATACGATATAGTATTCGAAATAACAGTATCGCAAACTTATCATATTTTAAAGACCATCTCTAAAAACATTAAGGAATGCACTGAAATTTGTTGATACAAATGGGATTACCCTCTTCGACTCCGGCAACATATCTTTAAAAGAAATATTAAAAGGCGGCAGAGAAACATCGATATGGAATAGATATTTTTTTTTTTTCTTCCCAAATATACCTATTGTCTACGTGCTATTTAGGTGAAAACATATTGAGGCTAATTCACCTGCTGTACCATTATTTCAGAGAGGTGCGCTTTTTCCTTTGTTATGTTCTTCTGAAAAGACAATGTTTAGTTCTTGCATATATGGCGCGGCTTCTACGAATATGCAGTTCGTGGTTTATCACTACCCCGCGTTAACAAACATCAAAATGCATTTCCTCCTCGTGAAATCCATTCATTCAGGTACTTTAACCACTGCTCTTATTGTTCTCGGATATGCATCTCGTAAACAAAGGCATACATACCAGCATCAAATCTCAAGGTAGCTCTCAGCTCCTTAACTTTCACATTATTATTATTAACCCCGGCGGAACTATTGGAAATGAAGATAAGCATTTCAACAAAAACCTGTGACGCCAGTTACTTTATTCACTTTAGACAGCAGTCTAAACACACACGCACGCAGGCACGTACACACATACACAAACCTGGTGGGAGGTACTACTTCGGCCATACGTTAACCAGGGATTCCACAGGAGTGTAACAAATATGTCCAATACAATTATTGTCATTAAAGAACCGGGTAATTGTTTCTGATGTGAGACTATCTTTGTTGTCCACCGGGAGAAATACGAATTGGTTGGAGAACTCGATGTCATTCTGGCAGGTTGTCACAGTAGCTTAATGGTTAGAGCACCCACCTGGTAAGCGGAGGGTCTGTGGTTCAAATCCTAGCTGTGTTATGGGGTTTTCAGTTCCAATTCTACCTCTGAAACAGTGCCCACACATGGCTTGTGTGTTTAAAAGCACCAACAGTAAGTTTGTTGGCATAAATAAACAATAATGCAAAGTTTAATTTCTAAGAGAGACAGGGTAACGTCACGTTAACATTAAATTTTAAGTATATTCATTCGAATTAAGGTGGAAATGCATTACAGCATTATTCACACATTGTTTGCGTGACCGTAAAATAATAAACCATTATATCCATTCGTCAAGAAGCTAAATGTCCCCAAATATTTCAGACAAATTATTTTTTTTTCTGCGAAACGGCTCTTCATTGGCAATAAATGTATTGGTCATATTCATATTCATCATGCAGAATCCTTCGTTAACGTATGGCCGAAGCAGTACCTTCCATCAGGTGTATACATGCATTAAAATGTACCATTTATGAGCACATAAATGCATATTTTTCCTTTGCATTTCCAATAAAATAGAAATCATGATTGAGTTAAAAATAATGGGCTACAAAATAACTGCAATTTGCATGCGCTTTCGGTTTCTATGTTTGTATGTAACCGATTTATTGATTCGTTTGCCTATTCATTCTTGTCGCAATTTTGTTCTCTTAAACAATAAAATACTCTTCTAGTTTTCGCCTGTTGCTTGAGAAATGGCTTCCATAATTTTAAGGCAAACTAAAATGGCAACACAGTGTTACAAAAAGAACACAGAAGTGCTCACGGCAATTTTACGTTAAGCTGCTGCAGCAACGTGTCCTGTGTCCTGTGTCCGGGGGGAGGGGGGGGGGTAGAACCAACTCAAGCTTGGACCAAGTCAAGGTGTTCCTGAAATTAACACACTACTTCGGTTATGCAGGAGAAAGCACAGTGTAAATATGCCAGTTCATTTAATTTCACGTTAAACAATTGACTTGGCAGTATTTGAGAAATATAAGGCAATGATAGAAGGCTCTTTCTGTTGCAATACTCAACAGTAGAAAAATGGAAAGCGGTTTTCCCACCAAAAGAAACCAAATAATAAAACAGTATCAATTGCAACTAAGACATTTCAAGCAACCCCATTCTAATGTTTCCTATAAGAGATCATAGGAAGCAATTTATGTATGTTGAAAATGTTGCTGGCTTTGCAACCTCTGTAAATTATTAGAGAAAGAAAGGTTACAACGGATACTAAATATATGCGAAAATACGCGGTAGATGTGAAACATGCAGTAACACCTGAAGCATGTAATATTATCGAATATAAATGTGGGCTAACATTGTAATTTCAGATAAAATTGATTAAAATACACATTTCCATACGAATCTTCCCGCTGCTTCGTACAATAAGGTGGTCAGATTTTTCTGCCATGAATAGTATGCTGTCTTCTAAACTGTGTCCGTACTAGCTTTGACATTGTTAATTTTCTTTTAAATATTAATGCATTTAAAAGTCTGTTGTTTAACATCTATTTTCATTCAGTCTTCCTTGTCTATTAACACCATTTTAATTACGAATACCTGCATGGAAACAATTCTGAACACTGTACCAACGTAATAGCAGCAGCAGCAGCGGCAGTCGTAGTCGTAATAGTAATAATAAGTAGAATATGAATAATAATGACAACAACAATAATATTAATAACAACAACAACAATAATAATAATAATAATAATAATAATAATAATAATAATAATAATAATAATAATAATAATAATAATAATAATAATAATAATAATAATAATAATAATAATAATAATAATAATAATAATAATAATAATAATAATAATAATAATAATAATAATAATAATAATAATAATAATAATAATAATAATAATAATAATAATAATAATAATAATAATAATAATAATAATAATAATAATAATAATAATAATAATAATAATAATAATAATAATAATAATAATAATAATAATAATAATAATGTGTTTTGTATACAGGTCTGAGTAGAATCACAATTGGGTCTATTCACTTGGCCATTCACCTTTAAAAGTCGTTTCGTCGTTCCAAAGAATATTTTTTAAAACTCGGGATCGGCTTCTTATCGGATAGTGTACAACTTGCAGAACCCCATAAGCTTGTCCGGATCATTTTCATTCAGGCTTTGAAGGAAAGTAGGTCTATATGGTTTCAAGTTTAGCTTTCTCTGAACCCTTCGTAGGTTTGCTCTTGCTATTTCATATTCCGTAGACGCTTTTCTTTGTGATTTAGTCGGTAATTACAGAAAACATTGCGCTACAACATTAACACTGTTCTGGAAGTGACACACTTTGGCCTGCCTGAACGGGGAAGCTCCGCTACGACCCAGTCCCTTTAAATTTAATTTTCGGATACCTTGTCGAGATGGAAGGTTGGATGTTTGGAAAATGTTCTGTAAACAAATAAAATGTGCATGCATAGGCCTTCATGGCCGGGTTGATGGAATATGAGTACTTGTTCCCCAATGGTCCAGTCAATGAATTATCATCTACAACTGGTTGCAAACCACACAAGACTCACTTCTCTGAAGATGGCCGATGGATTTACGGGCGAAACGTTAGATGATAATTCACTGACTGGTCCACATTCGATAAGTCTAGTAATAACACTCCAGTGGATGTTGAATTCAAATCAACTTTCTCCTTTTCTCAGGTTATGGAAGAGGTAACGTTTCCTTCTATTCTTGTTAAAGAACATTCCAGTTCTATGACCTTAAGCGGCCTCTAGCACTGAATGGTCGGCCACATTTGCTGTGCGAGGTGTTCGTGCCAGCTAATCAAGCATGTGACGCAATAAGCGTGTTCACTTATGTGGCGAGGATAACAACAAAGCAAGTGAAGCATACATGCTGATTGTGGAACGGCATCGGCCTATTATTCCACATGAATTCATACGACTTTATTGATTTTATTTACCTAATACTACGCTTAAAATAGACGGAAATGTTATAAACCAAACATCTTCACATTGATGCCCAGTTTCACTCGTATATGTTATTATCTTCGCATCTTCTCCCTGTGTTTGTCCACATGAGGCAAGTGATGACAGCCTGATATTATCACTACTTCATTGAACTGCATACTATTCTATCCTTAGTTCTCTCCAGCTTGTTATTTTGACATTTCAAGTGCTGAAAGCTCCTAATCTGTTGCATTATTTTGCTATTTGTAGCTTAATGGCTACTTTTGTTACATTCGCACCTTTTTATGTATATATTTTGATTCCATAACTATCACAGAATTCATACAACAGCCACTGGTATCCCTGTTGCTCATTCTATAATCAAGCTTCTTCCCCAGACTTGTAACAATATTATCCCAAACTGCATCAAAAAGAAACAGGGCACTACATCTCTGAGAATTGGATCTGTAAATTTTCCTTCTGCCTTAATTGGCTGTAAATGTAAATACTGTTTATTGGCAGAACATGGTCATCCTATATTATTTTGTTCTATAGTAGTTAAACTCTATATAAGTCTAGATTATCTAACATAATACCCAGAACATTTTTGTTTGTTTGGTTTTTTCTTTCTCGTTTACCACCAAAGTGGCATCTATAAAATGACCCACTCTCCTTAATTTTCATAAATTAATTACATTCTGTAGTTTATGAACGTTTTTTTTTAAAGTAAACATATATACAGGAAATTTTAATAAAAACATTCCCGTTTAAGCTGACACATTTTCCATGCATGCAAAGTGCCTGTATCTATGGAATTATTTCCCATAGAAAATCAGCATTTTGCGAAATGCTGTTTTAGATTTTCCCCATGGAAGAATAAGATGCACATTCTCCTGTAACATACCGCATACTTAATAACGCTATAATGTCACAACGAAACTTCTGTATATGTTAAGTCTTAGAAGATCAATTAAAATCACTGAGTATTAAAAAACAAAACAAATCTTTCTTGACATCATGCTGTGACAGTTGAATCTCACTACCTTTAGACCCTTTTCCAATAAGTTTCAAAAGAAAATGCATTTACCATTAAAACCATTGCAAAGTTTACCTACAATTTGAATGTTGTTTTCAAAGAAAGATAACCGGCTTTCGCTTCCTCGGAGAACGAAGTTAGAAGTTGTATACACCGGAATGTTCCTGAACACATCTACGAAAAGCAAAACCTGTAACTGCAGCAAAGCAATTAATTCAACATTACTGAGGTAGACATATCTGCCAGCCCTGTCGAGTATAATGCCAGACGCTAGAAAGATCTATTGCCTGTAGAGACCGTTGTTTCGCTTTATGCATTAACTTTACCATCTCCAAATTTGGGAAACGTCATTTATCTTTGTATTTTAGTTAGCGACTACCTACAATTCTGGTGACATGCTCTCCTTCGGAAGTTCGATATTCCAATTCACATACTACTTAGACCAAAGAGATAACACATACGTATTGTGTAATAAGTTGTCCCTGAAGCAGTACAGCTTTCAAAGATATATTTTTCTGTGGAAATCTCACTTATCGTTTCGGCTTTTTCAATATTTTTATGAGCAAAGAAGCCACAGAGATTATGTAGAGTAAAGCATCCAGAATAATTTATTTTACGACCGAAACAAAAATTATAAACACAGGGGGAAATAAATTACTGCCACATAATCAAAATACTAAGCCAGGCCTTTCCAAATCGAGCACTTAGCGCTGGGGCACGCAGGTGATGCATTCAGCAGCCCTGGTGCCTTCGCCAAGAAACGGTCACTGCGACTGCATGTGTACGAGACAGTAAGAGTAACAATGCCTCTCTCTCACTTTCTCTCTCCCACGATCTCTCTCTCCTCAACGCAGAGGTGGTGTTAAATAAGATATAGCAGATAAGAGGAGCTGTTATTACAGCCTATCCTTCGTTACAAAATGTCGTTTAGTTCTTCGTGGGATGATTTATATTTTGTTGCCAATACAGAAGTGAAAGTACAATGCTTTGTCAAAGAAATTAACGACATGGCACCTACACTTGATATCTGTATGACCCTAATAATAGTAATAATAATAATAATAATAATAATAATAATAATAATAATAATAATAATAATAATAATAATAATAATAATAATAATAATAATAATAATAATAATAATAATAATAATAATAATAATAATAATAATAATAATAATAATAATAATAATAATAATAATAATAATAATAATAATAATAATAATAATAATAATAATAATAATAATAATTAATGATGATGATGATGGTGATGATGATGATGGTGATGATGATATTAATAATCGAAAACTTTCCTAATATCCCTGCAGTTCAAACTATGTAAATAACAAAAAGTGTCAGAAACATTAGTTCATTTATCAAAAGTCGAAAACTACTAAATTCCGTTACAATTTCAATAAAGTCAGTCGATCAGTCATGTTCTTTGTTTACAATTAATTGTTGTTGCAATTTATGGAATATGTGTAATATACTACAGATATGGGACAATACTGATAAATGTTATTTAAAACTAACTCTCAATCTAGGGCAACACTCGTATGAAGAAAAATAGTTTATCAGTATTGTGGAACCATCAGGTGTTAATCAGAATTTTAGGAACCACTGCCAGCTACTACCATGGATATAGCGAAAATAAACGTTTCTTATTTAATAATCGGGACTTTTTTGACCGCAGAGATCTCACGGAAGACAATGTCGGCAGCAACGCAGGAAAAGACCGTAGACCAGTTGAACAAGTGCTTCGAAACGCAAGCTGCTAGCACTGTTTTTCCTTCTCTAGTTGTTTGAAACTCTTATCCGCAGTCTCAAAAAACTAAAGTAAGAAATATTTTACTGACTTGTCTAATAATTGATATCAGGAAATAAAAGTAATGTTTTTAAAATTAGCCTTAATTTTAAACTTCTTGAAGATAAGCCTTAAAAGTAACAGTGGACTAAGCTGGCGAATATAAATGTTAACAGCTTTCTACATTGAAGTTTTGCTGGAGGTTCAGTGCGGTAGCAGTAAGAAGCACGATGGACGGTGCAGAACTGGTTTTTGCGTTCTTGAGCATGGTTTCATTAGGGACTGAACTGAAGGAGAAGATAGCAGGAGATATGAGAAAATGGCCATTATGACCTGGTCGCGTTGTAATTCGACTTGACCTTTCTCCATGTTATACGCAGATCCTAATCAACGGGACTTTGCGGTCAGTTTTGACAGAAAGCCAACTAATTAAATAAGAGCAGTAACAGACGAAAGTCATTGCTGTTTTCGTTGTGACTCCCACTACCCGTACCTGCGGCAGAGATATCCTTTAGGAAGTAGATATTTTACCGTAACTCTCATTAACCGTATCTACCTCCTACTGAATATTCCGACTTCTACATATGTTAGATCTAAATACTTGCTGCACCACGTAGAACCTTTATGTTTCTCAGAATGGAAGCTCATTAATTCTAGAAGAAACTTCCGGGCTGATTTGCCGTGGTGTACTGGAGTAAGTGGGTCCAGACGTTTCGTTCACAACTGCGGTGGGCATCATCGGTTCAGTTGTGTTCCAAATACCGAGATCTACCACTGGTTTAAATTAATGAAATGACTTCCCTTCCACCCGGCATAAATATATAAATATATTCCGCGCAACTTGGAAACGGCTTTAACGATTTCGATCAAATGTTGTATTCAGAAAGGATTTTGCTTTCTAAGTTTATCTATATAGAAGTAATTCCTGGAAAACACGCGATTTTACGCGTAACAGTCACAATTACTCTAAACCTTATTTTGGCCATAATTTCTCTGTTAATCGATGGATTTCACGGAAATCCAGCGTTTTAAAGTCCTCTTCCAGGTCTATCAGAATACAGTAAGAAAGTTGGCCTAGCTATATTAGTTTATGTGTTACACCTCGTCCCGTCCATATGTTTGAAATAGAAATACAACGTATTACATTTCACGGCTGAAATGATGGTGCTTATGAAATACTTATACGTATCTATATATCTCTTGTATTTCAGAAATGACTTAACAATTGCGACAAAGCTTTTTATTTAGTTAACGTTTTGCTTTTCAAGTTTATCTCAATAAGTATCTTCTCCCAAAAAACAAGATTTCACAGAAAGGGGGAAAAAACGCCGAGCCAAGCTCGGTCACCCAGGTACTATCATTTAAATGCACCAAAGTGACAACTAAAGTACCCCAAATACCTATACTAATGCCCTAAAATGTTCTGAAAAATAATTGAAATACCTTCACCAATGGCCAAATACTTCTAACGGGGTCCACAATATCTTTAAACAGCGTCGTCTATTCGTGCATCATCGTCTAAAATACCTATCCATAAAAGTAACCAAAATAGCATTAACACACCCTGAAATGTCTCAAAAATGCCTAAAAGTGTGCGTACCAAGTACAGGTTAGATTAGGTAATAAGAGGATAGAATAGACGACTAGAACAGGACCTAGGTTAGGTTAGGCTTAGATATATTCATCACGGAAAGCTCTTATGTTTAGCATAATACCTCAGATACCTACATGGAACAACGTAACCTTCAAAGCGAGCATACATACGCGGATACACCGTATTTTATCACGTAACCCCCCCCCCTTTTTTTTTTTCGAAAAATTTGCTTGACAACACTGCGGAGGGAATTATGCGAGTGGTGCTTCTAGGAATTCAGAAAGGAAGGGAAACCATGTAGCATTATGTAAAAGTTATATAGGTGTACAGTAATTTGTGAATGAACTGGATACATACCACGGTTTCAATGGGCCTACAATGTATTGTTTCATTGATTCTTTTCTCTGACTATTCTGCGGTCTCACTTTCGTCACTATCATCACTATTTTCACTTATACCTGGCTCAGATAACATATCTTCATTTTCACTATTCCACAACATGTCGTCAGAACCATTAATGGCACAAGAAATACCAGGTTTTTTTAAAAAAAAAAAAAAACTCTTCTTAACAATATGACAACTTGTAACAAACTGACTTAGAAACACGTCTGAAACTTCACATTTCAATTTTACGATACGTTGTGTCAATGGCAATACGAGTATTTTTGTGTCAAGCACTGCGTCCATTGTTGTCCGTGACAGGCACCGCTACGTCGATTGTTGCCCATTATCAAGTCATTTAAAGGCCGCTCCAATAAGAACGAACCAGGAGAGGGAATTATGCGATGTTAAATTTTAGTGATGAAAAATCATAGGGGAGGGAAATTGTTCACAGAACTAGCCTTGGTTACATTCAACACCTCCCCCTGTTAAGCACATCAATAAGTATTCTCTAGGTTACGCATGACGGCCGTGTTGTCATTAGCTTCTGGCCTAAATCTCTCTTACACACCCCACTTACTTCCCGGGTTCGGTTCCCATCGGGCCTACCACGCTGACCTTGGTTTTCTTCACGGGTTCCTCTGCTACCACGAATTTCCTAACATATCCTGTTCCCATTATTTTCTTTCAATTTTTAAGTCGATGGCGGTGTATGCTGCGGCAGTACGGTATAATCTGCGTTTTAGAAAAGAATTATTAACATAGCAGATGCAATGTTCTACATTTAACAGTTACTTTTCTAAGACATTAATTTTATTGATGCACACTCGGCACTTTGCTACTCTATTATGCTCCCCAAACGAGAGTAGGTATATTTTCTCACAGGGGTACACTACATATAATACCCTTAACACAGTGAACGGAAAAGATTTACGAAACGGGAAAACCAATTTTAACACTAGTATGTTTTAGCACCAACAGCTTTAAATGCAAATGGGTGCTGATTTCACGGCGCTTCTCTGAGTAATAGGGGCTGAGCAATAATGTCATTATATTTCGGGATAGAGGGACAGGCAGGTGGCAGGTTTTTGCCTTCTTGAAAATGCACAACGGAAATTTGGTTCCTGATGTAATCAGTTAATTCGTCTGCCGCATATTATTTCACCATACACTAAATATTAGATTTTCGTTAGTTATACAGAATGTGACCGTGTGAGATGGCACCACCGTAAAGATTGCGACTCGCAGTCGGGTGGTCGCGGGTTTGATCCCCCTCGACCGCGCGCTTTGGCTTGGGCTTTTGTTCGTGGTTTTCCCTTGTCGCTTAGGCGAATGCTGGGGTGCTTACTCTCATATCACGATTTCCTTCCCATTATGTTCCCTTCATCCCATTTGCTTCTCATCTTTCCGGTGTGCTTCTAGGTTCGTAACGTATGGCGCTACCGGACAGATGGCGCAACTGCACGCGCAACGTAAAGAATACTTCCAGTGGACACAAGAGGGCTCGCGGCTCTGGCAGAGGAATGAGTTATCACGCTTGGAATGATAGGGACTTCCGCGCGTCTCTGTGGCCTGTCTGCTTGCGACCTGTGGCATTTTGTGGTTCCATCACTTCCTCCCTTCCTACTGGGGAGTGTTAAATCACAATAAATCGGTCTATGTCGCTCCTGTGCGAGGTGTCCCCCATCGTTATCCACCCTTTAGCCTTTTATACAGGATTTTTACACGTTTCCAATAGAAAAAATAGCGCTACAAGCAGTATTAAAAGGCATTATAAGAAGGAACGGCATGGAGAATTGTGCATGAATCATGAAGTTGAAAAAATTAAAAAATATTTTTTATTATTTTTTTATTTTGTTGTCTAACTACGCTGCCAATTGCCAGAATCACATCAGCGACGCAGGTGTGCCGGAATTTCGTCCCGCAGGAGTTCTTTTACATGCCAGTAAATCTACTGACATGGAGCTGTCGTTTTTAAGCAAACTTGAAAACCGTCGGTCTCGGTTGTATTTGAACCCGCGACCTTGGGATTAGTACGCCAGTGTCTAACCAACAATCATGAAGTAGCCGCATGTGAGGAATATATTGGTAGTATCATCAGCGAAGTTTTATTGAATATGTACTTTAAACAGCTGACTGGCTAAAAGCCGTACATGACCGAGGCATTTAAAGACGCGGCTCACCACATTAGGCAGGCAGAGTTGGCTTATGGCTTACTTGCACACATGCCATAAGCGTGCAAGTCATCTCCCATAAATTGAGTAACGGAAAGAGATGGAGGTAGAAACGACTATAAATACCAGCATTTAGTCATTCTGAGCAATTAATTGCTTAGGCCCAAGTTTATCTTCCATTAAATACAGCCTGGAACTTCCGAAACCCCCAATCACATTCTGCTGCGTCACATAAATGTGCACATCAGTTCATTGCAGAAAACCACCATTTTGATGGGAAATGGCTGGAGATGGCGGAGTGGTTTATGCTCTCGACAGATTTATAGCTGGATCAACATAGGCAGTAACCAAATGTGTTGGATAACAAGAGTTGCTCGTTAATGCATATCGCTTCACTATATATATATGCCATTCTTTGACATGAAAGCTCTTTACTTTTAAGAGAGAAGCGTTTCTCTCCGTCTATAATTTTGTTATAGTGCCTTCCTGTAGAAAGAAACGAATACTCTGATGGACCTTCGATCCCTTTAGGACTAAGGTTTCAATATATCAAATTAAGGCGAGAACTTCGAATACCTGTCAAGTTATTTTTAGTAATTTCCTCAAAACCATTAAGTATGATCTTAATTTACTCCTTCTGTCCACTATTATATATCAAAGAAGTGTTAGGAAAAGAACTAATACAAAACTGTAATAATGAGTGGTTTAACAGCAGTAATAGCTCTTTGATAGGAACATCATTTTTACCAGTGTTTCACCGACTAAAGTGCAAAGGCATAGAACCAAGTTTTATATTAACTCAATTTATGACTGGTCACAGCATATTTGGACATTAATTGGAACGATTCAAAATAGGCATTGATACCTGTATTTGCGAGGACATCAGCCACACTGTACCATATCTTCTATTTGAGTGTCCTGCTTTTGAATCCCAACGATTTCAATTGATTACTAAATTAGATTAATGCAAAAATAGATTAATACAGCCTTTGTCAAGTACTTCAGATAAGAAATACTGCTATAAGAAGTTGTGTGACTTTATCAATTACATTTTAAGAGACACTGAGATAGTTTTCAATTTTTCGTTAAGTAATTTACTTTTATTTCCGTCTAGAATAATATTGATATTTAACGCTAGACATTAAGCATACTGTAAATCATGTATGAGCGGCGCCGTGGTCGAGCGGTTAGACCGTTCGTCTATCACTAAGATAGTTCGATCCCAGAGATTCGTAGTGGGCGAACCTCCATCTGGGCAGGTTTTCTCCGGGTTCTCCAGTTTCCCCCGTCACTCATTCCACAACTTATCACCTTTCCATCCATCGATTTCGCCTACATTTCATATCACCCTCTTCCTCACTATCATACCTCGTGTCTGGCTGACCACCCGCTTCCAAGTCCTCTGCTCCCTGTCAGCTGTCTGGCCCTAGGCACAGGGTCCTAGGTGTAAGTCATACACAAGAGGAGAGTACTCCGGTAAAAAAAGAAGTAAATAATGATATAACTGTATTGTAACTATGTAAGACCCTAGCATACCGAAGGTGAAGGTGAAAGGTGAAATAGGGTTCATATTACAAGGAGATTCAACAATAATAAATATGATCTTGAGCAACGCCTCCAATTCAGTAGGTTATTATACTTGCAGAGCACATTGAAGCACATTGAGTACCGACTTTACAGCATACCATGTTAAAAGTTTAAACGAAAACTGAAGTAAATTTCACCATACACAAGGAATAAATGAAATATTACAGAATGAAACTACATTTATTCAGGTAATGACTAAAAACAATCTTGATACTGAATAGAGCTTAAAAACAACCGCTCAATGCTTAGCTGACACTGAAAGTTTAAAACTAGCCTATCTTCTCTGCGAATGCCAAAATGGAATGTTATCATTAACAATAGCGTTCTTTCCAAATTAGGTCCATCTTAGAATTCCAGCTCTGTGAAGAGGCTCCTTGCACCCTCCTCAAAATAGAATGAAAGAAAACGTATGAGATTTTAAAGCTGACTTCGTTACTTATCTAGTAAATGTACCAGCCTTATATGCCAATATGAATACCTGTTATAAGTTGTATACTAATACATGTTTTTATTCTTATATAATATTCTTATATAATACTACGCGCTTAGTTATCTGCGTAATTAAGTTCTACGAGAGAACAGGAACCTTAAAAGCTCACAAACATTATGCAAATCATTAGTACACTTGGAAGTGGAGCTCTGATATAAGACTTTCGGCTTAAAGCATGCCTGGATAGCCTGTTGACACTGCCATTTTCGCAAATTGTAGTATTTCTTGTTCTAATACTTACCTAGCTAAGGGCTTCAGGCCTTCTCTTTCGCACTATTTTTCCAAATCAGCCTCATTAGAGTCAGGATTATGTAACCATATGCATGCAGGTATTGGTAGTTTAAAGACATAATTATAACAATATAAAACACTTTAAATAAAAGAAATCTCCCTATCCTAACTACAAGATCATGGAAAATTTGAAGTAAGAATCCCGACTAGTTGCAGGGGTATGTAAGATATGTTATTCTATGTACCAAAGTATTCGGTTGTCTGATAAATTTATTCGCTTCTTCGTTACTTTTCAGACACTAATAACGCCTGCGAACACTGCAAACCTTCAGCACGATACGACAGAGAAGTTGCCCAACAATCCGGAGTAGAATATGCACATTAAGCTTCGAGCCCTCTAGGGAGTTGGTGTTTAACGTTAAGGAAGTTATATCAGGGTTCAGAAAAGATAATAGTCACAACGGGCAATGTCTGGAGAACAGGCGAATGGGATAACACACCCCAGTTAAAATCTCCAATCTCTGATGGGTCGTCAATGAATTATGTTGTATGGTATTGCAATGTTGCCATCCAATTCAGGTCCTTTCTATTCAATGATTACCTTCAGTTGTTTCAATAACATCAGTATTTTTCAGGAGTGATGGTCTTGGAAAGCAATCCATAGTAAAGCGTTTCTTCCCAGTCCGTACAAACGTACAGCATAACATTCCAGAGATGAAGACTTGTATAATTATTGTATATCATGATACAGGTGACTCACCTCAATTCCGCCATGAATTCCTATTTTGGACTCACTTTTCATCGGCTCTCACCACCTATTCAATAATGAACCAATAAGGAAACGCCCTGAACCTATTTCTGGACACTCAATTCGTGAGGAACCGGTGTTTCGCAAACCTTACTTAAGTACCAGGTAATACCAGTACAGATATTTCTAGCTCCTGTGTTCGTGGACTGTCTGAAATTAAATCCTATAAGTTTTCCACGGGTTAAACGATAGGCTGTCCTATGCAAGGCTCTTCTCTAACGGAAGAATTCTCAAATCGACAGGTTTTCAATCTTAATTGTGCCGAAAATATTCCTATTTATTACGATATTTCTCCAATCTGGGGCTTATCCAGGAAACAGTGGAACACCACAACAGCACACGAAATCTTCAGCCTACACAAGTGATATAGAGGCCGCCAGAATATTTACTTCTAGCTGATGTTATCAATGAGGCCTCGGAAAATGTAATCTGTTATTCAACTTATACCTACCAGATGAAGCAGCTGTCCCTGTAGTGCGATAGTTTGATTCACATTGTGACTGTTTTCTTTATCTGTTCACTACACGTCTTTTTGTTCGAGGAGCCGTATAGAGTAACTTCTCCATTCCGTTATGGATTACATTTTCAGTTTTGCACTTATTAAACTGTAAAGTGTATCTGCTAAGCCATCATACTTATTCAGTAGTTATAAATAACTTCCACGGTCTGAATATAAAGTGTTATAGACAGAATTAGTCATGGTTTTAACACCAACGCCAACAGTGTGTTGAGTAGTTAAGACTGTGAAAGTACCAGTATATTATAAGATAGTTTAGAGTGGAAATGCGAAGGAAGTTGTAGAGGGAAGAACGAAAGGCGACAATGAACATCCTTCAGGTCACAGTAGGCCAAAGAATACCGTTAAGTGTTCGAAGAGCCATGTATTACATATAAAACTACGTAATAAACACATTTGGTTACTGCGTCAAAGTTGAGCATCCAATCGAAGTGGAGCGTTACAAACATTTGAAGTAGAGGTCTCCTTATTTAAGAGAGAATAGCGTCTAATTGGCTCTTTGCGCGATTGAAACTACTTCTCTAATATTTATATGCAACTAACCCTACAGAGTACATGCTTTTGGGTTGTAATTCAGAAACGACGTTTAGCAGAGAGGGCACAATTATCCGTTGGGGGCATTTTCTTTCTCAGTACGCCAAATAAAAATTGTTTGAAAAGAATGGGCGCATTACTATCTTTGTAATAAATTAGTTCAAAAGGCCATTCTTACCTCAGCCTGTTCAAAATCGAATAAAGGTAGATGGTGCTCTTCATTTTTCTCATTCAATGAAATGCGAACATTATTGAAACGAAAGCACCTGGAGGAACATAATGAAAAATCTGCAGTTTACGTCCTCGAAATCATGCATGAGGATCCCGGTCGAATCGTAAGATCTCCGTGGTCATTAGAAACTCGATTCCAATCACAGAAAAGAGTTCGTGATTCAGCCCTATCATTAGTTTAAATTGAGCAGGAGAATCTGTTACGTAAAAACCTCATGCATCTGGAATGGCTCGGAAAATGGTCCTCCGCACTTTCGCTAACATGCTTCTGTAGATCGGTGTGAGCCTTCCACAGACAGATGAACAGAATGCATTCTGAACATACGCTATAGAAATTAATTGGGCGAAGAAAAGTATGTGGTGTATTTTTTGTTTGTTTCCTTCTTTCTAATAGAAAAGCGCTACGTTCCACGTAGGGCTGTAAATAAAGTATAGTTTAAAAGACTGGTATGAAACGAATTAATATTTCACATTTAATATACACCCGTGTGGACTTTTTAATAAAAATGTGTTAGGGAATTCAGGAGACCTCAAAATGTGCATTTACAGTTAAATACGAGTATTTACTTTAGTCATCAGACAATGAAGATGTATGTGTGTGTGTGTGTGTGTGTGTGTGTGTGTGTGTGAGTGTGTGTGTTTTAAATAATAAATAAGCACGTTTGCAAACCGTCATGTAAACCACTTACTCCCGTGTCAGAGTTGGCCATTAAAGTCGCTGCTGTTTGTGCAGTTCCTCGCCAAAATATTTTTCTCCGCTTTTAAGTTAGCATCATACCTTCCCCTGGTTGGAACTGGAACGACAAGCGTTCAGGTCAGTCCATTGCATTCAACATACCTGACAAAAAATTTACATTTACATCCATTGCCAACATGATGCAACAAAGGAGTTTACTGTGTGTCGTTTCATCGGACTAACCTTTTAGGAATACTTGTGCAGTGTGATCAGTTCATTTATAACACTGATTCCACAATGGTATCAGAGCGCTGTTCTAGAAATTCCATACACTCATCAAACACTCGACCATGCTATACACGGTGGACGGTTTGTAGCGAGGTCTACCTGGAGCCGAAGCTCCGCTCTAAATCCAAGAGTGACTGAGTGAGTGAGTGAGTGAGCGAGTGAGGGAGGGAGGGAGGGAGAGAGGGAGGGAGGGAGTTTTGTTTAAGGGCCCGTCGACAACTAGGTCATTAGGGCCCGAAGTCCAAAAATAAAAGAAGCGAACAATAAAACCACACCCTAAAAAGCTAAACAGTGAAAGCTAAAATAACGAAAAAATGTTAAAAGATCTAAAAAACAAGAGCTAAGACAATTAAAAGTTAAAAAACTGGTCAAAACGTGGTCGAGTGTGGCCTATCCTCAGGCGACTTAAAATCACCTCCTCACGCCTCGAATCCCTGCAAGATGTTTGCCAGGGTTGTACAGTGTCCTTGATTGCCCGTAACTGAGTGCCAGCTAACGCTTCCCAAGACTCCTGCCAGACAGCATATTGCTGGCAACGGAAGTTCTTCTGCACGTCCATATAAGTGAGCGTACGGGTGGAATACTCCGGCAGGCGACATGCAGACTTAGGAGCTGCAGCCGCCACCTCGTTGCCGGGACTACCCACATGGCCTGGGCACCAGGTAAAAGTGAACTGGTATCCGCGAGATAACTGAGATAAGAGTGTCTGTATTTTAAGAATTAATACCGAGTTGCCAACAAATTGTTGCAGCGCCTGAAGAGCGCTCAGCGAGTCGCAACATACGACAAAATGTCCAGGAACTGAACGGGAGATAAAACGTAAGAAATAAAAGATAGCAAACAGCTCGGCGGTAAAAACTGAACTGGCGTCTGGAAGTCGGTACGTGCGAGTGTCACCGTTGCATATAAAAGCGGGACCCGTCACACTACCCAGCTGGGAACGGTCTTGGGAGAGCGTGTTTCCTATACGGACACGAAAACGGCGAAGTAGTACAATGTTAAAAATGAACATCGCTAAATGACCGCGTGAACCGTTGGTGTGCAGAGAGCGGAGGATCCCATAGCGCCAGGTGGTATCGCAGGCCTTCTCCAAATCAAAGAAGACACCCACGACATGCTGCTTCAGCAGAAAGACATTTTGAACGTAGGCTTCTAAGCGTGCCAGATGGTCAGCACTGGAGCGATGGCGACGAAAACCGCACTGAACAGTACTCAGCAGGTTATTCGTCTCTAGCCACCACACTAAAAGAGTGTTAATCATTCGTTCGAAGTTCTTACAAACGTCACTCGTTAAGCAAATAGGGCGGTAACTAGAGGGAAGCGTCCGATCTTTCCCGGGTCGAGGGATAGGGATAACAATACCCTCTCGGCAAGAAGACGGAAACACCTGCTCGCGCCATATACGGTTGTACATGCCCAACAGGAAGGAAAGAGCCTCAGATGGAAGTTGAAGCAGCATTTGTCTGTGGATGTCATCGGGGCCTGGAGAAGAGTTCTTTGCGAGAGACAAAGAATGAGCCAGTTCCGCTTGAGTATAAGGTGCATTGTACGATTCACTAGTCACTGTTAAAATTAAAAACTACCCGCTCTGCATATTCCTTGAGAGATTTAAAAGCGCGACCATAACTTTTCGTTTGGCTAGTAGCAGCGAACGAACTAGCAAGGGCGTCTGCGATGTCCTGTTCGGAAGTGGCGATACTTGCCGTACATACGCCGAACGGCAGTCCACAGCCTCAACGGAGTCAGCGTGGATTCAGGGAACTTCGGGTTGATTACACCAGGGTTCCGTCAGCGCTACCACGTCCGGCCGGTGATACTAACCCGACGGCACACGGCCGTCGGGGAATTAACACAGGCCGTGTCCTAAAGGAGCTACGTGGCTGTACATTACGTGTGGACGGACTCCGCACCTAAGGCTACACACGGGGGTAGTGTGAAGGGTCCGCCCAACTTTCGCGCCTGAGACCTCCGAAGAGCACACAAGTCGGGGGCCGCGCTGAAAACCGTGGGACAGGTGAGACAGGAGTTATAAAACTAAGTTCTTACTAATTAATAATCATAATAAACATAGAAGATGACGAGGGTGATATAAAATAGCAACATAAAATCGCTGCACGTGGCACAGTTAATGAACATGGAGGGGATGAAATGATGGTGAGCGGCTCGGGGCCCCGGGTGCGCCAAACCCAAACCTAGGTCCCCTTGGGGGCTCTAAATCCAAGAAAAGCCGATCCAAGAGAGTGTTCCTTCGCGGGAATTTTCGATTGCCCAAGATCTGGTTTCCTAAAAAGGCGTCCCCACTCATGCTCATCAACCCAACGAGTGTTGCAACAGTCAAGCTCGCAGTCAGTCAAGTGTCAGAGGACGTATGACATCTACACAATCCCGCCTAGACCCCACTGCCCAAACGCACCCAATCTGCCATGAGTTACGCGAACAACTGCCACGTCATAATTAACTCACTCTGAAAGGCTCTGCGACGGGAAGGGCTCAGTTGTTCGGCTCGACGTACTTTTAGTAAGCAAAAGTGCTAAAGATCCGCAGCCCCCACACCACGGCAGCTTAAAGAGTCGAAACCACTCCCCCATGAGAGCATGTTCGACCGGATTAGGTCACGCTTCTTTCAAGTTAAACAAAATCTTCTAATATGGTCTTCTTCTATTATTACCATTTCCACAGAAGTTTATGTCAACATTTAGAGTAATTTAGTGCACTATATAGATTAGCTCCTAGCAGTACATCCCATGCGACGAATGGAATACCCTGCTGCGTAGATCTGCCGCAGGTAGAACGTGCCAAACTTTCAAATATGCGTGACAACTTGCAACTTAGTGTTTAAACCATTTAATAGTTTTCTTCCTCGCTATGATTTCTGTAAATGCTTAAAAGAAACAAATTCCAAGGCCTTTCATCCTCTGTTTTACAATGTTTTTAACTTTTAGCACCCAGAGGTGCTTACAATATTACTGGTTTTAGCACTAGGGTATTTGATGATCGGAATATTGAGCAATTTGCCAGTTTGGTCTGCCGATTCTAATGTTTGTACATACGTGCAAAACTAGTTATTAGTTGTATGCGGAAGGAAATAAATGTAGTTTATT
This sequence comes from Tenodera sinensis, assembly GCA_030765045.1. Lineage (NCBI taxonomy): Eukaryota > Metazoa > Arthropoda > Insecta > Mantodea > Mantidae > Tenodera > Tenodera sinensis. The sequence continues at coordinate 68,792,793 of CM060962.1, read as the reverse complement.
CGCGGTATCATTTGCATAACAATATCAGTTTGATTACATGCTTCTCTGCCGATTATATAACCATGCAATTGAATGGAGAGCTCGTTTCAATACCTACCAGTTTTATAGGTCACAGTAGTATATATTAATAACAACCAATTATCGGAACCAGAGTTGAGAGAATAATACTGAAAAATTGGAAAAGCTGTATATCACCGCTCTTTCACAGTTTTCGATTTATAGTCACCTTGTATGGGAATAAAAAGACCACCTAAATTGGATTAATTACAGGTATCACAAAAAGGTGTTATTTCTACATTACTAACATGTTGGAGTAGCGAAAAAAGAATTTTCATGAAACTACAAGCACAACAGCAAGAAGGTCCGCCTCCTTGACGATAGGGTTAGCTTGTCTGCCTCACACTAAATAGGTTCCGAGTTCCAATCTCGGTTAGGGTGAGTTACTCGTATAGGACTTTTTTGCGGATTTTCCCTTATCCTGAAAGGATGAATGTCCAGTAACCTTGAGCTGTATGAATCCTGGGCTCATTTTTTAACAATTTCATCCATTTCATTTATTCATCGCTCTAACCGGCTAAAGGACGCTAAGCTTTTTAAACAACGAAAATAAATAATAATACATTGTATACTGTACACATTTAAGCATTGAAGCATGCCAATTAGTGTAAGTAGTACGTAAATTGAAAAAAGAATTTGAAATGGAATAAATCATCTCGAAACGCTTTGTTAAGATCACATATTTCTCCAGCAACTGAAGATTAACAACTAGGTAAATGTTGCCCCCTCTTGTAATTTTCGGTTTACAATTATGATTTAAAAGATAACCCCCTCGTCAAAGCATACACTTAGACAAGCTATCGGGGTAAATCTAGTACCCTTTTTGAATTGTAGTGTCTGGTCCCCTCACGCGTGTAGTGCATCACTGTCTAAACCAGGGGTGCCCAACCTTCTCTCTTATGAGCTATGACGCCACCTGGTCGCCCTACTCCACCTCCTTCGTTTTGTGCATGAAGCATTTCTCCTTCACTAACTCAGGTAACCAAACATTAGAGACGTTTATTTTTGAGTTCCATGAGAGCGTCATAGCTCCGCAAACAGTAAGTGGAGGTAAATCCGCTCTCCCTTCTTTCGCTTAAGGTTGAGCATCACTGCTTCAGATGATGCTACGAGGGCTAAGCTTCAGCGGAAAAGTAATGGTCTCTTCGGCCGCTCGTTTTCCTCTCCAAACTTCATGATCATTTTCTTACCAGTGTTATTTACATTTAAAATTGAATGAATATATTGTTCAAATATTTCAAATATGTAACTTGGTGTGTAAAATGAAACTCACCAGGAGAATAGGAAGAAAAGGAATTGATATCACATGGAATAGTAAGGCTGTATGCGAGGATGACACTGAAAAGGTTTAGAAAATCAAACAAGGATTAGTTTTACAAAAATGAAATTATTTTACTGTTTTTCAAAATATTCTCCTTTAACATCAATACATTTTGCATTCGGTGAAAACAGTCCTTAAAGCAATAATGCCATTCCACCTGAGACACTTCAGAAACTAGTTTTTACAATGTTCATTGCTTCACCCGATGACTAAAGATAAAATTCGTGGAATCAGCTTTTCATTTTTTGAAACAAAAACAATTCACAGGGTGCTACATCAGGGCTTTTGAAGGCCCATGCTGCTGACCTTCAGGTATCCAGATATTCAGTTATGGGTTTTGCTGTATGCAACGTAAATGGAGATATTTAAACTGAACTAAACCCCTAGCACAACAGCCCATGAAGGGCCAAGGCTTACCGCCCAGCCGCTGCCTTCCGCACCTCTGCCCACTACAGGCGTCATTGGTGGGGTGCAGTACTGGAGGTGGGACGTGGTCAGCGCCCCGAGCACTCCCGACCAGTTATGCGGCCTTCGCGACCTGGGCCGCTACTTCTCCATCAAGTAGCTCCTCAATTGGTCCCGCCGGGACCCAACGAGGCTGAGTGCACCCCGTGAAATGAAGACATTGAGTAATGGTTAATTAAAACTTTGACCTGCTATTTCCGCGTGTATAGCATTAATAAGCATAAGAAAAGCCACAAAATCTTTTACGGGCGAGGGCCTCCTACCCACGGTAGAGTTAGCTCAGTTTTACACATGGGGAGAGCTATTCCCTGTGTGCCTTAGCATTAAAGCATACCATTAAAGATATAAAATGTTTGCATAAAGTACTAATTTGCATATATTTATTATTTTCCCCTTTCAAAATGTGACTGGTTTACAATAGCCTAGTGGTCAATAAAAGTATTTGTTTTGTCGCAATACATTTCTTTTACTTACAGGTGTGAACAGATGGTTCTTATGCAGTTTCCGGCTATTGTTCTACTAAAATTAGATATGTAACGCTTCTGGCCGAGAAGGATCTGTATAGAGCAGGTTTGCACAAGGGAGAGGACTCTGAATATTTAATTGTATCACAGAGAACGAAACACATTTTCTAGAGTGTTCCTCAGCACGTGCTTAGGAAACTACCCCTAAAAGAGTTACAAAATTGCCTGATCCTATCGGCATGAAAAATGGAGGTTGGCAAACAACCTTGGAGCATTTATATTCATTATTTTCTCGAATTAAAATGTTCAGCTGCACTTTGGAAAAGCTTTTGTTTCTATCTTATTTTGTTTTAAAGTTGTGGGATGATTCATTCCACAGGAGTGTGAAATCTCAGATTGGAATAAGGATTCGCTGTTGCTGTTGTTTTTTTAACGATTAAGCTGTAATTTAACTAACAATAAGTTACACAGTGTGCTGCAAATAGGGACTGCTGGGTCACTTGCATTAGTACGGACTTTAAATTAGGCGCGCCTAAGTCAGCTGCCAGTAGCATTACCGCTAGCGAGTCTGAAAACTCCGCCACTCACAACCTTGAACCTCAGGTAAGACAAATGAAAACTGCCCATATGAGAAACAAAACTGAGCCCACATTTAACATTTTGGCAACATAAGCAGAAAATGTGCTGCGATATGCATGTGAAGTTTCAATGTAATGATACTGTCATAATTTGTCCAATCTGGCAATCCTGGTGGAAAGTAACATGCATGCATCGCCAGTAACGGTAGCTCGATGTAAATAAAACATGACCAGTTGCTGCAGAGGTGGGATTATTAAGAACTATTTGCTTCCTCGGTCAGTGGTGACGAGTTGGATTCAGTTCCTAGATAACTGAATGAGGTGCGTGTATAGAGATACGACATGGACTCTTTTTTTAGTGTTTAAGGCCCGCTTTTACTACACACGGCACCGCAGGCGATGACACTGATGATACATAGAATGAAGATGGAGTACCGGTGGAATGAGTTGGCGGGGGAAACTGGAGAATCCGGAGGAAACTCGCCCCAGCGCCGCCTCGTCCACCACAAATCCCACATGCGGTTGCCTGGGATCGAACCGAGCCGCTTTGGTGAGAAGCGAATTGTCTAACCAGTTGCTACGGCGTGGCCGAACATGGGCTGAATACTCAAACGTCGCATTCGAAATGTATTGTGGTCCCTCAGTTACCCTGAAAATGTATATTCCTATGTTAATGTATAATTAATAATCCTTGTTTTACTTTACAGAAGACTGCACTAGCACATTTCATTCAAGTAACACCATATGTGATCTGCTTGGCAGATTAAAACACACATGTAGAATACATATTTTACAGTGGAAACTCTGCCTCATGGTTCGATGGGTTTATCTAAAGAACCTATCGGTCTGCTTGATTCTACCTATGTTGTTCCTGCTGTGTTCAAGGATCATCGTCCAGTCTTTATGTATTTGAAACTGGATGCCACTTCTATTTCTATCGCCAGATCGTACTGGAAACTATATACTCATACCTCTTTTATTGGATGTGCCATAGAGGAGGATTTTTCGGCATCTTTGGGTTTCGTGCACTCGAAGATAGCATATTTATAGTGCTAGCTGAGTGGTGAAGTCACCACGCCTAACCCAGCATTCGTGGTTTCTTTAATCAACTGTTCTGACCCAACGCCAAGATGATAACTGTCTTGTCAACTTTTATTTTCGATGCAATGTTTCAGACGCAATGTCCTATTTCGACCGATTGTCACCACCAGGCCAATATTCTAGACGTATACAGGAAACGCCTTCGTGCTCTTCAAGTCCACAGCAAAGAGATGCAGCACCTCTCCGATTAACAAGGGAATATCTACCATTTAGGTAAGATTTCTAGTAGACGTAAGAGCAGCATGATATTAAACATGAACGACAGTCAAAAACGGATAGTCAACACGCAGAGACAGTCTAAACCTTTAAGCTTTACTACTCTGAGCTTTTCTCCGACAAATATATGCAGCCAATTAGAACAACTGATTTACACTGGATGTAATATTAATGGCCAATACCAGTAGATGCCATTCTGTAATAGCTTAGCACTAAATAAATAAAAATAATAAAAAAAATATTAATGGTGCTGAAGCACGGCAAATCTTTAAAAGTCCTGACTCCGACGGTATGCCGCACTACTTCTATGTATCAGCTTGGAAATGCATAACCAAGAACATGCGAAGAACGTTAACGTGTCCATGCAATGTGAATGTGTAACTGAGTCCCAGAAGCACAGTATCATCACACAAAGGCAGCAATTTCAATGGGCATAACTACTGGCCTATATCTTTGTTCAACTATTATTATACATTACTAGTTACAGTTTTTAATCAATTGATTGAAAACCTCTGCTGCCACACATAATGCATCCGGCCCAAAGTTGTGTGCAATAAAGATACACTTTTGACGTAACTTATTGCCTTAGGGATGGAAATGCTGCATGTTTCCAGGACACAATTCGTGCTCTCTTGATGTCTTTAAATTTTCTTCCAGCTTTTGATAGTACTCGCCAGGGTAACTTGTATGAAGCACCGAGATGGTATGGGTTTCGTGGAATTTTCTTTGAGTACATAGGTTGCTTCTTCACACGTGTTGCTTCATTCTTGCAGATAAATGACTATATAACATGTCCTACAGATGTCAAAGGTGCCCTGCTTCTATGGTACTATTTGCTCTGGCATTGAATCCTCTTCAGTACGATAAACTTACTGGAATTACCCTAGGTTCAAGCAAACAAATAGCATTGCCTTATACTGATAATGTCAGTGTGCTGATTTCCAAACCTGAAGATATGAAACATCTGCGGTCAAAACTCAGCTCCTTTCAGCAACTGACTGAACTTGTCTTAAACCATTATAAATCCTATACTCTACCTCTAGGATCCTGGGACACGGCTCCGTCTTTGACACCTTTGCCTGTGAAGGATAAGGTGAAAATACTGGACGTGTATTAGGTATCATCGACACCCAAATGTCATGAAGAGTTTTAATGGGACCTAGCAGTTCTCTCTAAACAACTATATTATCGACATCCTCTTTTTGTGGCCATGTTCTTAATGTTCACATGAACCTCCTTTCACAACGGTGGTATTTAGCACAACATTTTCCAATATCATTAAGACATGTTCGTCAAATTATAGCTGCTGTGAACTGGTATATACGGCAAAGCAGTATTTTTAAAGTGTCAATGACTGCTCTGTATCTGCCTCCTATAAAAGTAGAATTGGCCTGTGGAATGCGTGTTCCAAATGTCTCACATTCTTTTTAAGTAGGAGCTTAAACGATTTGAAATTATCTACCATGTCTACAGCTGGTTGGATATCTGAGTAGTGTCGGCGTTTGGGTATCCAATAGATATCCATCGTAACCCGGCGCATCTGGAGTATGTAAGGACATATTTTCTGGAATGGAGCTACCTTTGTAATGCACAAGATGTTTCCTAGCCCAATCACGTTTGCTACAACCAACTACTCCAAGCTAATGCTAATATGCCTATCAATACGCATCTATAGTCCCCTATCACCACCGATTTCACGAATGTATTGAGAAACATCAGTTTGTTAGCTCTACCGTCCACACTAAAGTCTATTTGGTTCTGAGTAGTTCAGGATTTAGTCATGCGTTTTTGGCTGCATAAAATCTGTCTAGCCGCCAATGATGACTGTCTGCATTGTGGTGTATCTGCTATTCTTCTCCACAAGCTTAGTGAATGTGCTGCTATCACAGCCACATGCACAGACATTAGGAAGTGTTTGGAGAGACCTTCTACACAGTGTCTTATCCACTTCTGTTACTACCTGATTTTAAGTTGTCCTATTCCTCGTTATACGGCTGTGATATACATTCCCGCATTCACTGTGAATCACTTCCTTAATTTTGGTTCGGTATCTAAAAAAGGTATCCTTTTGAGCCTTGCACGGGAGGCTGGTGCACCTATAATGGAAGAAATTTTGCACACGTCTGTCAGAGTTTCTGTGTCAAACCTTTTCAGTTGTATAAAGATAGTTTGCGAGTCATTCCCGTTATATGATTATATTTGTTTTGTCTGGGAATTCGTTTGTGCTTTCCTATACACATGTACATTTTCATGCAACTTGTAGTATAAGGAGAAAAAGGTTCTTGTTTTGTTTACATCAAGGCATCATCGGCGTCAATGACTTTACCACACATAAATAATACTTTTAAAAATCGATTTCTTGTTTCAGGTTCATTAGCTATACGTGTAGACATCGGTCATTTATCAAACATTGAAAATTAACAGAAACATTTTCTTTACAGACAAGCGATACATTATTTCGCACTACATCTTGCGAAGTAAAGATTTTGATTCCCAGCACTGTTTTGACTTTACATCGAGTGTTGAAATTCTCCCAAGATCTTGTTAGATTTTCTGTTTCTTGCATAGAGCATTTGCATTTTCTGTTTCGCTTGGTCGTAAACAGTCTGAGTGAAGGTAGTGTGGTTTTTCCATCTAAGGGACGCATTTGCCTCCTGGAGAGACGTGGCTTTTTCAGATGTATTGGGAGATAGCCACGGTATCTTACTTCACTTTGCTTGATTTGTTTTGCCGGTTCAGAGAGGAGCTTGTAATCGGATAACTGTCGTCCGTCGCCATGTGAAAGGATTTATGTCTGTTAACGGAGGCGTCAAGCATTTCTAGCTGGTTATGCAGCTTCGCTTCCCTAGTTTCACAATGTTTACAATTTTACAGAAGGTCCTGTATTACGGCGAGACATGTTTAGCCATCCAAGGGAATGAGGCCGTCTGGTTGTATTTATTTAGGTCCTTATTTTGTTGTTTAAAAGCCAACGATTCGTATGTTTGTCCTATTTCCCCTTTTACTTTCTCTAAAACGTATACTGACGCGCATAAAAAGTGACCCATAATGAAGCGCAGCATTTATGTTGGTAGTGACACATCTAGACCTATCCTTTGCCAGCGAGAATTGCTCTATTCCTCGGCCATAAAAGTAGCCAATGGTTTGAGAGCGTTCTTCCAAGTCCTTCATGAAAGAATTGCTGAAGGGTAACATTATAAGCTACATGTTTTCACTAACGGAGTGCCATTAAGCCAGTGCTTTGTTGAAAATAAGCGCAGAACTGAAATATAATACAGTAAAAAGGAAGAAATAAAGACGAAAACCTTTTTGACTACGACTTTATGTCGTTGATGAAAGTTTTCATGTAAATGTACCAACTATTGTCCAGTTTAAGGACACACACAAATACTCCACCACTTCCTCTAGAAGGGCGCATTAAGTTATATTAGTCTAGTTTTCCTTGTGTACCAATCGTAATGAAAATTTTTCATAGATGCGGTATTCCAGGGGTGTCAAACAGCACTCACCAGGCGTGAAAAATTTTCCCGTATTTTCCCTCCCTCCGTGATGATCAAATCGGAAAACGGGAAAAACAAAGCGAAAACCGGTTCTACTAGTGCGTGCTACTGCAGTTAAGGAGGGGTAGACCCCTCTCTTCACACCCTCGGAGTGACGTTTGACATGCCTGCGGTATTCGAACCACCCCTTCTTTCGCATAGATTGGAACTTAGTTTACTGGTTCGCTTTAGTGCCTCCGGATTGCTTTTAGGCCAGTCACATACAGAACTGATATCGTTTGGGTGGAGTCAAAGATGGTTACTTGAAGGTGGACACTTTACGGAGGGAAAAATACTATTACGGTCACTTTTTAAGCACATCAGTATATCTAGTAGGTAGAGAAGATATTGTATTTCACCCAGAAGATCAATATCGAGATTCCTTCACAAATACACGTTTTGAGACCCTCCGAATAAAATAACCCTTTTAGAAAAGAGCGCGCGCGCGTGTCTATGAAGAGCATTTACTCAAAAATGAAACGTGTGATAAATAACAAACTTTGTATTTAATTTCAATATCCTAAAAAGATATTTCCTTCGATCTTACAAAAATAGTTTACACAAATCCCCATGCCGCAAACCAGTCTTTACATGGATATTCTTTCGAAATTTATGATTCACTCAAAAATCATTCACATAAATATGATTCACCAAATTATTTTTTTACACGAAAAGCAAAATGTTTGTTGTGAATCTTTTGGGAATATTACGTGAAATCCTCTTAATTCGGAAAGAGTTTTGTATACCTAATTTAGTATAACTAGTGAACTATGAGAGTTAGAAAAAACTACGCAAAACAAGTACCTACTTCACTTAAAACACAAATCTCATTTCAAATAACCTTTTTGTGGCATCAGATATTTTCGAGATATCAGTAAGTTATTTATGCTTGAATTTTTCAAAATTTATTTTTACTTTCTCTACCATAGAGAAGCTGTTGCCTTTCACCCAAAAATTCGATATCGACAAATCACAGTAAATATGTATTTTACGTAGTGTGTGTGGTGCGTGTGTGTGCTGTGGTGTGTGTGTGTGTGGGTGTGATGTGTGTGTGTGTATGTGGTATGTGTCTATTTGTGTAGTATGGTTATGGGTGGTGTGGCGTGCGTGCGCGGTGCGGTGCGGGGTGTGTGTGTGTGTGTGTGTGTGTGTGTGTGTGTGTGTGTGTGTGTGTGTGTGTGTGTGTGCGTGTGTGTGTGTGTGTGTACGCGCGCGTGTGTGCCATAAAGAAATCTGATGTGTTATATTCACATAACTTTCTCTACACAGCCTCGCTTATGCTTATCAGCATCTACAATTTTTTTTCTTTCGGAAAAGCTTATTTTTTTACCTAGTTCAAGCCGAGGTGGCCTACGTACTTTCATTACCCATTTCGTTACGCGCACAAAGTAAATAGTGGTAGTCGAATGTTTAAAAATGAAGGCTATAAGTTGACCTTGAAGTTCCATTCTCTTTCCATATGAAAAATGGAATAGCAAAAGCACTTAAGAAAAAACCTGATGTTACATACACATGACCTTCTTTCCCATCATTGTTTCTTAGGAAAACGCTTCTTTCCACTTCATGTTAATCGAGGGAAACCTTTACAGAAATGATCACATTATACATTCCGGTATATGTACAATAGAGTATAGGAAACCGAATCGATAGCCCTGTGCTTGAAAGCAAGCTGTTGTATGCTGGTCTTGAAGTTCCTGACTATTTCCATGACATCTCAAGAAACAGCTGAATAGAGACATCCTTGTCTGAAGAATGAAGAAGTATTGAGAAATTCGAACTAATAATATCCTAATGGATAGGGCTGATATGTCACATATTTCGAAGATCCTGCTCCTACTAAGTTTGGCATGTATGCGATATTCCGTTTTTGAGTTATATGTACTGTTTGCACACACTCACACACAGGGAGGTATTTCTAAAAATGCAGTTTTAGATTTAAATCTAGAAATCGAATTTTTGACCCCAGACCTCATGAGCGAGGTGCAGTACTGAAGGATGGGACGTGGTCAGCGTCCGGTATATGTGGTATACGCAATCAGGGGGCACTACTGTTCAATCATGTGGCCCCTCCTAACGAGGCTGAGGGCATCCCGGGCCAGATCTCCCAGCGCAAGAAAATTTTCAAGCCGGTACCGGGAATCGAACCCAGGTCTCCCGCTTGGTGAACAGCAGCTCTTCCACCGCCGAAGGACAACAATACTTCCTCTAGTTACTGTAAACACAGTACAGAAAGCAAAAATCTAACGTTACATTCACAGTTTTCTCTCCACCCTCTTATCTGGAAACTAACCCTACAAAAGCTTCTTAAGGAAATACACAACTGAAAATGTGATTTTCTAAAGTTTTTAGCCAATTTAGCTGAACATTTGTTTTCAATGTTGTCTTATATCAACGTTAGAGGGTTTTAAATATCAGTGCGATATCTGATTTAGTTTCCGAAATGTTTATGAAATGTTAAATCTGGATTTTATTATCCTATGCCAAATGGTCAACATGATGTAATGTTTTGAAAAATATAGTTTTTTAAAATACTATTATATTTATCTGATTGTGACTTGTGAATCTGTCGTGTAATTTTGTTTTACTAGCCTTAGTCAAAAGAAAAAAAATTTAAATTCTCTCATTTGAAATTTCTAGTTTTGTTTAAGTTTTGTACAGATTTAAAATGAATAACTCAAAAACCATTTATAGGAAAGAAAAAGTATAACAGATTTAACTGTTTGTGCTTTAGGAATCTACATGACAAAATTTCAGAAGAATTGGGCGAAAACTGCATCGTGTGAAGCATTTTCAGAAAGTGAATTTGGGGGAAAAATAATGTTCGAAAACCTTAAATTTGAAATTGAAAAATATTTTTAATCTGTAATCTTTACATGTGTTACATAAATTTGGGTATTTGTAATACAAAACGCCAAAAAAGTTGAAATTACGGTTCCTAGGTATTTTTAGTCATGGAATACCTATGCCAATTTTTGCGAGTTTTCTGCTAAATTTTAGTTGTGTATTCCCTTAATTCTTCTATCTACTTCTTGTTAATAGAGATACATTTTATTACACGTTTGAACATTTCGTTGTAGGTATAAAAAGAACACACTAGGGTTAACCGAATCATGTCTTCAAAAGGGAACATCATGTCCGCTGTATAACCAGGAGAAAAATGAATAGTGTGACGTTGGGGTCGGCGTACAACAATGGACGGATGACGCCAAGCTATTTCACACCACATGCCGGGCCGGTGAGCTGGTAGATGTTGTTGTAGTGTTTAACGCCCGCTTTTACTACTACGGCACCGCAGGCGGTGACACTGATGATACATGAAGATGGAGCACCGGTGGAATGAGATGGCGGGGGAAACCGGAGCACCCGGAGAAAACCCGCCCTGACGCCGCTTCGTCCACCACGAATACCACATGCGGGTCCCTGGGATCGAACCCGGGCCGCCTAGGTGGTAGGCGAGCGCGCTAACCCCTCGGCCACGGCGCCGCCGAGCTGGTAGATTAACTTAAGTCCGGGCTGCCTCGGTGCGTGACCATAAACAATGACGGCACAAACAAAAGTAATCGAGAGCGTTTGCAAGGGTCTGAGACATGGCGATGCGTGTGTTTGAGGGGTTTCTCGAAAGGTCGTGTGACGTCATCCCCAACATAAAAGGACATGAGACAGCAGCAGTGTGAGTTTGAGTTTCTCTCAGTGTAGAGCTACGGGAATAAGTCGGTCAGTGTGTCAGCGCGTGTGAAACTGCTGTGCTTGTGTGTGTCGTCGCGGAAGATACGTAGGTCGTCGCGAGTGATTGTAACGCCGTAGTTAAGTGTATAACAGACAAAGAACGTGAATAACGATTGCTCTGAAAGGACAGAACAAGGTTATGAGAAGAACAGTAGTGAGTTCTGATAGCTGGATTGTGTTAACTACAAGAAGAAAATCGTGTATTTGTAGTAAACGTTTAAAGGATAGTTAAGTGAAAGAAAAGTAAAAAGAAACCGATCTGATTTTGTCGTTTTGTTACAATAGCATATCATTTGTTACATTCACGTGATTTTCTTTACCCATCGTTTATTTTTATTTAGCTCATTTCCCTATCCACTTCATTTTAATCGAAATAAACCCCTGCAGCAATAGTTAATTGCACATCTTGTTGTGGGTACAAGGGAGGCAGAGGAAACCGAATCGATAGTCAGATGTTTAAACACCGAGTGGCTATTTGCTGCCCTTGAAATCCAATAGCCTTACCATGTCGCGAAAAACAATTCAATAATGACATCAGTTGAGAAAATGACAAGTGATTTAAAAACTCATACCAATAGTAACGAATCGCCTGTCTGTGTCCGTCGCTGGATACTGACTACCACTGGTGATTTTACACCTTACAGGCTAAAGCACCCTCCGACAGCACGTCAGTTATGCAACAAATATACAGAATTTCCTTTAATGAACAGAAGTGACTATCCTTAGAAAATTTAAGATAAACGATTCATTTGTCATGCAAATATCGTACATAGGTATATGCTATTTTAGTAAAAATCGTTCTCGAGAAAAGCGCGAACTTCTAAAAGAATTCCATGTAAGGGGTAACTTGGGTGGAGAAAGTTTTCGAATTTAAATACTAAGTTGGTATTTATGTCACATTTAGTTTTCACACACAGACGCGCTCACACACAGACAACATATACGGTTAGAAAATACGTAATAAATAAATACAATCAAATTTTAAAACAAATACAATACGTGAAATAAGGGTTTTTACTTCTGAGCCCATTGTCTGCAACGGCAAAAAGCACAGTTTGATTCCCAAAGTCATGTATCTTGGTTTCACAGGCACTGCCACTCCGATCTCAAATACTATTAATTTGTGTAGTTCTTAACACGAGTAATTTCCAAACATACTCCTGAGAATATACTTTACCTATAATTATCAGTCAAATGTTATATCAACTTATTGACACACTAGTAATATAATTTAACGTTCTTAATATTCAGTCATGAATCCAATTTTAACACTAGATATTGATTTGTGTGTTCAAAACATATGATTGGAATATTTGTTTTATTCGTTCTCCTTAAAACATAGCAACTGGTAGATTAAATATTTTGCTGACTGAACGTTACATATGTTACAATGGATTAACCAATCTGTAGTCACTTTTTCTTTTAGATTTCACACAGTGCAAATATTTCAAAGCATTCGCTAATTTGGTCAGCAGCTTATTCCCTTGTTCCAGGTATTTTCTTCCGTGTACTAGGTGCACTCAAAAGTTTTACTGTTTTGAATACATGTCCTTACAGAATAAGCCAGCTGTTATAAGCTTCAGGTGAATGTCTCCAACACAGCAACAAAAATCGTTTGCGTTCCCCGTTTCAACAGATATAAATCCGTTACAACTGTGTGGCGTGAGTTTCGTCGAAAGTACAGCACTGTAACTCCTACAGAGTATTCGACGTTAGCACCAGCAGTTTCAAGACACTGGTTTCTCATGTTAAGGAAAATCTGCAGGTCACCATCGTGTTCCCATCAACACGTATAGCGCATTCAGTAGAGACTCCTACTTAGCCCACAAAAACCTGTTTGGTGCCGGCCAAGTTAGGAATTCTTCCTGTGACTGCCAGATTCAATTGCTACAAGTCCATCATGATAGTGGTAAAACTGATAAACAACAGCGTCTAGAGCAAAAATACATTCCGGACGTGGAAATGGAAGATGGCACTTTCCCTTCACGTTTAGTATTTAATGGGGAGGCTACATTCCATTTAAGTGGATAAGTGAACCGCCCAACGAAAGAATATGGGAAACAGCGGCCCCATACCATTGTGCAGCATAAAATAGATTCTCCAAAGCTTTGTGTGTTCTGCGCCGTTTCCCGAGAAAAGATTTACATTGCATTGGTTTTTTTCGGAAAACACAGTTACAGAACTCGCATACCTCGATATATTGGAGACCTAGCTTCCTACGCAATTACAAGATACCGTAAACCCCATTTTGCAACAGGACGGAACACTCACACTGACACCGGCATGCAACAGCATTTCTTAACGAGATCGCTCAACGATGTATCGGCCGTAAGGATACTACGCATCTCGCATTCTACCATTGGCCTCCAAGCTCACCTGATTTCACAGTTTGTGATTTTGTTTGTGGGGCTTTGTTAAAGACTCCATCTATGTGCTTCCCCTACCAACAATTATGGTCGAATTGCGACACCGCAAACAGTAAAGGCTGAGGACACATCAGCCTTGCTCGCACAAGTTTTGGATGAGTGTAACTATCGTCTGGATGTTTGTCGTGCGTCCGGTGCAAAGCACATTGAACATTTGTGAAATCCTTTCAAATAAGGCAAATGAAAACTGTATTGTCCTAAGCGTGTAATAAGAATCAACCCACGGTTGTCATGTGCACGCATTGAAAATATAGAGCCTTGTAAAGTTACACGCAAGTCGCAGTACATAATAAGATGCCAGAAAAGGAATTGTTAATTTTTAGATGGCACTTTAACGCTTACTATGCGAAGAGAGAAAAGTCGAAATAAACGGAGGTGGAAAGACTTGTGAAAATAATGGTTTAGCGCAAGCATAATAAAGACAAAAGTTTACGAATTGAGACCAAAGTCATAAGACACATCTTGGTGAAAGAGTTGGGAGTAGCTATAAACTCGATTCGCCTTATCCATTTCTGTACACGTAGCAGCATGGCGTGGTACGGCCACACAGCTCTCCCATTCTGAAGAACCGGACCATAACCTCCCCCTCTCCTGCCTCAGCAAAGGAGCTTTTGTTGGTCGTTCCGGCCACGAATTCATCTTCTGTGCGTCTCTCTCTCCGGACTTCCTCTTCCTTAGAGTGGAGCTGAAATATTGCTGCTGGTTACTGGCCGCCTTCAACAGTATTTCTTCATTAGGTACTCTGTCCTTTAACCGAGACTTTTCTAGAAATTCAATTTTAGGCATTACTAACCAGCAAACCTGGCATTAAATCCTGGTAGCGTTGAGAATTATATTCTTCAAACTTGCCGTAATATGCGATACTATTAAAAGCAAATCATCAGCAATACAATAGATAACCTCTGTGTATAAGAAACTGTAACGATTGTAACAAAGAAACATCAATTTATTTTGAGTTACTTTTAGCAAATACATACAATTGTAATTTATATCAAATTAATGCGGTAGCTTTCAGCTAAAACATCTGTGTATTATGAAAACCAACACAATTGCCTAGGATGTTCAATGCTGTTGTGTGCTTTATATTTCCCAAACTGTAAGTTGGTGGTGACATAAGCATCATCGCTATTAATGCCATATAGTAGTATATAAGTTCTAAGGTGACAATGCCATAGTGGAGGCAAGTAGGGCTGTACACCACTATTAGTATATCTACTTCCTTTGTTTCTCATTAGCTCACATAAAGTATATGGGCTATTCCATATGAAATCGGACAGTGGAAAATCTTCTACAGTTAGTTTTAATTCAAGTTTTATGTGCTTGTAGACAATGGAGATAAAGAGTGAGTGAGTGTGTGAGGCTTAACGGCCCGTCGACAACGAGGTCATTTGGGCCCATGGAGATAAGGAGGTTTCTGCAAAATATGAGTAATTTATCACCCATACTTTCTATTAATGTGAATATAACAAATTACTGCATTATTTTACTTTCGAGTTAAATAACACGCTAAGCTACCCTGATACATTAATCGGAATCTTTTCTCCTTCTGCCTCCTATAATGGACCATAAAGTAAATATTTTAATTATCCGGAGTTAATATAATACGAAATTTAATTGCTTTAACTTCCTGCCATTTTATTTCATTTTAAAAAATAGCTACAGTTCCTGGGATTTATAGGATGAGTTGCCTGATTTCAGCTTAGTGGTTCTACCAACAGAATGCGAGAGAATAATTCCTAACTCCTAATTGCCTGTTACAATTGATGTGCTGCCCATTTTAGGAGAGATTTCAGGACGGTTTTGATCTGTGAAAGTGGTGTATATTGTTTATGAACAATATGAGGCATTACATTTTATCCCTATGTGTTTTCGTTCGCTTTGGCGCACTTTAGAATATAACGTTACTTGAAACAAAAGCGAGAAAGCGCTAATGAAAGGCATTTTGTCTTACAAAAACTGAAATAAAACCAAGTGATTCCGCCGATCGAATTTCAATTCCAAACTTAGAGCAGTACGGAAAAATAACCCAACTTATTAGCGCGTTTAATTGCTCTGTCCCCCTCTCGCACAAATGAAAAAGTAACACACATGAGCTACACGTCTTCTCTCACGGGATTAAAGGAATAACCAAATAAGTTATAAAGAAACATAACGATAATATGAAATGTGCTTGAAGGATATAAACAATTGGAAATAGTTCTTTTATATCGATTATTGGATTTCATTAGTGTATTAAGAACTTGCACCTCAGCTGTATGTGCAGCTTAGAGAATACTCCTGGAAAAAAAATGATAGAATTTCCGAACAATTTATAAGGCAAATCTAGAGGCAAGAAGCAACAAAGCGAATGGAAATAGAAGCAGGCAGGATGTGCAGTTATCGATGACTAATTTATGTTTCCGTATATTGTCCGTTAAACTAATTCCAGACGGGTGAAAGGCGGATTACATTAGAGGAATTAATAGGCATGTAGATATCAATATCATTATATCATTATCATTATCATATATAGTTTACGAGTTTACTGGGTGAAAGGTACTGCTTCGGCCATGCCTTAACCACGGATTCTACATGAGTGTAACAATTGTCCAATACAATTATTGTCAATAAAGAGCCGTTTCGCCGAAAAAATATGCGTGAAATATTAGAAGCCATCTAGCTTCTTGACGAATGGGTATAAACGGTTTATTATTTCACTAACTGTCGTGCAAACATTATGTGAACAATGTTGTATTGCGTTTCTACCTTAATTCGAAAGAGTTTATTCACAAGTTAATGTTAAAATGCCATGAAAAGTTTAATTTCTAAGAGATATTTGGCAATGGCACGTTTATATTAAACAAGCCAGCTTGTGACTATACATAGTAACAATCACACAAGACCTAAGTAACGTTACGTAGACCTAAAATGTCTGATAATTTAAGAGGGTATGCCGTGGCTGTATTTCCAATCTTTGGAGACAGTTTGGCACATAGTACGGAATACGTTTGCTAGCTTTAAATAAGCCAACAAATTTTATTTTATTTCTATAAAGAGATAGATGGTATCGTAATAAAACAGCGTAAATGTTAGGCCCAAGCTATATCTTAATCTGCACAAAAACATGTTTTCTAAGACTTCAAAATAAGGCAAAATAACATTATTAAACCTCAAAATCAACTAATGTTGCCAACCCAGTTAGAAAAGAAGTAGCTGATTTAAGCAAGCAAAGCGTATAGTAGATATTACTCCAAGTATTGCCTGAATCCGCAATTTGTGTCCCATGCACTAGAAGCAGTAGTATATATGGAGCTTGGAGAGTGCTCAAAGGCCCTCGTACCTCGACCTAAAGATTTTTTTGTGCAACCCCTATCTCGTAACTCCTAGCTAGGAGTCCGGTGATGTGAACACTGGAAGAATACCCGGGCTTAAAAGCCCCACGCCTATGGGTGGGATCAAATCCGGAAACATTCAGTGGCCGGTAACCAAAGATACCACGCTCTAGCCCAGTGCGCCACGGCAAGGACGCAGGCACTAAATCCAGTGACTCAGTTTTAGTCACCTATTACTTGCTTTGTGATGTGAAAGGAAACGTAGACACCATTATACTACTTCTTGGAATAAGGAACTGAGCTAGAGTCATTTGTATAATAGCGTTGTCTGACATTGCAACTAAAGTCTGTTGTACAGAAATAGGCTTTATGGGAGAAACAAGCATTTGTTTAATTATTATCAAAGCAGGTCTCTACACGTTGTGTCAATTTGTATATATTGAATTGTGTAACATTACAAGAGGGCTAGTAAATTAACATAGTTTTCAGCGGCATATTTTAAGAACACATAGATTTTCTAAGTAATCAGGAAAATATTATACTTCAGAAGTCGTCCTGCTGCTAAACCAACTTTCAGTTTTTCTCCAACTCAAAAAGAATAAAATTGAGTCAGGTCCAACTGCCGCCAGTTGCGTTATTCAAGGCAAGTCCGAATACAGAAAAAAAGATACAAATGCAGAAAAACTGGTTACTCATCATGAAGGTGGGTTTGTATGGTCCTATTGTTTTCCCTTGATGTCATTTCCCGCTTGTTTTGACGACAGAAGGGTCAGTGGAACTTATATTACAGTCATATAAAGCACATACACGGGTACGAGTGTTGCAGGACATCACCCATGCATAGTATGGGTGTGACAAAATATGCTGCGGCGCTTCTAATAGAAGTGCTTCCACCATGCCCACTACAGCCTCGACCTCTCGCCTGCGACTACCATGTCTTTGTCTTTGAATCAATGTGAAACAATGTCCCTTGAAAACTTTGGCAAATAAAGCAATGTTTGCTTTTACCTCTTTTATCATCCCTGAAACGATGCGAACTTCGACATTTCGTAAATATAGCCCCACTTGACTTATTTTTATTCTTCTCCTTTAACAAATTAGGTCTACTAAACCTGTTTCGAGACTAATCAAACTGCTCTCTCCAGCGGATGCGGGGTCGTCCAATGTCTCTTCAATCCAAGGATTGGTAAATCAGATTTTCAAGGTTATCTCTTGAAAGCCATCTTTCCACTTGCGTTGATATCTTCAGTTATTTTTATTAGAAACAGCTTGCGATGGACACCACTTTCAACACAAAATGTTTAGTTATGCTTCATATTATTAGTCAAAGATGACACGATTCAAAATGATACAATACATGTTAATTCATGTTCTAACATTACAACAATCAAGCGTATATTTGAAATATGTTAAAATTTCCACCAAACCATTGAGGGAATAAATTCCAAGTTCTGAATATGCGGAGGTCACAGAACATATGGGCTACAATTAATTTTACTGAACAAGGAGTACGTGTGTATAATATTCGAACATTTGCGTATATGTAGCTCACATTAGAAAAAGAAATATCGCTTAATGCCAATGCTGTCAAAGCAGTGAACAAGAGTGTGCGTACTTATAAGGTGTTCAGGTGAGTGACAAGCTCCGAGGTGCAAATGGTGGCAACAAATGAAAAACAGCGTTTGCTTATAAATCCATATTTGGCGAAACTCCTGCGCAAAAGTGCATAGGCTTGAATTTGTTAAGGAAGTTCCACTTGCTGTACTCGAACGGACGTAGTTCCAACATGATGGGAGTCCCACTTCAGCTTTGCCGTGCGTAGGTATTTGGATCGTCGTCTTCCTAGGAGACATGAGGAAGAGGTCCTATAACTTATCACTCCGTTCTCTAGAACTCACATTAGTGGATTGCTTGCTTTTGGGGGCACATAAGAGCCCTGGTTTATAAAATCCGCGTAGAAACTGCTCAGACAATGATAGCATAAATATAGTTGGTTTCATAAAATTCAAAGGCTACATGTTCTTGAACGTCCTTGATTGCCATTGGTAGAAGAATAACATTATGCAACAAGTTCAATGGTGCATATTGAGCATCTTTCAATCACCAGTGATGTAGGTAATGTTAATGTTGTAAATGTGTATCTACAGCCAATCACTCTTAATTTTGTGTAGTACATTTTATATATGAAAACATGAATCCAACTTAATTGTAAATAAGGAATAGAGGAAAAGTCACCTCAGTAAAACAGTAGTTATAACTTCGTTCCACGCATTCTGAAAAAAAAAAAAAAAAAAAAAAAAAAAAAAAAGAAAGGAAGAAAAGTGATTGAATAATGGTCTTGGGTGTAATGGTTTACACAGTTCTGTAGCTTTGTACTGAAGCATTAATGGATATGAGCTTACATGAAGAACTGTCCTACTTAGCAGCACTTACAACACTTCAAAGGTTTGTTATACAGACTCACTATCCACATAATCTCAAGCAACAAGCTGCTGGTCTTAATTTACTAGCAAATAAAGCAATGCAATTATGATTACAGCTTATTTCGAAACCTACTTTCTGTCTAAATTCAAAAATGTTCTACTGTTGTCGCTTCCGAAGCTAAAGTTGGCAATTTTCTGAAATGTTCAACTTTTATAGTAATAAATATAAACTCTGGAAGATAATAAAAGACGAAAAGCTGATAAAATTAATAAATTTTTAAGCTTTCACCAACTCTTGTTCCTAGGTTGCAAAGATACCAAGGAAAACTCATGCCATTTCGGAAGAGCTTCCATATTATAGCGCTACTATCACATGTGAGTCCTCATTACAATGGCCTGGACTGCACACCACAGAACACCAAACAGAGGGTGTATTTTATGGTCATTTTATTTCGCATTTCGACTGCATTGTAAGCATTAAGCAAAACGGATCGGGTTCAGTCAACATTATCCACAGACAACTTCATTTCTAAAATCGATGGCAGCCCCCCAATGTTTTCATGTTTTTTCATGCAATGTTTTCACTGCAATACATCGCAGTACTTGCGTTCGTTTGTGCAGCCACAGTGACAATGTTAACAGAAAGCTTGTCTTTCAAAGTGTTAGTTCCATGTGTGAGTCAGCAGTGATGGTTTCCGAAATGTTAAGATTCAGCAATAATGCAGTGCTCATGTAATAACCGAACTCACTTATACACGTGCGTGAGCAAATACGGCTTAAACCAGTTAGAGAAACTAGTTTTTGATCAGTTTCCTCTACACATACCCTTTGGAACGGTATGTGCGTTTGGATCCCCCTGAGGTCGAATAGTGAACGAGTTGATTACCAAGATCGCCGAACAGTAACACCCGTGTTGATTCCGCTAATTTTCGGCTGGAGGCGCTTCGCTACCCCGTTTCACCACCGCGCAGGCAGGTCAGTCAGGCTTGTGAGTAGCCAGTGCATTGTATGCGACAGATGGAAGTCGATATAACAAGTGAAAAGGCTGTCCAATAACGTGAATTATATGAAGCACTGGCAAAAAAAAATGTTTTCAACACAAACAGGGGAGAACATTTTTTAATTATTGTGAACGACTATGAAAAGAATATTGTGGGTTTCTCGTGCCAAAGCAATTTAAGTTTTATGAAATAGTGGAGAACTTTATTTACTGATGGGACCTTCAAGAGTTGCCCTAAGCTCTTCCACCAAATATTTACGAATAATTCATGGAGTAAGTGAAAAGAAAAACAATCTCCCATTGGTACTTTTTTAATTTTCTCCCAAAAAAGAAGACATAAGGAAGTTTTCTCCTTAACTGCAAATAACACCAATCCGAACATTATATATGTACGTTGACTTTGAGATGGCAATTCACTAGGCAATTGCTTACGTTTGGCCCCAAGCGAATATATAGAGCTGCAGATTTCATCTCAGGCAGACATGACGGAGAAAGATTTAATCTTTGGGATTATCGCGTGATTTTAAATCAAAGAAACCTTAAATGGAAGACTTCTGAAAGCTTCGTTTAGACTGCTTGCCCTGATCCCTGACAAAATTGAAGATTGCTTCGTCGAAGACCTAATGTCCCAGAAACCCTGCAATAAACATCAGGATAACCATTTTTAGTATTTGCTTCATATCTATATTTTCCAGATGGCAACATTCTACCCATTATATGGGCCGACTTTAGTAGTAGTTCTAAACGGACCACTAACTGCTGGGACGCATTCCCTCTAAACTGAACGATCAATTTTACTCTGCCTATCTCCACATATTCCATCTATCAGAGGCATTAAAGAGTGCTCAAACTGAAACTTGCGTTAAAATGAGAAGTGAGAAGAAAACTACGCCCAAAAATGCGAAACAAACAAGAAGACATAAAAGAACAAATAGAAAAGCTTTCTAACTCAATCATTATCAGGTATGAATATCTTCAAAACACGTGCTAAAAGTTTCTCCTAACTACATACTTTAATTAATTTTATGCTTGACAATTACAACTTTACTTGTACCGTAGCTGCATTATGAACATAACAAAAGCCAAACATTTTTAACCATACCTACTGAATGTAGACAGTTCTTAGTCTGTGTAGAATGGGAAGGGAATGTTATGACACTGTTTATATCTTATGGGATCAATACGTCCTATATCGGAAAAATATGGTGGCGGCTATTGGGAATGAACATGTCCGTTTCGGAATCAATTTGGGGCCAGCCCTTTGGAAATACTGCACGACCCGTAACTAGTAAAATTGGTAAGACTGGCGATTGACCTGGAGCTCTAGGTTCCTCTTAGAATAATGATTAAGCAGCGGAGGAGGATGTCACCTCCCGGTCAAGACTGGCCATATTTTGTGCCTTCTACGTAAACCTTTAAGAGCAAGGCAACAGAGTAAAAAGGACCCGCATATCTGACGCGGCAAATGTAACGATGTAGGGTCCCTGTCGTTCCCAGAATGAGCATCTCCAGACGCCCCCTTGAAGAACGGATAGATTCGGGCTCATGGTTCCGTGTCGGAGAAGGAAGAAATATCTTAAGCAGACACACCGCTTATGCCGCACCTCACTGACCATCGTGACATCGTGTCCTCCGGAATAAGGCCCTCAGAACTATCGCCCGAGGCATTGCACTTAATCTTTTGACCCTGTCAACAGTTTCTCTCATAACAGGAGCGGTTAGATGCGGCAAGTTTTTATGAAAAGTCGTATGGACGTAAAACTCAATCATCTGCTTTTATGATGGGAACGTTTTATTAAAGTTATTCCTTTGAAAGGCGATGGCGGATATGCTCACTCAGCAGTCATAAAATGAAAACAGAGCATAAAGCCATTTCCGCCCATCCATTAATGAAAAATATGTCAAAACATCCATCGTGTTCCCATGTTTGTGACTTGTTCATTAAACTTCAATCTTTGTATCCTCAATAAAGGGTTCCTTCCTGCCAGCGTGCCGTCGAATAATGAACTCAGGTAAGAAACATATTGTCATTAAAATGTGACCAACGGACGCACGATACATACAGGTGGCTAGCGGCTGCATATTCTACAGTGGCAGACCTGAGAAACGTTTATAGCTTTCTATTCTTCCGGCCCGTGGTGTTTGCCAACAAAGACCCTTCTATGTCCGGTTTTTTTAATGGCAAGTTGGGAGACCGCACTACGTGGGTTCTGCTCTTGTCCACCTCTGTGCTGCGTAGCAAAGTTGCTTTATTCCGTTTCAATTACTTCTCGTTTCTTTTGCAACATTTATTTGATCTATTCAACCTTTGCAGTCTCTTGAATTCCTCCAAGGTTTTCCCTATTCAATAAGGGAAGCACTGGGGTTGGTAAAAAGTCCTCAGTTGCATGGTCATTTGCTGAACGCTAGCACTGCAAGCTGAGGTCATAACTGTAATCGGTTTCCTATTCTCTTATCTCCAATATTCTGAAGCTAACATGACGCGAAACCAAGTGTTTAGAATTATCCATACGCAGGTGCTGTTACAGTGCCAAAAAGGTTAGTACATTTGGAAAGTTTTCATGCATGATTCTATGTTCCGCAAATTATTGCGGGGAAGCGAGAGGAAATTCCTAAATATTAAATCTGTATTGCTCGAAAAATTAGAACAGATTTAGGGAAATGGGATATGCCTTCAACAAACTGGGAGTAAACCGTCATGTCGTTCACCAAGAATTAACGAAGGTTAAATCTATCTTTCTAAAAAGGTACGAGAGATACGTGGAGATCATATCAATCATCTTCTATGGCAAAATGCAGGTAGTTGTGTAATTGTTATGTGCGAGAGAAATGCAAAGCCCTGAAATAAAGGGCTATCGAGCGTACCACTAGCCCCAACGCCCCACTCGACCTCGT
Organism: Tenodera sinensis; assembly: GCA_030765045.1. NCBI lineage: Eukaryota > Metazoa > Arthropoda > Insecta > Mantodea > Mantidae > Tenodera > Tenodera sinensis. The sequence goes on along the minus strand of CM060962.1, from coordinate 68,769,271 downwards.
GAATAAACGTCCATTTGTTAAATATTTTATGGTAAAATAACTAGAATTTTATCTGACATAAAGAAATGGGGTTTTATTAAATTAAACTTCAATAAAAAGGCTGCACGATTTGTGCGATGTATCTTTATTAATTATGATTAACAAAGAGTTTATTATTATAAAAAGGCTGCAGTGGAAGCACGAAACATCGAAAGCCATCTGATTCCTGCTTCAACAAGCAGAAATTTATTCGTAGCTTAGTTTGAAGAAGTGAGCGAGTGAGTGAGTGAGTGAGTGAGTGAGTGAGTGAGTGAGTGAGTGAGTGAGTGAGTGAGTGAGTGAGTGAGTGAGTGAGTGAGTGGAGTGAGTGGAGTGAGTGAGTGAGTGAGTGAGTGAGTGAGTGAGTGAGTGAGTGAGTGAGTGAGTGAGTGAGTGAGTGAGTGAGTGAGTGGGGTTTAAGGGTCCGCCGACAGCTAAGTCATTTGGGCCCATAGTTTGAAGAAAACTGACGGGTGATGGTCATATAGCAGGCATACCAACTATCCTCCCTGAACGAACATCATCAATATTATCAGGTCCGAGAGGTATTAATATCCATTTATGTACATCCGCCACTGTGTAAGATTCGTAATGATGGCTAATTTAGCCTTTATGCACAAACACGCGCGCTCACACATAGGCACGCACGCACGCACACACATTGAATTATTATAGGTGAATGTTAACACTCCGCTTCACTCACATTTAGATGGATTGTGTCTTAGACATATTTTCAGAGTAGGCATCAGTCCATTTACAGCTAATGTTGTCGATTCAGCTAAACATGGAGTCAAACCTGGTCAGAAAACATGTTTCTGGCAGAATCCACCTTAATGTGAGTGAAGTAGTGTTTTAACATTGGATAATAGTTATTTTATGATGAAACTACCTTCGCTATTAATAGTGCTTGTTATTGAGTCATAACTTTTTAGTTGAGGATTACACATCGTGCTTTGAGTAAAATAAAATCACATTTGAAACTAAGTGTAGGTACCTTACTGCAGTATAGCTTTCCATTTTCGCTAGCTAAGTTCTTCCGACACGCACTAGCGAATCCGGATATCCTGCTTTTAACCCTTAGCTCTAATACGAAACGTTCTGCTTCCCTTATTCAGAAAACTGCTATCGACCCAAGTTAGGGTAGGCTACCTCTCTTAAACTCCAGCAGGGTAGTCCTATGCTCTAACAAAACACTGTCAAGGTCACAACTATTCCTCTCTACCACCTGATGGCGAGACTGATTTATACTCGTACCTATGGATATGGAATCATACTTCATCTTATTTCCTGTTATCAGCAACTTGCATATCTTAAACATTCACACGATGAAAAATCGCCATTAGGATGAAGCGACAAAAAGGCTTTAAACATGTGTAATACAGGACAGCAATGTGGCAGCACATTGAATGTCAACTTGGTAAAAATAATTATATAGCAAAAATTAGGTTGGGAAGTTCCATTGTTATGAAAAGCTTTATTTGAGACGTGTTTGAACTCGTCTTTTTTCTTTCTTTTTTTTTTTCTTTTTTTTTTTTTTTTTTGTGTTGTGTTTTTCTGTATCTCTGTCATGCAACGTTACATGAGAAATAAGAAAATCTATTTATGAACAATTTATCACGTGTTTTATTTATAACACACTATTTCAAAATATTTTCAATAAAATTATTCGAGATCTTTTAGAGATAAACATAAGGAAATTAAAGATCCTTTTTCCATTTAAAGAAATTGTTCCTTGTGAGGGAATTTCGTGAAAGTTCTAACATTGCAAGCACCCTTGGAACATGTTGGATTTAAATATCAAGTTTAGTGTTTACCTAATTTTATTATTGTGTTAGAAGCTATTTTTTTCTGAAATGCTGCATTGGCTATTTACGTTTGAAAAACGCAAAATAAGACTTTAGCGGACGAGTGACGCCTGGTTCGAAATAGGGGATATGGGAATGAGCTTTAGTGTATGCGTACTCTGGTGGTGAAAAAGTTGCCCACAATGGACCTCAGCGGTTGAATAATAGAGTTCCACATAGCGGTTTATGTTGGTGCTGACGAGCACCAGCATTATTTCCTATTTTTATCTTGTGTAATTCTAGCCACTTAGATGGCAGATTACTTACCTACTTTTCCTAAAAATGGCCGAAAGATAGTAGTCTATTTGTTTGCATCCTTACTGAGTACCGTAAAGCATACGCTCCGTTGAATTTTGGCGCAAAAAATAACATAGTGAAAGCATAAATAGACACTAACTTTTTCCTTTTCTACTTTTGATAAGTTTATACTATATATTTGCAAGCTACACTACCTTTTTCTTAATCTCGGTCCTTGTTAAGGCACCTAATGGGCATTTAAACGGTCCTGTGCCATTGAGATTGAGTTCAGTTATAGATATCGTATATATTTATCTCAGTTCAAAATGTGCTGGTACCACAGTTTTTACATCTGGCAAAAATGTTTATTACTATTATTACTACTATGACTACTATTCCTACTACTATTATTACTAGTATTACTGTTATTGTTGTTATTATTGTTGTTGATTGATGACTGTTATTGTTGTTTTTGTTATTATTATTGCTATTACTATTATCATATCATTATCATTAGTATTAACATTAGTATTACCGCCACCGCCGCCGCCGCCGCCGCCACCACCATGCTGCTGCTGCTATCTAATGCTTATAGAGCAAAGGAATTACTAAAATGGGCAATTGGATGCAAATAATATTCCCTTGGCAGCATTAATTCCATAAAGGCAATAAGTTTAAACTGTGTTAGTTCAGAAGAGCGTTTGACGTATATCCTCGCACATTAGAGCATCCATCTGCTTGTTAGACGAATAAGAGTATAACATCGCTCATAGGTTCGTGCTTCTTGCACTTCGTTTCAAGCCAGTCTTAGACGTGATAGGGGCCAGTTGGAAACTAGTGCTGGTTTGATATTGCAAAAGAAAACGCACACTAGTGTGATCTAGTTCTAGAGGAATGAGCCTACTTTTCTGCTCCCGAGCCTACGTGGTGCGTACAATAGTTATTTAAGGCTACATGTTAGATACCCTAAATTCAGTTTTAGAATATGTATAAATTAAAGCTATGCATATCACTTTATAGCTGTACTATGTCAATTACATTTGTCGCTCGATCATGTGCAGTAACTAAGTACCTACTAACAATATCAATAAATAAAAGGGTTAGTTACAGCTTAAGGCTGTGATTTTCAAATAAATGGCAATTATTTTGTTTATAGGATATACACGACTACGGATTTCGTTCGTAAGCAAGAAATATATACGGAGGACTTGATCAAATACCTCATCTAGTTTTGTGAAAATATGAGTGATAGTCGCGAGGCGACTTCGTCCTGAGCGGAAGATTCTGAATCGGAATGGCGCTGAGCTGATTTTGTTTAAAAGGCCGTTAAATGTTTCTTGGGCTTTCAACACTCGCACTCGCAGTTGCATTTAAGATTATCACAATCCAGTTGCTGAGAAGGAAAAAGCATCAACTAGCGCCTAGGCCCTTGGAGGACTATGTTTCGACACTAGTGCTGCCCGATGAACGATTGTTAATCATAGCATCTACTAAAACGAACTTTTTGACGTCCGCTATATAGATAATATTATTTTCAAGCAATTACTGCAGTTCTCTTTTCCTTGCCAGCTATGGCTGATTCTACCTCTAAAGATTGCTATTTGGTTTAGAAGCTGAAACCAGCGGTTTTCTACAAACTGTTACAATTTGACTGTCTCAAGAAGCTGTATTCTGAGCTGCACATATTTCATGGGTTTCTGTTAGGAGACGAAGCAGAAAGTGAAACGGTGATTACGCCTGCCTCAAGCTAAGATGCATGTAATGAGGGACGTTAAATTCTCGGCTGCTAGGAAGAGAGGATAAATTACATTAAGCAAACCTGGAACAGAAGGCTATAAAATCTGCCGTCTGCAACCAGCGCGGGATGAACAACGACAGAATATGGAATGAAAAGCCTAGCGTCCATTAACTTCACTTGCTCCGTTCGAAGGCTCCGCATGAGTTTTATATGAAATATAATTACCAAAGCCCACTAGGGGAGAGGGAATTTTATATTCACAACAGCTGTGCTGCTTGCGCTTCTGAGACATTCTGGTGAGGTTTAAAAAAAGAGGTAACATAAAATATCATAACATAAATAGGCGGACGATGATAGTACTGCAATAATAATAATAATAATAATAATAATAATAATAATAATAATAATAATAATAATAATAATAATAATAATAATAATAATAATAATAATAATAATAATAATAATAAATAATAATAATTAATAATAATAATAATAATGATGATGATGATGATGATAACATAATACTCATATTGGGACCCTGAACATAGCCTTCAAAGGGGGAAAACTGGGAGCGATTATGCATCCCGATATACATATCGAAAACTTTACAAGTCGAATTTGCGAATTCGGATATCATATAAATAATTAACCAATGCCAACTTGTTTTTTTTTTTTTTTTTTTTTTTTTTTTTTTTAATTAACGTCCTCCAACATTGCGTCATATCGGACGGTGAGCGAATGAAACGGGTGAAATGATGCTCAAATGAGCCCGAGGTCCATGGAGCTTTTAAGTTACCCGACATTCGTCTTCTCAGGATAAGGGAAAACCTCGGAAAAAACCTTACCCGGATAACTTACCCTAAGCGAGATTCGAACTCGCGACCTCTTGAACGTGAGGCAGACACGCTAACCATCACGCTATCGAAGCGGGCGCCAACTTGATGAATTCATTCACGAGAATATATCACTTTTCGGAAACATCGTGTTTAAGAGATATTGTTATTCTGGTTCTGTTAAAAGCAATGAAAAGCACGATATACAAGCATGAGAACTCACCTATTGACATCTATCATTCCGTCTTTGTAACAATCGCACCATTTTAGCACATATGTTCAGTATTAAAAGAGTATGGTGTTACAGAATGGTATTTCGACGTCCCTCCATTCAGATGTTATGATGGAAATATGTAAAACTTATAGGAAACCAGCACAATGGACGTAAAGTACGCTGCGTTCAAGAACGGGAACGGTGACTTGAAGCTTCAACTCTACTGTTTTCATTATCTGGCCCCAATAAGTTTCCCGTTAAGAGACAATGGGGAAGAAGTTATAAAAGTCTACCGTTTTATCTGATTAGTTCCATATTAAATGTTAACTAGAAGCAGACGGAAAAAATGACTAAATTGGACCAATTATTTCAGATGCAAAATTATGCATTACATTTTAAAATTGAACTGCATGCTACAATAAAATGTTGCAACATTCCGTGCATATACTTCTGTAATGGCTACTCATGTCTATAAAGAAGAAAGTGACGCAAAAGTTCAAAATGAGCTGCTTATTATGCACACACAAAAAGGATTAATTTCCTACTTGTTAAAAATTTCTAAAATGTCGTATACTGGTACACTAAATGCTTTTTCTAAACATTACCTTGCAGATAACTCAGATATTGTCACATAACATCATAATTTATATATTATTGAACATTTGTGGGAATTTTTACGAACTTTTTATAAATATTTTATTCGCATGGAGAAGTTTATAGACAAACGCACTTTTCTCAAAGGTTTGCTACGTTAAACAGACAAAACACTGCTTTAAAATGACAGTGGGGGCTAATATTGCACCTTGGAACAGAAAAATCATAGACAACCCCTTCCTCATGGCGTACTGAAGGAAAAAAAATTATGTTCATTTTCTTTAAACCTTCAATCCTAATGTTCCTTAGTTATGACAGCTTACATTCAAAATATGTGTCTCAACATTATTTCCTGTTACGGTTTTATATTTTGTTGTAGGCCAGCTTTACATATAATGCCTCAAATGTTGATATTTTAACACATTAACTGAACCGTCTTTATTTTTAACCACACGATTAAGTTTCACCTTAAACTAAATGTAGTTTCTTAATATTTTACAAAAAGCAAAAATATGTGCGATTTCAGTGACGCATGTGTCACGTACCATCCTTGGAACAAAGTTTTCCTGATGGCCAGAATAGGAGTTCTTGAGAATGTAAGCATCACATACATATTTTGTAATCCGTGTCTCATTTCGCCAGTTCGCTAAACTTTCTGCTGAGAAAGTGCTTTGAAGGGCAATTTTTGCTTCACAGTACAAAACAGGATATGGGACTTCAATAAACGCTGCAGAGCAGAATCAATAGTTTCAATAAACACCAAATTCAAGTACTGATTTTACACATCCGTTCTTCATGTCTGAATGTGATCACATTTATGCTTAACGTTTAGTCTGATTCATAATAGTGCAAATTTTACCTTTTTGAAGCAAATACAGGATTCCTCAAAAAGTATATATTTATACACCTTAAACCTAGAGCAGGTGTATTTTATACAACAGGTTTACTGTTTGCTCTCTACTGGAAAAATGACAAACCTTATAACCACCTAATTATCCCTAGATTTCAGAACATTTATTAGCTCCAGTTTAGTCATGTTAGGGCGATTTTAGTACCAACAGATTAAGGACATTAATAAGTTTACTTGTAAATGCATCATCAGAGTATGGTGTACATCGCCTGCCCGGTTGTGCAAGATTTATTTCAATTGTAAGCTTATTTCTTGTGCTCTTATAGAAAGTGGTATTATAGAAGAACAAAATATTTGAGAGAAGTTTGTTAGTTTATTGTTAGCTGTTGCCAATAATTCGTGTTCGTGACTGAGTGGATGAAGTAATATCAACGAGTGTTTATGACAACGACTCTGAAATTCCAAGTGGTGAAAAAGTATTTTCCTTTGATGCTACAGATAAAGGAACAAAATAATAAAACTAATATTCAGAGAAAAAAACATTCCGTATACCATATCGTGGAGGTATTTCCAGCCCCTAAAAGAGACCTATGGAGTCAAGTTTACCAGCCAATGTTAACATGTGTCTGCGCCGTTATCAAGTTCAAGATACGCACACACAAGAGTAGCCAAGGAAGAAATAAAGGTAGATGTGGAAGAGAAAAGAATAGCAATGCGCCACGCACTTGCTCATGTAATATTAAAAACCGCGCCAACTCTGGGGTTAACAAACACGAATTCTTCTTTGTGTGTTAGTATCGAACTAAAGTGTACACCACACAGCACAATACCAACTTCCTCCAACCGTCCAGTTACATTCGGTTCCCGAAACTGTTACCGTTAGCAATAAGCTACACATCGCTATGCCTTTTCTTGAACAGCCTTGGACAATTTGTCCCAGGGATTTCTTCACATCCTATTGTTAATTTCTTGACGAAGGATCTTCAGCGTACGTGGTTGGCTGGGATACACGGCAGCCTTCATAGTCCTCATAGGTAGTAGTGCAGATGTTCTAAATCAGATGAACGTTATGAGCACTCAAATGCACGTCTTCGACCTACCCTGTGTTCCAGCAGATTATCGACCCAAGAAAGCCCGCACGCCATGGTGGTAATATGAGGGTGTCCGGTCTTGTTAGAAGAATTTACCGTTTCCATAAGCTACATATACCTACAACTGGAACGATTGATGCACTTAGCATTTACAGGTACCGGCCACGGCTATCTGAACCTGCAAAGAAGGTCTCTGCTAAACCCCTGGTGACAGTCCATACCAGACATGTAGTCCTCCGTGGTCCAGCGGTAACATGCTAGCCTCTGGTTCTAAGGTCGCGGGTTCAAATTCGACGGAGGGCGATGGATTTTTCGACCACAAAAATTCTTAGCACGGCTTCTTCCGCAAGGGAAGTAAAGCCGGTGGTCCCGTGTAGTAGATTTACAGCACCAAAAAGAACCTGAACCTGATAGAGAGGCCTCTAAGCGAAATTAAGCCCTCTTTCACGCCCAATGTAGAATAAGACGCTGAGAACCATATCAGTTAAAGACTACACATAAACAGTAATTTCAATCTTTTCACCCGACGTTTACATCCGGTAGACTGGCATGAGGGCGGCGCCGTGGCCGAGCGGTTAGATGTATCACCTAGGTGGCCCGGGTTCGATCCCAGGGACCCACATGTAGTATTCATGGCGGACGAAGCGGCGTCAGGGCGGTTTTTCTCAGTGTTCTCTGGTTTCCCCCGCCACTCATTCCACCAATTGCTCCATTATCGCCTTTCCAATCATCGATTTCGTCTGTATTTCATATCATCCTCTTCCTCACTCTAATACCTGGTGCTTCGCTGACCACCCGCTTCCAGGTCTTCACTCTGTCCGGTCCATAGGTTACTCGGCTTCCCGACAGGCGTCTCACCCTATATCAGATGCCTATATTTCTAATATAGTATGTGTGTGCGCGTGCGTGTGTGTATTTCTAAACACCTAAGGAAAAAAAAAGAAGACAGACATGAATGTATGTATTTTCTGATGCCAGTAAATGCAATTATGCCGACTAGCTGTTACGTTAAGTTTGAATTGGGCCCCTTAAGACCACACAATTTTCGTCACGAATTCTTCATCCTCATGTATTACATTCTCCGTCCATAGGATCGTTCCCATTTAATGTGATCAATAATCTTGCTACTTATACTTTCCACTTATGTGCTTTCAGGATGTGTGGTACTCTGGCACTGTTAACCACGTCTCAGGAGCATATTGAGTAGCGGACGACTAAGGCAACGATGCAAACTTAAAAGTTTTCTAAGACCAAAGTCGAAGAAACAGAACTTACAGCTGTACGAGGTCTTTCGGTGTTCTCTGGTCCACATCACAACTACTACCAAGCGCCTTAAACCTATGAAGGTTATGTTGCAAACTAAGGTGCCATGCAAGTTCAACTTTAGCAACATTTTAAAACTTTAACCACCTCTTTAAAATGAGCTCCCGTTCCTTAAATGTCAAATGTGTCTGGTCATTTTGAGTCACTATCATAAGTCACATGTTGATCACAAGAGCCACGCGGGTACCGACGTCCGTTGAGAAAACGCCACAACGTATTCCACAGATGATACTGCAACTCTGTAAACAATAGGCAGATACTACATATCTATTAAATTGTATATACAGTCTTTTGACGGTCTCTGTAGGTATATTGCCTCGAAAAGCATGCAGAGATACTACTAACACATTCGCAACTTTTGAATTATTTGCACTACTGTACCAAAGTCGAGTAGATGTCATATTTTAGAAATAACTTTACGAAATGCACTATTCTATCTGGTAAAGCTAATGCTATAATAAAACAGAAGAGTGCCGATTACATTATCTTTTGATAATAAGCAAGAAACCACGTTGCAAAAATGATTGCCTTTCAAAAGCACAGCAATAACTGATAACTGCAATTAACCGATAACATTTCATGAAATATAGAGAAAAATATTCGAAGCCTACTCATTCTTTTAGGTCAAGTGGCGCTTTCGAGTTTATCTTGCAACATACGTAACTTAAATATATCTGTGCATAAAATGAACACAACAGATTTTTGTTTTAAACCTTATTTTCCTGAGTAACTTTTATTGATTTTATTGCATGTTCTAGTGTGTTAGCTTTTACTTTTACTTCTAACTGCATGACATCATAACTAACGTTTTGTTTTAATCTGTTTTTTATTTTAATTATTCTTTACCTTATCATTATTATTGTTTTGTGTGTTGCCTCTCGTCTGAGTGTTTCAATTGGTTGAACTCCAATTTTAATGTGTAAATTCCCCTTTTTTAATTACAAATTTTAATATGTAATTTCATGTAATGTTATCCCAATTAATATTGTGAAACTTCTTTTATACTGAAAAATTGTTAAATAAAATAAGAGTTGCTTATGGGACCCGGTAAAAATTTCAGAAACCGGGTCATTTAAGAATTGGGGAGCCCCCTAGTCTGCGGTTGCGCAGGCTAGGGGGCTTTTTTTTCCCCTGAATAACCATTTCGCTGGATTGCTTAGAATTTAAAATTTTCCTAATACACCAATTTTTGGCATAAACTTTACAAGATTTCATCAGTTACCGCGCACTACAAGCTCCTGTGTAGACGTTTAAAATATGTCTATTTTTAACAGAGATTTCCAAACTTTATACTTAAAGCCTACTGGAATTGTAAAAATGCAAAAAATTCGCAATATTTTAGCCAGGCAGAATTTCAAAATGCCTGCATCTAAAATACGTTAAAAATAAGATTTAAGCATTGTACCAGGAAGTTCTAAAGGCCCAGAAACTTGTTAATACTTGGCAAGAGCTCATGAGGCACAAAACTTACCCACCTGAAACCCCAAAACACACTACTTAAAATTTGGTAAACTGTAAAGGCACACTGCGAATATTTCGGAAGTTCTTAAAACTCACAAAAGTATTCGCTACACTGAGAATATTTTGCCTTCAAAATTTTGTGTTCGTCTTTCAGTTTCCCAGTTATATCATGTAACTGAAAAAAGAAACACTTTTCAAAACGGAGAGTCCTATGAAAAATGTATGAACGTATGTTTTATTCTCTTTGAGATCCTTTAATGAAAACTTAATGTACTTCTAGTCAAACAACAATTATGTTATGAAAAGCTTTGTTATCAATGCAATTAATAATATTCGCCTGAAAGTAATGCACTAATGGTCTTTCCACCCTATATATTTTATTTGATATGCCATTATTTCAAACTAAGAGTAGTTGATCAAATTGTTTGAGAGCTCTTTTTCAGAAAGTAAAGGTAATATAATGCAAGCTTCAGAGTTTGGCTTGAGGGAATCTGGAGATCGACTTGTATAGTTATGATTTACTATTTTCTCAGTACAATAATGAACTAATACAAAACTAAGCACACAACATAGTGTCTTAAATTTTTAATAGCTATTACAGTGGGTAAGCCAGCTGAGAGTCAGGCAGAAGATCGAAATTTCATTAACAACTATTACGGATTAGGTACAAAATAATCGCACTGCGAGGTAGGTGTGAGGTATGACAGTTTCGGAGAGGAGACTTAGGTCGTCGATCTATGGAAGATCTTCTCTACCTATGGCTCGGACGGGGCGCCCCCCCCCCCCAGAGAGTAGGATGAGGGGAAAGGAAACAGAGGGTGGCCGGACCTAAGAAACAGTATAGGGCAGGGTCCGTAGGGTCTACAGACTGAGACTACCCGGCGGCAGCTCGTACAAGCGGCTCCCCTTCAACCTGTAGGATTATAGATCCTATTGGAGCGGACGGGTCTCGGAGACTGCCCCAACCCTCAAACAGTCAAGCAGGATAATGGTGAAGTGAAAGGAGAAGTGAGGTGAAATGGAAGGACAAGAAATTCGGGGATGTAATTTACCTACCCAACAGAGTCAGAGAGGTCGTTCGCGGGGATCGAACCCACGACCTCCCGAATGTGAATCGCAACGTTATCGTGGCGCTACCTCACTCGGTATTAAAACAATAAAATTGGCAAGCTAGACAGTTGTGATGGTCCAAATTCAAGGTATTTCTAATCCGGAATGGCCAACTGACACAAAAGCGAAATAGTCAAGTGCAAAGAGATAAGAGAGCGAGGAAATTCCCTTTAAATGTTCGCCTTGCCACCAAACAGACAACAGGCTTAATACTAATTTTGGCATACTATGCTGTTTTGCTTAATTCAAGTAGCCTTAGGTGAAGTGATATCAATTGTTTTAATGGAAGGCAATTCCTCCGCTCTGGGTGAAGAGAAAACCAAAACAAAAGCTATAGCAAAGAAAGGAAAACAGGTCTGAACAGGACTGATGCGAACGGCTTAAGCGACAGAAGCAGCTGGTCGCAACAAACCCACAAATTGCTGTAGATTCGAAGAACGCGGTGGAGTGTGTAATCAATTAATTGTGCATCTGTCTTGTCCATGTCACGTGTTGCTCAGAGTGGTCAGTTAGTCTGCACGGGAACAAAGACACACTAACGTCTGGCCCCTAATGAAACCAGGTCTGGTAAACTGAAACACCTTTTTGGAACGTAAACTGGCAAAAGATATGCAATAGGTTCCAGAGCTTCTGACCACTGTTTTCCAAAGAAATGATAGAAAGGTTGCTGTTATTGTCGCTTCTATCAATGTGCAATACGTTTGTGTCTCCTCTCCGGCTTTATGCGAAAACTTAACAAAAAGAACAGCAGAACAGAACAGCAGAACAGAACAGCAGAAATATGTCTTCTCTTCTCTACAAGAGTTTATTGTCAAATTGGAATCACACATCACGATTCTGTGTGTAAAAGTATGCGGACTTTTGGTATTATGACAGCGCTAACACACTATAACAATGAAACTCGTGGTCTCGTGACGTATCAACCCCAGTGCAGCACAGGCTTTTGGTCAACTGATTAGCCGTCACACAGAGAAGAGGGGCAGTGGAGGGGAGATAGCACGCCATAGAAACAGCGCAATGCAGAACAAGCAATTCCCCATAATGCGGCCACGTGTCAAAACGAAGGCTGTGTAGAACTCGCCTTACTTTGCCCCATGATTTAGGAGAACAAAGGAAACGCGTTCTTGATGTAAAGACGGCAAATTTTAAACTCACAAAACATTAAGGAAAATTAAAAACACAACTTCATGTGAATAAAAAGTTAGTTAGGCAACACCTTTTGCGTTTCGAGCATCTGCACCATCAACAGCGCGACGGCCACGTCAAGTTTAAGCATTATTTTCTCCCAATATCTTTCTCCCCTTGGCTCTGTGTGTGTTACTCTATATTAAGAATATTGTATAGATAACACATTTTACTTTTTACGACATTTTACTATTTGCTTTAGAAACGCAAAATTATTTGGTCATAGCGTATTTTTAATAAGGTGGTTACTTGTGAGTGGAAGAAATATGAGACACTAGAACTGTTTGGTAAAGAATAAAAATAAAGAATGAAAGTGTTATTTCTTTCTCAGAAATGTACTGTATGAAAAATGTTGTTCAGCTCAATACATTCACATAGAAAACTAAAACGTAAATAGGAATGCCACCTTGAAGTTTGAATATTAGCTAAATATTTTGTTTTCTGTAAGTGAAATAATTTCAACTAGAAGTATTAAAGCAAAGATTTACCAAATTTTAGAGATGTCTTACTTTACGTTGCATAATACTGAATTTACTTTCCCTTCGAGAAAACCTTTTCTCAAATTGATTTTTCCGGTTATTTTGAAATATATCCTGCAATTCAAGTTGGGCTAAAGGTTAAACGTCATATCTAACTTCAGTCACGTTCAAAAAGAACTATGACAATGGCGCCTGAATGTTAAAAATAGTTTTAAGTATTCATAATAGCGGTATCAGGAGAATGCCAACATAAAACCCATGCTTTTACGACATCTGCATTTCCAGTGCAGAGTAATGGTGAATTTCCAACGAACACTCCGAAATTATGCCATGTGTTTCATAAAACCCCTTGCAAAAAATAGGAGCGCATAAAACTGGCGTTTCGGCGCATAAACCGCGCGATGGTCCCATGTACTGAATGTGGGGTTTTGTAGTCGCATAGATGACAACAGCATGCAATGGCCAGAGCTTGCAAAGTAATCCAACACATAAGAATATATGCACAAATAAAATATAGTTAGAGTGAATGTAATAAACGTAATAAAATAACTCAATAAAATGTATTATCAAAAGTGGAACCTGTTCTGCATCAAAGCAACCAGGGGATTTTTAAGATGCACCCTTTGTAATTCGAGGTTTCAATCCCTAAACTATTTGCAAAGCCCAAGCAAGATTTCGTGATTTCAAAGGTGATTTAAATATAATATGCTTAACTCACTAAAAGTGTATAGTTTTTAAAGGATTTAATCGATTACGAACCTTTTCTGACTAAGAAAACTCGTTGTAGGTACTTTTCAACTTCTGAAAATGTTTGCATTTCATATTGAAAACAAATCATCGCTTAGCCGTTGACATACGGCAACCGTTACTCAAAAATAACGCTTTTTCATAACCCTGATAAAAATGAATGTTCAGATACACAAAACTTTGTTATAATATAGTATGGAAGAGAACTTATTACATTTATTCCTATATGTAATTCATATAAATATGATAAACAAAATTAGTCTCTTTCCTGTCCCACAAATAAATGTTGTGGGTGCAAATGATATTTATAACGCCGGCTTTACAGCGAGATTTCACAGCTTGTTTAACTATACAACACCGCAAGGCGTGGCACGCCTGATTGGATGCTATGCTGAGCAGCTCCTGCCACCCGCCATTAAATTTTGTGTCTGCTATAAATTGGCCATGTTCAAAGATGTATACTGGTCGCCATTTTAACCTGTCACTCACTTCGAAGATTTCTATGGCTATATTAACCCACTATGACGAAACATGGACTAAATATTGCAAACCAATTCACAGTTTTCTTGCGGCTGAGCTATTAACTACATGGCATTGGAGAATATGTAAGAAAAGGGAGATCACGCGGAATAATGATTTAATAGAACCAAAGTCCATGTTGTATATAACTCATACACCAACATGTGCTGTCGTAGCTCAGTGGTAAAGCGCAAGAGGTGTCAAACGAGCCGAGGATTCACAGTTTGAATACCAGTATAAGGCCATTAGGGGAGGTAAGCTGCCCTGCCGATAGCAGGCTGTTCCAAAGGCGAGAGTTTCAGCATGAGTACATGCGAGTACGCAGTAGAGTTGCGCTGAGCATAGCTGTAGGAGGAGGGCTGTGAAGGATGACAGCCAACACGTCACTGGGCAAAGATTATAGCAACCTCATTCATTCCCGCGGCAAGTCTCCGCCAATACCCACCGCGCCGGGACTGCAGTTTACCCCAGAGCACAGCTGTGCGGCGTGTTGCAGGTTTACTCACGCAAGGTGGCGAGTACGCCGTTACACATTGGCGAGCAACTCGGGTGGAACATATTGCCTTATGGGATGTAATAGGCTCAATTCAATACGGTCGTACTTTTTATTCCAACCTTTTTCACTCTGTAAGACGTAGTTAAAAACAAATCTACGGTTCTCTTGCAACTGAGCTATTACTACATGATTTCGAAGATAATCCCAGGAGGTTGAATGATAATTTTAATGGACCAACCTCGAAATGCTGAATACAATCCATCTGCTCATAACAATAAGCTGGAAAATTCTCATTTTGAGAAAAACAAACTGCAATTTCATACTGAAGCCACGCCATACATTAAAATAAATAAAGTTCTGAAACATTTCAAACTTATATAAAATGTATTTCTGCTGGAACAACTAATTTGTCGAAATAAAGAATGGAAAATAAAAATGAAATCTTGTGTTTTAGAACCTGGTATACGTAACAGTGCCCTACTACGATTACACCGTTTATTCTTTCGTGCATATTTTCAACCAGTACAGGACACCAGTTTGGGTTCTACTGGTGATGTTGCCATAGCTCCATCACGTGAATGTAACCAGATTCTCTTGCACCCTCTCTGGTCGATGTTTTTCCCATTCGTTTACCATGAAGGCCCATACATGTTCAATGGGATTCAGACTAGATGATGGAGGCCAGTCCATGCAGATTATTTCTCGATGTCTTGTTAGCTAGTAAACCTGAAGTTTGTTTGTTTACATTCTTGATTGACGTGCTGAGCTGAAAAAGTGAAACTTGTTTGCTCCCTGCCCTCCAACTGGGTTTGAAAGTGAAGTCACATTATACACTACTGCCATAGTATGGGTCAGCAACCTCTGCAGCATTGCCAGAATTTGTTTGTTACACTCTCCAAAAACAAAGTATTGGTTAAGAAAAGAAATGCATGAATGCAACATGTACTCAAAACAGTGATATCTAGTAACGATAAAGTAACACCTTCTCTTCCAAACGATATACGAATACTTTAACTTATCCTCCAAATGCTGTTAACGGGAAGCCCTGATAGGAAAGGCGCATGTTCCTACAACTAATAGGTGATGAGGTGGGAACTTCGGCCTGTGTAGCTTTTCACCAGAGGGCAGCAGATTTGTTTTTCAAAATCGAGGATATTATTCAAAGCTAGATTTCTTTCTCTTCCTCTCTTTATCTTTCTTCATTTGTTTCTTTCCTCCATTATTCGTGGCCCTGTAGTCTAGCGTGTTTAATGCTCAACTTTAATGTTTGCACGACGCAGGTGATTCTTACTGATGTTCTATGAAATGAAATTGTTATTGGGAAAGGAAAGTCAGGAGAGAAAAGTGCTAGGATACCTTTCCGGCATTTGCCCTTTATGAGGAATGAGGAAAACCTAAAGACTCAGTCGGGGAGGATTGTCCTGACCAGATCTGAACCGTTCATCTCTGATTCAGGAGTTCGTTAAAACACCTCACCCATCCTTGCCGATCTAAGCAGATCTTTTACAGAACTAAGCGAGAGCAACATTTTAGGAAACTGGTCACAAGTTTTAACAATAACTTTCATCTACCTCTTCTGTTATCACACCTGAGATCAGTATGTTTTACAACGTACAACCCTTAACTCTCGCATTACCAAGGTGGGGGCTTTATTTCCACCTCCTGCAATTTTTTAAATTTTCTTGGTGGTCACCTCCGTTGGTAGTATAAATTGTGCAATAAGGATTGGCACAGTATCCAATGTGATTCGTGTAAAAAAGTAATGGTTAAACGGTGTTAAATATTACCTTTATAAACATGACAAGACATAATACCCAATTTTAAAATAAATTTGTTCTAAAAATTGCTCAAACATATTGTTACTAGTGGTAGTAGTAAAGGACCCCTTGATAATCTAAGTTATGAAATAAGGCTTGGTAATGCTAGGATTAAGGAAAAGTTGTAAAAATATACAGTAATATATTATGAATTGCTTCTTATATTAATTTGCGTTGTCTGAATTTATTTCTAGGCCATATTTTGATGCTTTCTGCTTTCCTAGAGACCGGAGATGCGAAAACGAAATAATCTGGGTCGCTTGACGGAACAAAGTTCAGGAACACACATACAAAAGATTAACTTTATCTTATTTCTCCAGAATAACATGCCTCTGCTCCAGGGGAAATAAGCTGGGACTGTTCAATCCCAGAGCTCACCTCTCTTTTCTCTACTCATTCGCTGCATTTTCAAGAGGAGTAAATTAGATTTCTCTAGGTGCAGGAAAGCATCTACTGAGAGCGGTACACTCTTATGCTAATATTATTTTATGTTGCCCAGCACCAGAAAACGTATTAATTCTGCATTCCGAAATATGGTTTATTCTGGTGTGTATTTCATGCTCCAACATTAATGCAAGTATTGAGATGCCACAGCATATTTCTTCACTTTTCGTTAGAAACTAGGTGAGTACTCCTTCCCCTGTACAGCATGTTGCACATAATGTACAAGACAGTGTTTTTAGAGCCGCAAGATATTTAAAAAAGCCAATTTTCTTCAGTCTGATACCTATGCTTCTCTAAATTCTCTGGTTTGGCATCACTATTGATCTTTAACAACTGCAATCGGGGCTCGCGCAACTGCTTGCCAAATGGAGAAAACAGCGCCCAATACAATCGCCGTTTTCATGCATATATAAAGGAAATATGTCCTTAATGAATCTCTTTTGCAACTTAATTCCAACCATTTGGTGGCAGTTCCTGTTTTACACCCTACGAGGATACTCCCAAACAGCTCACCCTTTTTCCACTACTGAAGTATCTGCAGTTTTCACATTTGGAGTAGATCTCCTCCCTAAACGATTCATTTGAAAACTTTTGTTTGAAGATGAGTACGTGTGAAAATTGAGGGGTTTTAAAGAGTGGTGCTTAGGATATAAAACCTGACATGCACAGCCATCTCGTTAACGATTGTAGCTTGATCTGAACAGCACAAGAGGTGGGTTTATAGTTCTATGTCTGGGTTCGAAAGGTAAACGGGTGAGTTACGGTGTCTTACGTTGGTGTTTCAAGCGCAGTAGTGCATAGGTAATTAGAGGGGTAGGTTTCGGAGACGGACTTACGATTAAAGAGAGCACATATATCTGAATCTTACTTAACACATATGACAGCTTTAATACTTCTAATCAGGGCAAAATAGTTTAAAATATTACTTCTAATCACGGCAAAATAGTTTAAAATATTGCTTCTAATCTGTATAAGATTTTCAAATTATATATAATAATAACGTAGCAAGCAATGGTACTTAAACCACCGTAAAGAAAACTATAACGCATATTATTCATAACAATATATTATGACTATCATCATCATCATCATCATCATCATCATCATCATCATCATCATCATCATCATCATCCCTGTAGCTGGCCAGCGACCTTGCATTTGTTACGGTGCCTGTGCATTGACTCTGTAAGCATGTAGAAAATACAGTCTAATCTTCAGAGACATATCACAAGATTACTGCCTCTTGTTAAACTACATAGTGGCTTCCTTCCTACCTTAAAAAGATATTAAACTTCTCACATTTGAAATCAAATGTAGTAGAAACATAAATATGTGTAGAGCTAAAATGCATCTTAATGTATTTTATACGCAGTTACCTTGCTTTACTATTAGGTGGATTTATTCATTCCTTCTTTCCTCCTCCCTTCTTCCCTTCCTCACTTCCTTCCTTTCTCTCTCTCTCTCTCTCTCTCTCTCTCTCTCTCTCTCTCTCTCTCTCTCTCTCTCTCTCTCTCGTCTACGAGTTAGTGTTTGAACGGTTTGAAGTTTGAACTCGATTCATAAGCAAGCTTTAATAAAGAATATTACGGAGAGTAATAATAGTTAAGACTTTCTATTAAGCTTTCCGTAATCGTATAATGTAATTCTAAATTATACTATCTACTCAAAGCTGCACCTTAAATTCAATGCTAATCGCATTTAACTTCGATACAATTTTCATTCATTTCAAATTTCATTCCAATGTTACGTTTTTACAATTAATCCGGAAATTTTTTGTTCCTGATAGAATTCTCCTTAATAATCTGTTAAGAAATCTTATATGTATGACAAAACTTGTACATAAAGAGGGTTCAAGTGTATGTATGTATGTATGTATGTATGTATGTATGTATGTATGTATGTATGTATGTATGTATGTATGTATGTATGTATGTATGTATGTATGTATGTATGTATGTATGTATGTATGTATGTATGTATGTATGTATGTATGTATGTATGTATGTATGTATGTATGTATGTATGTATGTATGTATGTATGTATGTATGTATGTATGTATGTATGTATGTATGTATGTATGTATGTATGTATGTATGTATGTATGTATGTATGTATGTATGTATGTATGTATGTATGTATGTATGTATGTATGTATGTATGTATGTATGTATGTATGTATGTATGTATGTATGTATGTATGTATGTATGTATGTATGTATGTATGTATGTATGTATGTATGTATGTATGTATGTATGTATGTATGTATGTATGTATGTATGTATGTATGTATGTATGTATGTATGTATGTATGTATGTATGTATGTATGTATGTATGTATGTATGTATGTATGTATGTATGTATGTATGTATGTATGTATGTATGTATGTATGTATGTATGTATGTATGTATGTATGTATGTATGTATGTATGTATGTATGTATGTATGTATGTATGTATGTATGTATGTATGTATGTATGTATGTATGTATGTATGTATGTATGTATGTATGTATGTATGTATGTATGTATGTATGTATGTATGTATGTATGTATGTATGTATGTATGTATGTATGTATGTATGTATGTATGTATGTATGTATGTATGTATGTATGTATGTATGTATGTATGTATGTATGTATGTATGTATGTATGTATGTATGTATGTATGTATGTATGTATGTATGTATGTATGTATGTATGTATGTATGTATGTATGTATGTATGTATGTATGTATGTATGTATGTATGTATGTATGTATGTATGTATGTATGTATGTATGTATGTATGTATGTATGTATGTATGTATGTATGTATGTATGTATGTATGTATGTATGTATGTATGTATGTATGTATGTATGTATGTATGTATGTATGTATGTATGTATGTATGTATGTATGTATGTATGTATGTATGTATGTATGTATGTATGTATGTATGTATGTATGTATGTATGTATGTATGTATGTATGTATGTATGTATGTATGTATGTATGTATGTATGTATGTATGTATGTATGTATGTATGTATGTATGTATGTATGTATGTATGTATGTATGTATGTATGTATGTATGTATGTATGTATGTATGTATGTATGTATGTATGTATGTATGTATGTATGTATGTATGTATGTATGTATGTATGTATGTATGTATGTATGTATGTATGTATGTATGTATGTATGTATGTATGTATGTATGTATGTATGTATGTATGTATGTATGTATGTATGTATGTATGTATGTATGTATGTATGTATGTATGTATGTATGTATGTATGTATGTATGTATGTATGTATGTATGTATGTATGTATGTATGTATGTATGTATGTATGTATGTATGTATGTATGTATGTATGTATGTATGTATGTATGTATGTATGTATGTATGTATGTATGTATGTATGTATGTATGTATGTATGTATGTATGTATGTATGTATGTATGTATGTATGTATGTATGTATGTATGTATGTATGTATGTATGTATGTATGTATGTATGTATGTATGTATGTATGTATGTATGTATGTATGTATGTATGTATGTATGTATGTATGTATGTATGTATGTATGTATGTATGTATGTATGTATGTATGTATGTATGTATGTATGTATGTATGTATATATACTTCTGCGAAGAAAACCCTTAACAGCAGAAAAAAAGTATATATTAGATTCGTTTTATCACCTATGCCCTAAGGCTAAAACAGTCTTAATCCTTCGTCCCTGTATATGAATGCGAGTAAAGTATTCACTCTTGTTAAATTTGTGTGTAACTAATAGAAGTTTCAAGATAAAAAATTGGACAGTCCCATCAAATAAACATTACTAAGATTTTTAGGAAAAATTCACAAAAATTTACCCGCTATCACATGAATTACTCTACAAAACACACTCCTGAATAATAATCTCGAATTTTTCATTATTTCTTGCATGTACTCATTTGAAAACACTCATTTAGGGGATTAAATAGTACGTTCATGCATGGTATAGTACGCTCATGCATGGTGTAAGCCTAGAATGTTCCCTTTCGTTATGAAACCATAAGTTTGTGTTTGTCGAGCAGTACCTTTGCTGTTGTCATGCTTGACAGCAGCCATAAAGAACATGCATTCTTGCTCCCTTCGTGCATGCACGAAGCTCATGTGTTTTCATTATTGTTTGCGCTCACGTAAAATGTCAAAGCCTGTTTTCTCAACATATGTAAATGTGGAACCGCATTTGGAACAACACAAAATGCTTTCGATCAAAGAACCTATTTTGGCTTTAAATATTTGCCGTCAGTACCCATGAGGTTTCCAGCTTCTTCATTTTCACATAAACAAATTTTTTTCTTTAAACTTAGCTTTCTATTTTGAACAGTGTTTGCTCAAGTGGTGCACTACAAGCTCAGAGAAAATCGCGTCCCTTGATGTGCACTTCTTTCCCACGTTCCTCTTCAAGATATCGACCACAGCTTGTTTTGGATGGCAACGTCAATGCCTTTAGCAGAGCAGCTAGAGAACGAGCACGGATCCGCTGTGGTAAGACTGAGCAACAGATTTTAACTTTCAGCACTGCATTTGCATTAATTTATGCTGAATTTGGATGTGAAATCAACTTCGATATTACACGCTATTTTCTGGGAAATATACTTTCAAAACAGGAACTTACGACGTTCTGAACAAACAATCTTCGTTTTCTCGTCAATACATTTTTTTTTTCCTCTCTCCCGTAAGTGTTTATGAATGCAATCTCTCCCAGAGTCCTAGATTGGCTTTTATACCTTCTAAATTCGCTTGAAAATGTCATGGCATGGGGAAGAGGGGTGACAGGAATGCAATCGAGTATTCACCCTCTCCACTTTTACTCTATCACCAAATGCAGGCCACCTGTCATTTCCTGTTCTTTTACGTATACACACGTCCTTACAAAGGAGGTAAGTTTCAAGGCGTATAGTGCGGAACCGAATAGAAACATGATGTACTGGTTTTGTGATTACGTGATTCTGATTACGCTACGTACATTTGCTTTTGGGATAGCTAGTGCAGTGCTTTATTTTTACTAGGAACACAAAAATACTTATGTTCCATTCGGCTTTGAAGCACTTTTTTACCTTGTTATGCAACTCGATTCCACCACTGACACAATTTGAGGGACCGGCCGGTTCTCTGAGGTAGACAGATAACAGCGGGAAGAGTAGCTTGGAACCATGTGTAGCCGAGTGGACGGGTTAAAAGTTCGAAGTAGGGGAAATGACACATGCGTCAGTTCTCCCCATCTATGGTCTAGATCAGCACTGTCCAATGCGGCTTCTGTAATGTATTTTTCTGGTGCCCTTTATAAGAAAAATTTTACTCCTACGACTTCTAATATTAATTCAGATTTCAAGAGAAAACTATTTTCTTCCGAATGTCTTCCCAGTACACATCAATGATGTTTCTGTACTGCTAAAGCTGTATTCATTACTTCCCTAACCAGCGTTTTCCCTTTTTCCTCTCAAAAGAAGGGTACTTGCCCTAACCGTGGTTTTGATAGCACGCACGCCTCTTGGCATGAGCTAAATATGTCCGAGCACATAAGAAAGTTGGACAGTGCTGGTCTAGATTTTACAACAGAGACATTCTGTGGATTCTTTTTTTTTTTTTTTTTTTTTTTTTTTTTCTTCCTAACTTTCGGGAGCAATATCTTAGTAGCTGATCAAGCACCGGTTTTGCACCGCGTCTGTTTAAATCCACAAAAAATATCTTGATGTGTGCGGTAAACACATTTCCGTGCAGCGCCATTCCGGGTTCCACAGATTTTACCAGGAGTCTTGCCTTGTCTCCATCAGTGGAATATACATGAATTAAATCCGTCCTAGGTCGCTTGTAGAAAACAAATCCAAGGAGGCTTGCGATAAAATTTTGAGCACTGAACGTCTTTTATATTTGTCCTACGGCCGAAAACAAATCCGATATGTGACTCACTGTTCAACAAAAAATTATTGAAAACGATTATTGTGCTATGTAATATGTTAATCGAGATAGACGTTTGTAAAAATGGTCTTATTACATTAGCCTTAAGCGATAATCACATCTTTAAGAGCTGGTCGCTATGTGATGACTTTGAAATTTCATTCCCTTTACAGGTCGAGTACATAAACACACGAGCAACGACTTCCCATTTGAGAAAAGATGAGTATTGGAAAACTCAAACAAACAATATCTCAGAAATGGTTCACACCATAAAAAAATATACGAGGTTTGATATGAAATTGACACAAATTCTGTGTTTTAACGAGATCTACTGTTCTCGGTGAAGTAAGACTGTCTCACTCTTACAGTTTACAAGTTATGCATAAGTCATCCGGGATGAAGAGGACTTTTGAGGACATTTCCAGAAAATGCAAGACATTTCATTTGGCATGAAAATATATTAAACTTAACATATTTTATCCAAAGTGGTTAGAAGCATTTTTGAGAAAATAAAAAATTGTAAAATGTTCCTTTAAAGGGTAGTTTGGGGTGGGAGGATTTTCTTGAAAATCTTCCTGTCGCATTCTTGGAAGCTGCTGAGCTTAAAGACCAAGTTTGTACCTAACCGAATTTTCGTTTTTAGAGTAATGCTTCACGGGATCCTAAAGCATGTATTTACGGTGAAACCTTCGTATCGAACTTTTGAGCGAACTGCTATACTTCCCTACTTACTATACGCAATACAAAAAGTAAAACTAGGAATAAGGACTTCCAACCGTAATTCGAACCGATACACAGCATGAGAAGCCATAAGGTGACTGGCTCAGCAACAAGGTAACTGATATGGTTTAACCAAGTTTGATCCTGCAAAGCTTTTGTAGAGCGAATAGAGAATATAAGTACAAATTGCCAGTAGAAAGAAGTATCTTCCGGGCTGTTATGCCGTGGTCTGCTGGAGATCTGTCTTCCAGACGTTTCGTTTACAACTGCGGTAAACATCCTCAGTGGCGTTGTCGAAGTCTCCTCGTGGAAGGTATCACTGCGACTGACGCGTCAGTGCCTTAGAACATACACCATTGATTGTTCTGTAAGTTACTGCGATACAGACTTTTAATATAGTTCAATTTGGAGAAAATGTGTTCGCAAATATATGTAGCGTTATACTCACTCTTATACACACTATTCTTGAAAATGCGCATTCCTCTATATACATTAATAGACATTAGCATTTTCAGAAATTATCTTATTGTTAATTCTTTGGTAGGTGTAAAGGAAATATAGGAACACAGTAACTTTAAGCCATAGTGAAATGCTTTAAGAACTGGTTGCTCTGCGATGCCTTTGAAATTTCGTTCTCTTTGTAAGACCAAGAAATAAAAAAAGAATAACATATTCCTATTTAAGAAAAGTATTGGCAAATTCAAACAAATAATAAAAAGTATCTAAGAAGCGGTTCAATCAAAAGGAAAAAGAGGTATTTGACATAAATTGTGTGTTTTAACATGATACACATTTTTATTTAGTCTCTTACTGTTCACCATTCCTGCAAAAAGCATCCAGAATAGAGATAGTCTTCTGAACACATTCCCAGGAAATTCAAGGCATGACTTAAAAATTGCCATGGAATCGCCTCTTTTGTCGGTCAATGAATACTGACTGTCTGGTTATGTTTGTACAAGTCACAAAGAAGAGCTGATTCACCCTCCAACTGAAGGAGTGGAGTGGGGAATAACCACTAATTACGTAGGCGTCTCCAAAGAGAAAAGATTAAACATCGCTGAATTAAGGTGTTATTAGTCTGTAACGTATGGCAAATAGGATTATTGAAAACTTTGTTACCAAGGAAATGCCATCCCCTACTTATACCAACTATACTGTGCACTCAATTTTTCAATATTTCAGTTTTTTTGAAGGGGGTTGTTTGAGATCCTTATTGACTACTTAGATGCGAAGACAATGGAGTAAATGTGTGAACGATTCTAAAATGAGCCTAAGGTCCAATGAGCTGCAAGTTACCCGACATTTTTCTTAAGAGGATAAGGCAACCCCTCCCCCCAAAAGCACCTTATACAGATAACTCTCTCATCCTCCGGTTTAGTTGGTAGACAGGTTACCCCAACACCATCTGATTAATAAATACAAGTGTGATGGAGCACAGCTATTTATATTTTAATGGTTTTAAAATTGGAGCTAAAATTTGAAACTTCATTAATGTTGCTACCAACAAGAAACACGGCATTTCGTCGTAACTAAGGATGAAAAATATTCCTGAATTTGCGTTTTACCTTGGTCAGCGGCGCCTGTCTCGTCTGTGCATTATGCAGTGTTGACATTTATTTCTCTCTATGCTAAAGATGTGTTATTTGGTGGGACAGATCCAGCAACTACCATCATAAATATTATGCGTGACTTAAGGTATGGTTTTATATTACGGTCTGGTGGGCCAAAAATGAAATAAAAACTAAATCCTCTATTTTAGGGCAATTTATAATAGGACATGGAATGCGCTATGTTATAAATGTAAAATTAATGCGGTAAAGTATCATTTTGGTACTAGAAGCACAAAGATTCTAGATTTGAAAAAAAAAAGAAAAAAAAGAAAAAAAAGAAAGAAAAGAAATACTGACACTGAATTAAGTGTTCTGGAAATAAAATGTGTCTCTATATGCCATTCTATAAATCACACTTATTTTCTCACGTTGCAACACATATTTCTCACCAGAATTCTTAAGAAGGTTCAAACATAACTTATCTCGCCGATGCTTTAAAAGCTTTCTTCGTAAGAGATTATTAGGATATCGTTTAACAAAATATGAATTGTGTACTGAAAATCCCCGGCAACCACCCACCCTGACTTGGGTTTTTCCGTGGTTTTCCCGTGTCACTTAAGCGAATATTGAGGTGTATTGTTTCATACCACGGTTTCCTTTCCATAATTTGCCTTCACTCCATTTACTTATCACCTTTCAGGTGTGCTTTCAGAAGATAGCGCGGATGCTTGCGCATGTTAACTGCTGTTCTCAGCGCTAGGTCGCCTTTGGGCGGCCGCTGTCTTTCGTCGGGAGGGGGGAGGGGACGCTTTAGCTGTTCCGGAGCCGCAGTGCGCTGGTTCCGTCGCTTTTGCGCTTCCTTACCCGCGGTGTGGTGGCTACTCGGCGGGAGCTGGCTCCGGGATGAAGAGATGTTCGGGACTTCCGCGCGTCTCTATGGCCCGTCTGACTACGGCCATGTGGCCCCTTCGGTTCCCTCACTTCATCCCTTCCTCCTGGAGGTGTTAGCACACAACAGATCTGCGCAAGTCGAAGTGTGCGAGGTGTCCCCTCCGTGCATGTACCCTTTGTCCTTATTTCTATAATTAGTCAACTTTCTCTATAAGGAAATTGCTCACAGTATTTTCTCAACACTTGCAAATTTCTTAAGTCTCAGAAACGCAAAACTAAGAACAACTCAAGATAGGTATGCTGAAAACTTCAATAGGCGTATCCTGTATGATTGTATTGCAAAACGTATATAGAAGCTGAGAACAGGGTTTATGCAAAAACTAAAACTTACCAGAAACTGTCTTCGAAGTTGTCAGTCAATTTCAGCACCATTAGATGGATTGCCGACATCCTCATCTTAATTTAACAATTACGACAATATATGCGGATCACTGCACTCTATCTTCTGCTTGCTCATGGAGCATGTGTCCCGCAACGCCTGGTTGCCCGCTCGCCAAGTAAACCCGATTCCGATCTCTCTCAAGCTACTCTTCTAATAGTTCCCGTCATCACTTAAACATTAATATGAATGCGACAAGCTCTTGATCCGACAGTCCATTTAGGAAGCCATGTCTGTTTCTGGTGTAAACTCACCTATGATACGTTTATAGATGACAGATCGCGACTTTCCTATGGCTCATAGGATGTCTGCCACCCCTTCCACATCACCAAACAATTCCTTATCGCTGTATATTGTAGCACTATATTCCAGAATGGCGTAGTGGGTCTACCGTATCTATCAATTGTATTTCTCTTCCAGTCTAAAAAGAGATAAAGCTCATGCGATGAACGGTATTGCGATTTGGCGGCATCAGGCTCACTCTGATTGAATGGCTGGATCACAGGAGAAGGTGTCATTCTGTATGTACAGTAGTTTTGTAGAAGATGTGGCCGATTTTAAAGGTAATACCAGGAAAGGAAGAACTGCATTATGGTTGAATATAACTTTAGATACCGAAATTTCTCTGTTAGTGTCGAGCTTTCTCATTTCCAAAATAAAATAAAATAAAAGCATCATTAGAAGGAACGTTTGGACTATAATGCTGATACGTGGCACAGTCAACGGATAACTATGTACTACCAATCATAATTTCGGTGTTTAAAATTAGTATTCTGTGAGTGTTATAGCTACAAGAGATCCTGAAAACTAGGATAAGTGAAACGCTAGGAGCTAAAAAACACGGTCTTTTGCCTTCTTCGTGGTGGTAAAAATTCAACATGGTGTTCGTGGATGCCTACTATTTTCCCATTGCCGAAGGCAAGTTCTCTGACATGACTCACGCTCGGAGTTGATAAACGCAATACTGCAATTTGTTTGCGTCTACTTACACGTACAAAAGAGATAATGTATGCAACGAGAACACTAAAATATAAGCTAACTTTAACAAAGTAGGGCGCGTCATTAATGCTAGTTTCTCCCAAACCATTGCTTCATATTTCTGACAAGTAGTGAGTATAGTTACTGCTGTCTCCTTTATTTAAATTGGAATCTCTGAAATAATTTACACATGTCGCACTTTACATTAGAAAGGTTTTCCCTACCCTGAGAAGACGAATGTCGGGTAACTTAAAGCTCCATGGACCTCGGGCTCATTTGAGCATCATTTCACCCATTTCATCTCATTTCATTCATTCGTCCGATATGACACCATGTTGGAGGACGTTAATTTAAAAAAAAAAAAAAAAAAAAAAAAAAAAAAAAAAAAAGTTTACATTAGAAAATCCCACGAAAATAATCGTTGAAGCCATACCACCGCAACTTTGAGCGGAGGCATAAATCCAGTCATCCAACTTGCGTGACCACTTGGGATGGTATATTGAGAAACAACTTAATCCGCATGACCTCTATAGTTCTTATAACATTTTGCATTGCTCTTGACAGTAAATAAATAAATTGAATGCCCGAATATGGAAGATGATATAACATATCTATTGACTGTACCAAATGAAAACCTTTATTGCGTTTTCATGAACGTAGGCACTAATTATGCTGCAACCACCAGCTGATCTGTTGGCGAGTGACACCCCTTGGCAGCTTGAGAGCGTAAAAAGCTTTCCAACCACAACAGCCTGCACGAAGTATTTCGAAAAACAAGCTGTGCTGTTGAAGGACAGACGTTCTGTGGTCATTCCTTTTAACTTTTTCAGGTCCCATATGCCCTAAAAGAAAAAAAAAAAAGCATGTTTTGTCACAAATGTGCACATTCAGCCAATCTGACACTTTTTCTCCTTCTCTTTTCTACTTTTTCTGCTACTTAAATTAGAGGAATTGTATTCCATCCAGAAAGTTGATGTCGAGATTTCACGGAAATAGAAGTTTTAGGGCCCCTGAGCCAAAAAAATAAATCTTTAGAAAAGGTCCGCACGTGTGTCTGTGTGTGAACAGCATATTAAGAAGTTGGATCAATACCAAACTTGGTATTTATATTCGGCATCTTTCAAGGATACGGCACGAAAACTTTCAATAAAATGTCCCCCACCTCTGACTACCATTTACATGGAATTTTTTTCGAACATTTTGGTTTTCTGAAGAATAGCTCTTAACGATTTTGATTAAAATACTACGTTAAGTACAAATAAAATGTATATATGACTTTTCTGTGAACAGCCTGTGAAATCCCCATCATTTTGAATGGCTTTTGTGTAAGTTGTAAACTGTAAGAGATAGATGAAATCTTATAACATATAAATGTAAATCTCGTTGAAGTAGTAGTAGTAGTAGAAGTGTGGTTTTAGGGCGCACAACTGTTGTGGTCAATAGCGCCCAAACAAGACAATAAAACGAAAAGTGCAGGCTCTAAACCCGCAGTCTAAAAACCTTTCATCAATTGAAAAGGTCTAATAGCTTTAGGTTAGGTCTTCCGAAGTCAACAGTGCATGACGTCATGTGGAAGAGATTGAAATTGCATGGCTATAAAATTCAACTCTTGCATGCAATAAAACCAAATGACAAATTGCTTAGGGCCGAATTCGTTGCTATTATGCAACAAAGAATTAATGATTCCACAACTTCTCGAGAATATCATCTTTTCCGAGGCCACGTTCCATGTAAATGGTTGGGTTCATAGGCACAATTGCCGTATTTGAGCCTTGGAAAATCTACGTGCAATTAACGACCATATTCGAGATTCTCCTAAGATGAACGTTTGTGGCGACCTTATGCACAAGATTTATGTGTTGTTTTTTTTTTCCCCCTTTTTTTTCGCAAACTATGTCCGGGAAGAGTTAAATAATGGAGCTCCAGAATGATGGACTGGCAGAAGCGCACCAATCTGATGGCCAGCTAGAATATCGAGCTTCTAAAACAAAGAAACAGACAGGCAATTAGCAAGCATTACGCCAGATGTTCTTGTCAGCGTGGGTGTGAAGTTGAATTTCGCTTAGTACCCTGTCGTGTAGTGATTGGTGCCCATGTTGAAACTAATGTTATTTGTAAACTGTTTGGGCTACTGGATTAATTAAAAGTACTGTCAATCAATTACACATAATTCTTATTCACAGTGAACTCGTAAAACGCCACCATACATAGGAAACTTGGGAGTTACAAAATGAACACTGATATATTGTTCATCGCTTACGTTTTAATCCAACATTTGCCCTGGACCCCGAATATTCCTTGAGTTGTTCCTTCACAACTGTTGCTCAAGTGATGCACATGCAATTGTATTAACAATTGGTGCCATTAAAACATGATTCGTAACCTTAATGAACCGCACTCGTCTCTCCCCAAATAACTCAAATCGTACCTGAGACGCGCAGCCCAAGAAATCCCAACACATTGGACCAGTAACGGCGAACAAGCTGTTTTAAGTGGAAAATGGTGTGTGGAGTGACTTGCATGAACCAATACCCAGAAACTCAGTCATTTGATTGCGTTATTGCACCTCAGGGATTTGAGCCTCAACTGAGTGAGCTGGCGCCACGGTAACATGCACGACTCGCATTCGGAAGGTTCCGTGTTCGATTCTCCGAGACCACTAACTCTGACCCATTGGTTTTTCGTTGTTTCCCCGGATCGGTAGGCGAATGTTGGGATGGTTCCTCTTCTACCACGACTTTCCTATCCTTCATCCTGTACCCATCATTTCCTTCATTGTCACCTGTTTCAGGGTTGTAGGACCATGCGATGGTGCTCGCCGGGTTTCAGCTGGGCGGTGGGTGTGCACTCTGTAAAGGTTTCTTCCCTGGCGGCGGTTGGGACTGCCCAGTCAGGACCCGTCTATATGTAGGCCCCACCAAGGGTCCGCTCGGGAGTTAAGAATTTGTAGGAGGGCTCGGGCGGTATCGGAAGCGCTCGAACTGGAAATGTTAGGGAGCCCTTCCATGCTTGCACTCATTGCCATCCGGACTTGGTCATCCTTGCATCCCTTCCTCCCAGGATTACGGTAGAAGCACAACAAAGCGGATGACCTACGTGCGATGCTCTGCCCCGATTGTGGGGGGGGGGGGGGGCTCCGTAGTATGTACCTTTACCTTTAACTTAGAGCGCCTCATATGCGCAGAAGAACTGCTGTTAGTGCCTGAGTTTTTCATTTTCGATCGTGCGTCTTCTAAGAAAATATTCATCCCAATAAGAGTCATTTGTTCTCTTGAAACTCCAGATTTATAAATACTTAGATACACTAAAAACTTACCACTCTTCTCGCTCTAGAATAAATGTTTGAAGACACTTACCTGGAAAGAAAGAAACATCAGTTAGATTTATCGATCAACATTCACCATACAAAATGCATCCTTTCTACAATAGCATGTGAAACTACAGTTCTTTGTGCGAATCAGTGTAAATCGATGATTCGTTTAAGGACAGAAGATAAGAGCTTTATGTGAAAAATATTTTACGAGCTTACAGTCAGTTAAATAAACATCAGAAAATATAATTAACTTGTTTTTCTGAAGATTTTAAAGGTTACTGCTAAGTATACGTGCTTAGGCTTTCACGGCCGGCGTTAATCCAATAGAACGTAGTTTCCGGGCCTGTAGGCCGTGGTCCAATCGGTGAATAAGCATCTAACGTTAACAACTACAAGCCCGGAAACTACGTTCTATTGGGTTACTGTTAAAGTTGCCTTTTCCGAAGGGGACCATTGGGTGAGCAATATACGAAACCTCGAATTTTATTTACAGCTTGATTATTTAGATCTGACTCTGCTTCGCTGTATGCGCAGTAGTCGGACTAGTCCACTTTCTTCTGGGAGGGGTTTTGGGTCGGTAGTAGCCGGGCAGCGAGTGTGTGCACAATGCGGGTAACAAAAGCAGGTACGGAGAATACTGCCAGCCTTTGTCCCCTACCCTAGACTACCTTCTCCTCCTCTGCGTTTCTGCTGGGTCGGGTCTAAATAATCAAGCTGTACTTAACGAGGCTGATTAGCCATGGAGTTTTAGCACACTTGGCATGCAAACTTTAACCCTAGCATTACCATGGGGAGGAGTCTGTATTTTAATTAAAATTATGCACTTAATAGTTATTGTCAATCACTGTTTCTACTGCTGGATTGCGTAATTGTTTCAAACTTTGCATTGTTGGTCTTGTTGAGAAACAATGAAATGTCAAGGTGGTCATTAAGTACTGCCCCGTGGTATAACGTGATTCATGTAAAAAATTAATAAAAAATGTTAAATATTACCTTTATAAACAAACATGACAAGATATAATAACCAATTTTAAAATAACTGTAGTCACAAAGTAACCCCCCCCCCCCCCCCGTTGGTGGCTTGAGTTTTGAACTGAGGCTTGGTATAGCTAGCTAAGCTAGCAATAGTAGAGGTCGTGAAGGCCGTATAACTGGCCGGGAGGACTCGGGGAGCTGACACCTCCCCCCCCCCCCCAGTACTGCACCCCTCTCATGACGCCTTGGGCTGTTGCGCTGGGGGGAGTTAATTGCTATATTAAATGTATACCTATTTCCTTCCTTTAGCTGTTCATATGAATTCAAAGGCAAGTTTAAGATCCATTTATTATCTGAAGAACAGCATATGATATCTTTTTGAGAAAACAAGTAACTTAACTAAGGAGAAAGACAGGAAATTTTAAGTTTATTTTCAAATAAGCGAGCCAAACTAACTAACGGCACCCACGGTACACCTGCTTAGTTCCGAGGAGTTCAATTTTTATTTAGTAATTTCACCAGTAATTATTATCCAATTAGTAATACATTTACCGCATTATGTTTATTGCACCAAAAGCCCAAAGGGGAAGCGGATGACCATTTTAATTTGCATCTCAGTGCAACTGCAGGGTACTGGGGGATTTCTGCCACATCTTGTGAAGCCTCCGCGTGACAGGCGTCCAGAATACTGTATGATATGCTAAAATCTAATTGTAACTGCTCGTGATCCTACGTCCAAGCTGTGGTGGCTACCTGGGTTCCACCACTTAGATTACGCTGCTTTAATTAAGGGCCACCATTGTATAAAAAAGAGATACTAGAGAGTGAGGAGAAAACACTCAGAACTCATATCAATAACCTACAGGAATGACAGACATCCAAAAACATTACAAAATGAAGGAAATGATACTAACCTTCCTTGTCCACCTCTCCCTCTCTCCCACCCTCCCTCTCTCTCCGGCTATCTGGGCAAGAATGACCTAACCGATTGTTATTAAATTTGATACGTAACACAGTAGAAAATGTACCATTGGGGAAAAATATAAATACCTATAGATTTTTTCAGATGTTATGAAATAATAAACTTTACTTAAGCAGAAAATTGTTGACAAGTTTTGTTATTTGCAAAATGTACATAGGTAGAACATTTAAGAATGTTTACCAATATTTAGTTGCTATCATTTATACAAGTAAATTCACTCGATAAACAGTAGTCCGTATTGCATTACAAGATTAAGGAACAAACACGAACTTATGTATTGCTAAAAGCGTTATTAACGCCCCAAAAAGTAGTTTTATTAACAATTATTTTCAAATATCACATTATTACTAAAGGCCGTGTGCGTTTTTCCATAGATATACTGCACATGGACTTTACTGTTATCGCTCGCGCATGTAAACAACTGCAGGTAGAAACAGCCTGACTATGAAAACCGCCTCACTGCAGCACAACCTACAAGCATCATATGAACACTATCCCTCCACACCTGCAGCTCACTGCGAGAAGAAACGAAACAGTCGCGTTATACTACACCTTGACCTTGTGTCTGCATACGCTTCATACTCTGCATCCAGCTAACCTGTATCCCATACGAACGCACATCCCTCCGGCCTTTAATTATTACTAAGTTGCACAGAGGAGGAGAGAGAAGGGTGGGGGATGGAGGGGAGAAAGTGGGAGTGGACAGAAGTTAGGAAAAACGGGAGGGATAGAGAGGGGAGAGGGAGGAGTTTGGAAACGGAGACTCAGAATATCCATAGTTAATGTAATAGTTCCAGCTGAGCTATGGGCTCTGCTGGTTCTCTAAAATACCACAATCACATGTCTCTTGTTAACTACGGAGAGAATATCGATTTGATCCCTCATGTTACAGCAGAAAAATCCTCTTAATCAGGCAAAGAAATTTCTAAGCATTAAAGCCAGCATGGAAAGAAAACAGATCTAACTCTCACTGACTACAGGCAGGGACGTCGCAAACGAACTACTCCTCACCCTTGCACAGTCTTTAGGAGTTTACAGGCAGTACTCAAACCGGTTTTTACCTTCCTGTCAGTGGCGCTCCCGCTACTGATTATATCGTGACGCAGCGGCTATAGCCCAAGACCCCAGAGATCGGTGGCTGGCAGTTGGAGGTAAGCAGAGATAAGCGGCACTCTCACCCACCATAAAAACACGAAGCACTATGGTCAGATAGCCATAATCTTCTGGAAGTTTCCCTTCTCGCCGCCTCTAGAATGTTCTGGAATACTAACCAGCTGCTATATAAGCGAGCATTCTCGCGAAAGAGTAGTGAGTTAGCTAAAGGTTTGACGCACACTGGTCCGTCACGACCGGAACGGAATGGAGTAGAAAATTTCCACGAGGGTTGGATTCGTGTTATTCAATGATCAAACGCACACTGGCGCGAACAGAAGTAGTTACTTCGTTTCCGAACGTGGGGGGAAGGATACTTGAGACACGTCCTCGCGGAAGTTTCGCTGGTGACGAGTGGCCTTCGTAAACACTCATTATCTTACGTATGCATTCGGCTGTCTCAACATGTGCACATAAACAGAAGCCAGCCACCTGCGATAATGGATGATGAAATTTCTTATATTGGCTGTGCAAAATCATAAAGAATTGTATGATACTTTAGATGCCAATTACCACAAACAGATACGCCGTGAAGTTATCTGGAAGGAAATAGGAAAGAAAATGGGCTATTCAGGTAAAAACAATCACCATGCTAAATTTACTGCTGTTTCGCTGTTGTATCCATCCATCCATCCATATTTGATGACCAACTAAATTTTCTGGTTGGAATATTTCGAGCAGTGAGCATTTAAGCTTCCGCGGAAGACGGACGACTGCCAATTTCCGCTCCGTTCGTGACGGACCAGTGTGCGTCAACTAATGCGTTTCTGCGGCAACAGAAAGTGCTGTTCTCCGGGCGAGTTGCAACGACTGTGGTAACATGCAGTGAGTGCTAATATTGCTAGAGGTTATAGAGGTCCTGCATTTGACTCCCCAGCGGCTGCGTCGTCCAAAAGAAGCTACTTGGCGCGTAGTTTACGCACTACGTGGCACAGACAAGTGAGTAACAGTGGAAGTTGCACTAAGTTGCACTAGATCGCACTAGTGAAGTAGCAGTGAAAACTGGACGAAGTCACAACATTCTTTTCAACGATAACAATCTCAGTATAGACAACTTGAAGCCAACTGCTTAAGAATTCCCATGACTTCTCATGAGCAACAATCATGCGATTTACTCTTGACTATTGTGAAAGCTTTGTGACGTTCCGTAGACATTTCAAATACAAAAATAATTTATTTAAAGGCACGTAACCCCCTGAGAACGAAGGCTGTCACTTTTTATTTATTTCTTTTAGCAAAGACCAGCAAAACTGTATATAAATTGTGAATGTAGTAAAAAGCACAATTAAAGATATGTATGTCTAACAACCACACGAAGTTTCCTAATCGTTTACCTACTATTTCATAGTTATTACCTATATAAACCGTTAATGTTATGGTATGTCCAAAATGTACAAACTATGCCAGAAATGCTAAAAACTTGAATATTTACAATTTACAGTACTTTAGCGGAGACGCCATAAAAGGCTTAACAGTAATATTGTTTTTAACTTTCAAGGGATTGAAATTTCACAAAATCCCATAAGAAATACATTGTCAAAGACCACCAGAATGCCGTACAAAATTAAGGTAACGAACATGTGTACACTGAAGAACCTACATAGCAATGGTACAAATCACTGGTGAGGCTAGAGGAAACCTTTCTGTTGCATGAAGAATTTATCAACAGCGATTTCCGTGATGTCTTTGCTTTGTCTTCAAGCGCACTGCTATGCGACTGAAGACGCACGAACTATACAACCAGCCAGCGCAAAAGGGCCAGGCCGGTTGTTGATGGGCGTCAGGAAGATTGCTTTATTTTGCGAGGACCCCCACATGAGTTTCAGGTAAGTCACAGTCCAGTTAGGACTTGGCACAGCTTCCATTCCTCGAATCTTCCGAGGGCAAAATTGGCGCACAAGCAAAATGCAAACCTCGATGGTTTCATGAGCATCATACCCATATTCGGTGGAAGATGCATGTATGGTGTGTTATTTAAACCACTTTATTGAACTAGTTTTCCCAGAAGACGAACTCGACGGAGGTTTCGTGATCTTCCTGCAGTCACAGGACGGTGAACTAAGCTGATGTCTCCCTGGCGCTGGCAGCATATCACTGGCTACAGCTGGATGGCGAATATGCGCATCATGCATTTTCCATATTGCCTAACCCTGGAAGTAGATTTGTCGTAGCGGGCCTGTATCCTGACCCCATGTTCACCGTGCATCTCTTAAGATTCTTAGCCATGAGATATCTAAAAGCATAGGTCTATACTAGGGTTACCAGATTATTTTATGGAAATGTATGACACCAAGATGAAAAATGTAGGACATTAGCGGCCAGTGCAAAAATAATGCAAAGTTGTAGTTTAAATACTTATATATTTATATATCCACATACATATAAATTTATATTTTCTTAATATCCTAAAACATACAAAGGTATTCCTCAGTTTTCAAAACTCACAAAGGCTGGGAAGGTAATCTAGAGTTAGGTCTGGAATGTTTCCTTCCCAAATTTACTTTCCCAGTAATCACTTTGTTTCATGCATCACGTGTTTCCAACGCCTGTGGTGCCGTATGCAGTAAGAATGGGCGTTAAGCACTACAATCTATTTCGCCGAACCCACTCACTATACTTAAAGATTAGCAATTCCGAACCACTTCTTAAACCCCTGCAACATACAACCAACATTACCGGCGTACCGTGAACAACTACGAAATATAACTTGAAGAAGTGGATGGGGATTCGGAAACACCCTATATATAAAATCTCAACTTCATACGTGGTTGGTAAGTTCTTTCATGCGTACGAACGGGAACACACACAGACAAATGGACAAAGCGACATGAAAAGGTGCTCTGCAGTAGTGTACGCGCCTAACAAAATAAGACTCAAGTCTTGCCGTTTTGTAGACTACTTCAGCATTCCACTTGTGTTTTCTAAGCTGCGTTAAACATAAACTGCACGCCCCTGCGCAACGGTAATATCCACACGTAATATGCTGCTTATGTAATAATATGGGGTTTTACAAGATAAGTGCAACGTTTCAGTGTAATGCGAGGGTTGCACTTAGGTCTATCCCCTTATAAGCATCTGAAGTTTATATTTCTATATATCTGTTATGGTTCTCAAGTTATACACCACCATTAGTATTAGTTGTCTAAACCAGTTTTACATTTACGCTCGACGCTCATGTATTTTAGAAGCCCTTTTTCAATTCCTTTGTTTACACATTGACAATATTTGGTATCGGTGTCTTCAATCTTAATGTTTGAACTACTGTAGTAATGAGTACCTCATAACGGGAGGATATTGTTCACCATGTTGTACCAAATAGTATATTTAACTGGTCACATTTGAATTAAAGGTAATCCTTCTATCAGACTCCGACTTTTGAGGTAAATTGTTTGCTGTGAAAATCTAGTATATGGCTTATGATATGCTTTTGCATATATTTCATACACCCCTGTTTTCACTCCATTTCAAATATGGAAAACCAATATAGTCACATTGTGCAATGTTGAACACACCCTTCAGCCACCCTCTCCCATAGAGATAGCTGCTGCAAAATCCTAGATGTTAGATATCTTCATATTCATAGAACAAAAAAAGGAAGCAATGGGTAGAACATTTTAAAGTTGATATTACTGTAGAATATTCTAACCCTGGAATATTTTGGAATGGGGAAACCCATGACGTGTAGATCTCAAGGCATCCTGATAGAGTTAAAAATGATGTGTAAATTGATTTCAAATAATTATTAAAACCTGCATTACATAAGATTTCAGCATACTTCTGATTATGCCACAGTATCATTGGAGTCAAGCATAATATAAAAATTTGCCAAAATACGAAGCACAAATATAGAAGTTAATACTGCAAAAAACATCAGGAGGGCATCAATATGTTGGAGAGAAAGTCTTTCCGATTCAGTTTTGTCCTTATATAATAAAAAAATTACGTAATGAAGTTATATGAAATAACGCATAGTATTTTATAGTATTTAAGCGTCAAGAAACCGTTATACTATTTTAAGAGAGATAAATCAACGATTACTTTGACTGGAATTATCATAAGTAGCTTTGTAATATTTTATAGTTTGTGTCTTTCTTCGAATTGTTTTGTACGATGATAAAAGATCACCTGTATCAGATGAAGTAATGAGAGCATATTTGTCCTACATTCTGTAACTTAATATTTCACTGGTCCTATCTTACAGTACTTTACCAGTAACTTGATAGAGAATAGATTACAGTGGACGTTTTTCCAGCAATAAATAATACTCGGTAGAAAGATTCCCAAGGCATCCGGCAGTTCTTCCTTCGGACGCTCTACATACTGCAGTGCTGTACGCAGTTTTTCTAGAAAACTGTCTGGATATAATATCTGAAAAGCTCGGTTCATTGGAAATGCAAATAACCCCGAGAAAAAGGATCTCCTTAAATGGGAGAACAGGACATCTTGCAGAATGTGAACATAAAACATATTTTGCAAGTCCAAAAATTGTAAATGTTACGCACTAGGAAGTAAGGAAAATGAACATTTTACAGAAACATTAGGAAATGATAACAGGTGACTCGAATGCTACACACAAGCTGGAAAAAAATCATTGTTTCCACAACGCTGCCATTCTTCCTTGGTTCTGAATAAATAATTTCATACATTACCTGCCTAGTTATTAGCACTAAATAAATCTGACGTCTATTCACAAAATTTGGATTACCCTTCTTGTAGCTACCGCTTCATTTGCAATTAAAGATAATGTAATTTCCAACAATGTTAATAATTTGAGTAGAACGTGCGTCATTTGTATTTCTTCCAAATAAAGTACGCCCGAGAGCAACCACAATGTAAAATATTCCCCTGCCCTTAAAAATATTCTATGGCAGCTGAAAAATATAATGCCGGCTGATAGAGGACTATAAGTATTCTTTCTCCTGTTGTGCAAATAAATTTTGTGGGTGAAAATTATATCTATGCCATTGGCTTTACAGCGTGATTTGACAGTGTGTATAACTATACACCACAGTAAGGCACGGCAAGCCTATGACTGAATTTAGTATTGAACCACCCGCCATCAAACTATGCCACAGCTATAGTAGCCAAACTAACGGTGAGAACATTTGAACTCTTAAAACGCTGAAAAGTCAAACAATATCATAGTTTATTGGTTCTGACGTTTTGTTTTCTATTTTTCCCACAGATTTCATTTGATTACATTTAAGATTTTTTAAAAATGCACCTATTTTTTCTGCTTTTTCCTGTGTGCTGTATACAAGATTGTTTTACATACATTCAATAGAGCCACAGTTTTACATAATAATTGACAATGTCACTGACATGTGCTTTAAACTGACAGAGAAATAAAGTTATGAAGCTGTAAGAATGAAACCGTTAATGAGCACGTTGCGTATTAATATTGATGATTCCTGACTTCCCCTCTTTTTCTTTTCTTCTTTTTTTTTTCTCTGCGTGCTCTTTTTACACAATTTAAGAATTATCCCAGTTCTTTTCTCTACTAAATGCACTTAAACTAATAAACAACACACATAAAAAAAGCTGAAAAATCAGTGCAATTTTCAAAAACGTGAAAAAATATTGAGAAACTACAAAAGGCGTACCTGCAGTGTGGTTTGTTTCTGTGTATTAAAATAATAATTTACTTCCGTTAATGTGACGTTGGAATTTTTTTTTTTAATAATTGGAGATGAACACAGCCTGGAGCCACTGTATAACTATCTCGGAGTTTTATATGGCACTGACTCTCAATAATACCAGCAACTCTGTAATTTCACAATAGTTATGAAGCCGTGCAAGTGGAACGACATGTTTGATAAAACCCATTTGATTTAGCAGAACAACGTGCTTGTCTTAAGGAGTTATTGCTTGAGGTAAGAAGGAAGAGCCAAGCTGCTCCTGCTCGTCACGAAAAATCCATCAGTGAAACGGAGGTGACGAAATTTGAATTTCGTAGGGAGCATCCATAAACGACCAGAAGCACCTTGACATATAGTGCCCCCTTCCATCAGAATAGTGTTCGTTAGTACGACTAATACGCTATTAAAATGAAAAACTTTTCTAAAATATCGTGATCCAGGATTTCATATTCTTAAACAAAGTACAATGCTGAATGTGTTTTTACTTTTGAAGGTTTATTTCAAATTAATTCAAATGTCTATTTTGCGCCTTATATTTTACTCTAGTTAAGCCAAACAAGTTAAAACCTTAGGTAAATCAAATTAATACCCGCAGTTTAAAGCGTTTGGAGCATTTAGTAAATACATTTAAATTATTTTGTTGTTTAATGACGCTGTCAATTGCTAGGATCACATCAGTGTCGCCGGTGTGCCGGAATTGTGTCCCGCAGTTCTTTTACATGCCAGAAAATATATTGACATGGAGCTATCGTTTTTAAGCACACTTAAAAACCATCGGTCTGGGCCGGATTTGAACCCGCGACCTTGGGATCAGTAGGCCAGCGTCTAACCAACTGAGCCACACAAACCGACAGCATTTACTCAATTTCAATAGATATTTCACTTTTTTAACACTTCAGCACTGAATTTTCTACTCGCCATCCTTACATTGTCAGCTGGATACGCTGTCCATTTTTTCAAAAATCCACTTATGATGCTTTCTTTCATTGATAAACGACAGCTTTGCAAAAGCAATTACGATAATTTATTTGTCATTGTCTGTTTCTATAGTCTCTGAAAACAAAGTTTTGTGCTGGTTTTTTTTTTTTTTTTTTTTTTTTTTTATTCTCCAAAGATAAAATCAATGAAGTACTTGAGGTCGCGAATTCCAGACAACAGCAGCAACAACGCAAGCATCGGCCGTGGATTAGCTGAACGAATACATAGACATTGTTAAACTGTGGGCGCCCTATTATGCTGTATTGCTTTTCACTTTCGAAAATCAAAGTTTATATTCTTGCATCTACTTCCAATGTGATCCCAGACTTGAACTGTAGATGAATTTTTGTGACATTAGGCATACCGATTCTGAAGTAACGCCGACTAACGCAGTATTTGTTAAAACAAGTAAGTATATACGAAAGCAACACCGAGAATGTTCAGACTGCCATGGTTCTAGAAACAAATGAAATTTGACAGCTACTTCCTAACGTTTTGCAAGCTGATTCCCGTTTAGTTTGCTCGATTGTTTATCATCATCATTTAAAGATTTTGCGTTCACCCAAAAATGAATTTGACTAAATAACGGTTCCTGGTTATACTGTTTTTAATGGTTTTATATCGTAATTACCGACTGAACAATGTGATCAATATCGGCTTAGCAATGTGCTTAGCGAAGAATCTCCATCTCAGAAACAATTTATAATTGGTACAACGAGTTCAATGGATTTGTTTTTTCTTAGTGGTGAAGGACGCTCAAAAACTGCTGTTGCTGGTGAAAATATTGCCACTTTTCCAGCAATGCTATAAGATCGGCAAACATCTTATGTATTTGGGCAACATTGGATATTGGTATCAGTCAAATCCAAAACACTTCAACTTTTAGATGTGAGAAAACTTTGTTGGCGATGAATTCAACATAAACTGACTCGCGATCAAAAACAATGAAGCATTGATTCGTGCAAAAAAATTATGGAGAAACACCTAGGCAACACTTCAAATATGATAGGCAATGTCGTTACTGGCGATGAATCTTGAATTCATTGTTATGTTCCTGAAGAGAAAAGTCAATCGACTCAGTGGGTCCTTCAACAGAACACAAGCCTACAAATGTCCGACGAATTTGCAGTGCTGGTAAATTTTTTCCCCTCCTAAAACGCGCCATATTACTACTATAGCACTGGAATATTGAGGTACCGTTACTGCTGATTGGTACACAAATGTCTGTTTACCGCAAATATACTCATATTAAAAAGTACGTGAAATACACCAAAAAGGAAATACATTTACATCATGACAAACAGCGTCGCCTACAGCAAAAGTAACTACTGAATTCCCTAAAGATCAGCACCATGGAGCCTCAGCCAGATAGCCCTGACTCAGCACCTTGTGATTTCTTTTTGTTTTTCTAAAAATTAAAGATAAAATGCTTGGAATCACCTTCTCATCAGAGGAAGCAGTGGAACATTATAAAAAAACTTGCTTCTGGCGTAGCTAGAGAAGAATGGCATCATTACTTTAAGGACTGGCTTCATCGAATGCAAAAATGTATTGATATCAGAAGGGAATATTTTGAAAAACAATAGTGATTTAATTCCATTAATCCTTTCTTTTTCTAAATGTGTTCAGGTTCGCCGTTTCACTATACCCATGTGAGGATATAACAGTCTCTCAGAGTAACTTTTTATATAAATCATACATGAACAAATAAATCCCTTAGGGTCTGAAGCAGTATATGCAACAATGAATATTTCAGAAAGAAGCGAGCATGCTTTCTGTAAGACTTTTTAGACTGGTCCTGGGAGAATATTTGCAAATTGAATTATTGCAAGAAAATGAACAACACGAAAAACAAAATCTGATGAGTTGCATTCGCGACTTTCTCTACTCTTGTACAAATTCTTCTTACAGATGTTTATTCTTTTATCTACCTCACGTTAAACGAGATAAACATTTGCTGAAATGATCTTATTACTAATTTTCTTTTAGGTGTAAGGAGAACATAGGAATACAGCAGGGTTTAAGTGATAGTTATTTTAAAGCTGGTCGCTATGTGATGGGCTTGAAATTACATTATCTTTGCATGGTCAAGAGACCAAAAAAAAAAAAAAAAAAAAAAAAAAAAAGACTTCCCATTTGAGAAAAGTATAAGCATTGGAAAATGTAGGCAAATAACGAGGAATATCCCCAATGTGGTTCATTAAAATAAGTTCTAACGAGATCTACATTGTTGTAAGATTCTGTCTATATCTTAAGGTTTACGAGTTATGCAAAAGTCGCCTACAATGAGGAGATTCCCAGAAAATTCAACATAAATGTACATGTCATTTGTTATGAAAATACCTTAAACATATGGTATATTAATCAAAATCGTTAGAACCATATTTAATAAAAGTAAATTTTCTGAAAAATATTCCATGTAAAGGGTAGCCTGGGGTGAGGGCATCCTCGGAAGACGCAGAACTTGAACACCAACTTTTGTATCGAACCGACTTTTCGTTTTTGAGCTATGCTGTTCACAGACACACGGACACGCCGAACCTTTTGGTAGAAATGTTTTATTTTTATTCCGGAGACCTCAAAACGCGTATTTCTACTGAAATCTCGGCATAGAATTTTCAGGTGGAATGTATCTTCTCTACTTACTATGTACCTGGTAGATAAAGTAGTACCTAACTGATACAAAAATCCAAATCCAAAAACAGAAAGATTATATCAAAATATACTTCGGCTTGAACAGTTTAAATGGTCCTATCCGAAAAGAATAAGTAAAGATATAAACATGAGTGCAACATGAACACAATATATTGTGTTATTACTCTTATGTATTTTCAATAGCTTGATAATAACTTCCTTAGAAGAAACGTCTGTTTGCATGAGTGTCGGCAGACATTTTTCCAGGGGGGGGGGGGGCCACATGTTCGAAGTTTGCAATCAGATATTATTAATTCATCATTTTATTGTCAAAATGTATACTGTTGCAGTTAACCGTATTGATTTGTGCTAAATAACAATTGTTTTAAATTAAAATAATAGTTTAATAGTCCGTAATTGATTGCACATTAAGTTCACCAACCTACAAGGGGGGGCCGCGGCCCCCCCCCCCCCTTGCCCCCCGTTCGCGAAACCCATGTCTGTTTGTTAGAAAGCGTTCACAACTCAAGAAGGTACCTTTCCTTACCCAGATATGAAGTTTAATGAACTAGTGTCCAGAAAATCAAATATTGCCAGTAAGGTTTAGCCTTTAACAGCCGAAAGTAAAACAAGTTTTCACGATGACAGGTGTATACTCATTGGCACTGTTATTGTAAAGTTGAGTACTTTTGTCACGTTCCTGTCAGGCGCTGTTAATCACGATTCCTCAATGAAGGAAATACGACCAATGCTTATCTAGAAACACAAATATTTGTATGATGAAATGAAAGCAAATGGTGTAGCACTTGTAGCAGCAATTTGTTGGTGGTAACAAAATATGACTGTCAATTTTTGGTAGCAGAAGCATTTAGGAAGCAAAAAATTAACCGAAACGCAGGAAATTTCGTATTTACTGCAGATTTGTAGGTTCTTTACCACATGGTGTTCTAGGGTTAGGAACTTGATACCTTTAAAAGTCTCGATGTTTGGTGGTATCGAAGTATGTTTAACGCTTTCAAATAATTGCTGTACCTCTTAATTTTCGCATTTTCTCACACAAATCATTGTTGGCAACGCTAGGGTCATGTCGTAGCCTAGTGGTTAGTCCATTCGGTTCTAACCAAAGCGGCCCGGGTTCGATCCCAGGCAACCGCATGTGGGCTTCGTGGTGGACGAAGCGGCGCTCCGGTTCTCCGGTTTCCCCCTCCATCTCATTCCACCGGTGTTCCATCTTCATTCCATGTATCATCAGTGTCACCGCCTACGGTGCCGTATGTAGTAAAAGCGGGCGTTAAACACTACAAAAAAAAAAAAAAAAAAAAAAAAAACTTCGCGCTAGAGAAGACCAAAAGAAAATGGGTCACATTGTTGCCTAGCATGGATCACCAAATTATTGCTGGATTGATCACACCTGGC
This sequence comes from Tenodera sinensis, assembly GCA_030765045.1. NCBI lineage: Eukaryota > Metazoa > Arthropoda > Insecta > Mantodea > Mantidae > Tenodera > Tenodera sinensis. Next base: position 68,724,655 of record CM060962.1, on the reverse strand, counting down.
TCCTGTCCATGACTGCACTTCCTCTAGCTGAATCAATTATACATTCCTTCGGCTCTTATATATATATACACGAAAATGTGCAAAGTAATAGGGAAAAGGAGGAATTTCCATGTAACCCACAGCGTTACATAAAATATTAATTACGTAAGGAGATAAAGAAGCTATTGTTGCTATTACCACCCCCATTGTTATTAGCTTTGCGCCTTTGTTAAAATTGAAAAGTAAAACACCTTTTGTGAAACAACTTTCACTGCAAACATAACAAATGAATCTTAACAAAATGGGGACACAAAATACATAATGAAAAAAGTAACCGTTAATTAGAACTACTTCCTGAAAAATCCGATTTTCGAAAGATACGTAAATTATTCATTCTGTCATGTGTTGTATGATATAATATGACTATACAACTTTTAACTCTGTGATGCTAAGCTTCATTCGTCCACCTACTTATTCCTCAGGCAGGTGTCAAAACGAGAGCATATAAGGTATGTCATTAATGGGATACGGATTTCCGGTCCTAATTTAAAGTATACACATAAAAGCGCCAACATTTGAATGGGGAAGAGTTGTTCTGCCACTGCTATGTCTGTCCTTTGGTCCATCCTCCTCTATTGATTTGCTGATATGACACCACTACGAAAGAGAGAAAAAAGCTAAGGAACGTGTTAATACGGATAAATGACAATGGTGAGGGGGGGGGGGGGGGGCTAGGAAGATCGGAAGGCAAAGAGTGAAGTTATTTGAAGAAAAGCAAAGAACGTTTGCGCATACGAGATGAGGTGATGAAGAAGCAAGTGGGCAGACGAATTTTCTCCACTAACCCACGCTGTACAGCCAAGTGCCAGGACCGAAGGAAAGCAACAAAGTTGATAACTCCAACTTCGTATTAGAAGTATAACATGCGCTATTATCAGGAATTCAAACAGTCGTTAGCAAATAAGACGGAAGCTTTCAAGGAAAAAACATGCACCTACTGTGGATCCCTCAAGAAAGAATAAATAAGCGATTAGTGAAGTGCTTTATGTAGAATGAGACACTGTATAAACCAATTTGTTATGAAGAGAATAAAGAAATTGGAAGCATTTGAATGTGCCCATGGAGAAGTAGACGCTCGAAGAAGATAAAACAAGTGTTGAAATAGTTTTGGAAATGAACCGCGAATTCGAAATTCGATCGGGAAGATGAAAAGAAATTAGCTGACAATGGATGAGAAGGAACTGACTGCTAGGAGATGTATTGGGTAGGATAAAAGCTTCGAGATAGTGAAAGGTACCAGATAAGAAACACACCCCTGCACAGAGAGTCATGACCACGGCCCGGATTCTTATGGTATCACTACTCAACTAAGAAATAAGAGTAACTGTGTATCTCTTACTTACATTCTTAGGGGGAAAGAAAGCATTCCTGTTTAATGGTTAATCTGGATGCTTGTGGGTGGAAGGGAGCAGGTGTTATTAAAGTTGTAAATTCATGTCCCAAGTTGGATGCGTTAGTAAGTGTATACAGTCAGTTGCTCTTCACTTGGTTTTGTGTTATGTCATAGGCTGTGAATTCCTATTTATTGACTATGAATTTTGTATATACTGAGAACTCAAAAGACTTGATGTTATGGTTTTACAAGACTGCTTCATAAGTAATTTTCTCAATTCTCTTATCAAATTCTTCAAACATGAACACGTAAGTGCGAAAATATCCCATTCTTATGTCAACTTTTTCTATTTGTAAGGTAGTTATATTAATGTATACATCAATTTAAAACTTTCTGTCAACTAATTTTAATAACTTAAATAAATACCAGTTGTTAGGCCATTTAATGCCACTTTTAATATTTTAATTGCACATTTAGGCCATCAGAATCCGGGTACCAGTAACGATTGAATAATTTACGCACCTATACACCTCTCCCTTCGTATGGCTATTATTTTGAAATTTTAGTGACTAAATCACTAATGTTTTGTTTGCAAACGAAGGAATAAATACATTCCGTTTTAAAAAGTAAATCTGTTGTTAGAAATTAAAGTTCAAAGTTGTAATCAAAAGCCAAACATAAATAACAGCGATTACACACGCACGCACGCACGCGCACACACACACACACACACACACACACACACACACACACACACACACACACACACACACAAATATCCTATAAATAAAGTTTCCAATAAAGTAATTAATTTGAAATTCAAACAAAATGTCCCTTTTCTATCTGCATGATTTTACTTTGAAGGGAACTGAAGCTCGAAATTCTATGAGAAGATAAAGAGAATAGGTACAATGCATAAACAGAGAAATAAATGAAAAAGGCTCTGTTAATATATCACGAAATCTTACTGAGCATAAAACATTGTAGTTAGACGTTTTATAATGTCCTTGGTAAGCTTTAAGGCAAACCCGAATGCAGGGAAACGGGTATTTTACCTCTTAACTGACGCATGGTTGGCTAATTGTGCAGCCAGCTTTCATTATGATATTCTGAAAGCGAGGTAGCGATTCTCGCCAACATTAGCTGCTGGGTGGTTAACAGTGAAATGCATTAAGTAGCCTAAAACCAGCACAATGGCGTTGAGACCTGCCGGCTGGAAAATTCTCGAATACTGCTTAAACTCTTATTTCCGCGCGAAACAGCTGAAACTGTTATAAATAAAATGCTAACGGAAGCATTGGAGTGTTCAAGTGCTGACAACAAAGATGGTAAATAACACCGGATAACCAAGGGATGTGCATTCAACAGAACTATCTCGATAATGTGTCCCTGAAGTTAAAAAACGTCAATAAAATGTATGTTTACAAGCGAGGTATTGGATAGATCCGCTCTGGAGGTCTCAGAACAGGATTCATGAACTAACTGCCTCGTAGTTGTTTTGCCGTATTCTCAGCTCTGCAGTTATGTTGTGCAGGTTCGTGGGTCCAGATCGATTATTGCTGTGCACAGTGGCGGGATGGCTGACGAAAGATGAATGAAAATCAAAAAGGCTATTACTATCATTTTCTCCCTATTCATTTCACCATTAACATTATTACGGCCTACGTTATGACAGCTTCCAAATATGGAATTATTTTCTGGGGTAATTTAGCACACAGCAGGCCAGTGTTTATATTACAAAAAAGGGTCATACGTATTGTTTGTGGTGTTGTTTCCCGTCATTCTTGTAGGTCATTATTTAGAACCCCAAAAATTCTTACTCTTGCTGGTGAATACATATATTCTATGTTGAACTATCTTACAGGTAATTATGATAACTTCACAACAAACCTTGCTGTGCATGATTACAGTTCAAGGCATGCAGGTGATTTGCACTGACCAGTGACTAACTTAAAACTGCTTCAAGAAGGATGTTACTACTCTGCAATAAAGCTATGTAACAACCTTCCAAGTTATCTCAAGCTATTAGGCAATCATGGTCAACGTCCTTGAGCTCTGCTCGCAGTACGACCAAATGAACAAACAATACCACCTATAAACAAAATGTGCTATTATTGTGACTGAAGGAAAAATGTGTTTCAATAAATAAGGTATAATATTCTCACTTTATTGTCGAGGCAGAATCCTATAGTTTGCGGTTATATTTTCATAGTTTTATAACTTGCTTTCTGCATTTTAATCTGGTGAAAGAATGTATGCACATACATGATTAAAGACGAAAGTTTATTTAATTTAGAGTTAAGATATAACATATCCAGCGCTCTTTTTACGCATTTATTTAATGTCAATTCATAGAAAAGTTTAGCATTTTCAGTTCTTCCCGGGTACCGCCTCAGTTTTTTAGATTTCACAGGTTTATTTCTCCACCAGTTTAAAGCATATGTCAATGACATTGTCAGGCATTACATTAAACAACTGCTGTACTAAATGAACATAAAACAATTCTGTTCTACCACAAATGAAGTTCTGAACAATTGCAACAACTTTCAATAAAAAATTAATTTAATAAACTAAAACGCCAGAACTCCTTCCCTGTAATATCGTTTACTCTTTCTGCATACTAAAGATAATTTTCTGTCCATTAACTTGGCTGCTAGTATTTTGTTTCCTAATGGAGACCAATATTTTCTACAGACTGTATAAGGAGATATAATCCTTAGAGTGCATAACATGGGACCTAAAATGTAATGCTTATACCTGTATTCAATCGAATTCTCTAGTGTGGTGATGCCCAACCTTAGGAGAAAGAGATGACAGATTTATCCCCACCTACTGTTCGCCGCGCTATGACGCATTCATGAGACTCATAAACAAACCAATGTTTTTAGTTACCTGAGAGTGCTGGATAAATCTTTCGTGCACAAAACGAAGGAGGGGAGTAAAGCGACAATGTAACTTCATTAGCCCATAAGAGAAAACGTTGGGCACCATTGCTCTAGAGTGATGATTTGGAACTATTACACATGTTTAAATCAGTTTTGTATTTAAATATGTTATCAGAATTTATTTAGAAATTAATATTTCACTCTAGGTTATTACGTTTCTAACACAAAGTTGAAAACGTAGTGTATAATAATTACGATTTCCGCGTACTATTATTATTGAAAATATTCCGACATGTTCTCCCAAAGGCATAGTAAATATAAATGCTGTCCTTAGTTACTTTTGTCTACTTATGTGCAACTTCTGCCAGATTATAAGCAAGTCTGGGATATAAATACAATTTATCTCTGAAATTTGTTTATATATTTGCAAGACACAATTTATTCTCAAATGGGGGTATATTTATTACTAAATTGCCATATAAGGTACAGACGTATGTACTAGATAAATATTGACAATTTGCACATGGATGGTCATCTTTTATGCAGTTTATTTACAGAGTATAGACAGGGACTTACATTTCACTACAACATGCATTTTCCCCGAGACATGCTCTGAAAACAAGAGATGAAGGAAGCTTGAAATACATTATAGACGTAAGTCCACAGTTACCCACCGAGGTGGCACGGGTACTCATTCGGGAGGTCGTAGGTTCGATCCCTGCGGCCGACTTTCATGACCCAAGGGTTTCTCCGAGGTTTTACCTAGGTCGCTGAACTAATGCTGGAAAGGTTAATTATATCCCCGGGATTTCTTTTCTTCAGTTTCACCCCACTTCTAATTTCACATCTTCACTCTGCTTGTCTGTTTTAGGGCTGTAAGTGTCGGGGAATCTCGGCTTTGCATGACAGGGAAAAGAGATACTCTCTTTAAACCTTCGTCCTCCGGATCGGTAGCGGTCTCCGAGTCCCGGGCCCCTCAGTGGGAGGTGTAAGTTGCAGAGGGAGGAGAGCCGGTTGTACCAGCTGCCACCTCGGAGTCTACTCGTATAGCTGAAAACTGTAGCGACCTTGCCCATGCTGTCGCGTCTCCTTGTTCCGGCCGCCTTCTGTCTTCTCTCACCTCATCCCTCCCTCCCTCGGGGCGCACCGTCAGGGACATTGGTTTAAAAGATCTTCAATTGGTCGAGGTGCTAAGTCCCCTCCCCCGAATCCTGTCATGCCTCATAAGTTCTCAGTTATTTGTCGAAGAAATAGCAATTTCTCTTCCAACTATTCTTCTGTTGTGTACATGAAGAAAGAGAAAAGAAGGGAAAAGAAAAGGAGTCTTCTCCTTAAATTTATTAAAATGTATTTAAAGGAGAAATAACCAAGAGCCTGTTTTGCGAGGTAAAAAATATTGCACTGGACCCAGAACATATTAACAACGGTCCCAATAGCTTTTAAGGTCATTGATTAATCATATCCACAGTACCTGGCAGGTGTTCATATTTCATGTGTATTCCTCAGTATTTGAGAAGATTTATTTACCAAGTCTAGTGCATCATCTCAATGAATTGCAACATTAATTCACTTCAAAAAGAATGTAATTTCACGGGAGCTATATAACCAAAATTGAATGAAAACCAAATAGCAGAGCATTGGGGACCAGTAAGTACTATATCGACTATTTTAAATGCATCAAACAAAGCAATGTTTTTCTCTGAAATGGTTTAGGTAAAACAAGTAAATAACGTGTCTTGCACGCAATGCTATATAGATTTTAACGCGAGGTGTGCCTTACTTCATTGTTTATGTTATTTTGTTTAACATTTATCTTTAGTTTTAAAACATTGATATATTCCCATAATATTAGGTAAAATATTTCAATATGGGTGTGCTAATGTTTGTAAAGGTTGAAAGTTTCAGCCTTCTTGTGTAAAAGTTACACAGAAAAATGCTGTTTATCTATTTTGAAAGCATATTTGCACACCACCAAAAATAAATTTTCAAGCTTAAACTGGAAACACCGCGCCAAAAACTCATACTATCCTATTTCCTACATTCCTTTATTTGTTTCTTCAATGACTGAAAATTCTATACCCCTTTAGAAAATACACCAACTTAACCATAACATGTTATACGATAAGACAGAAATAATGAAATGCAAGTGTCATACAAATCTATAAAATGACTCTGATTAAGCTAATTTCAATTTAATGTATCACTTCAAATCAAAACATTGTGTCAGCAAGTACAATGCATGCAGAATGCTGTCTCATAATTACACCAGTTCGAATTTCTAGAGAATCAGTATGTCTTCATTGCAAGTCAATGGAAAGCGCTCTATGATCTTGGCGCAAACGAGCATTTTGTTTGCATCCTTTCTTGACGAAGATGTTAACAGCAGTACTAAAATATCTACTGTAATGATTATCTCCCTATAACACCAATTTAGTTAACATAACATCCTTGAAACTCTATTAATTTAGCACTAGTCAGACACATCCGCTTATGCAACTAAATATCACCGACTGTAAACCCATTAATCTTCCTTGGTAAAACTGCTGAGACATCCTTTTATGAGCTAGTATCTCCAGTCTCTTTCGCTTTAAAAAGTGAAGAAAAATTTCTGTTTAACATTAAAAACTTTGTATAGCTCCATAACTATAAAGAATTTTCAAGCACGAATACACATATTTGCCCAAGTATACTACTCAATGTACTATACCTGATATTTGCCACTATGCTCATTATTCAACAATGTTTTTATAGGCTTGAGATTACGTTCTTTCTTGTGCTAAAACGAACTATTATCTTCAACCAAAGAAAACTGTTAATCATTGGCACGACTTTATCACCTCTGCCCAAATAAAACATAGTCATAAAATAGCTAAGCAGCCATGACTTCTAGACGCGGCTTAATGAAATGCTTCGAAATCTAAAGTGGACTACCTTGAAAGCCTCGCCTCAGTTTCTTACGAAAATTCAGTGCAGGAGGAGACAAAATTCAGGTAAATATAATGACTGACAAGCGAGCTGATACCAGTAAACTTGTTACTATCGAAATGAAGTATGTCAAAGAAATACACGCTTTTAAGTGTGGTTATATTCAGCCTATAAATCATTTGTTGCCAAAATGCACAACTGCACAACGAATTGAAGAATATAGTAAAGTATATGTTGGTAAGTATCAGTGTTAGTACATTGGAAATAAATTAAATGTGATGGACTGTACAAAAGTTTACTTTCTCCGCCGGCTTTCTTTTAATAGGTGAAGGTTTCGCATTACACCCAACAGTTTAATATTAGGAATTTTTCGGAAACACATTGAGAGACCCTAAATTATATAAAAAAGGACATGTTTATAAATTTGTCCGCGTAACCTGTGTGTGAACTGAAACGAAAAGTGAGATACGCCAAAGTCAACACTTGAAGTTGAACAATGCTTAAAGATGCAATTTGAGGATTCTGAAGTCCACCACTGAAACCTATCATTTACATAACATGGAAGCGCGTTATTTTTTATTTTCTCAGAAATGGCTTTGTGATTTTGATTTGATTAAATTGACAAATAAAATGCATATCTGAAATTTTGAATACTCGAAAAACCACAGAGGTAGGTAGTGAAATTTTTACTTTGAGGCGAAATCGTTTAAACACAAAACTGTGCGTAAAATAAGTTATTTCGTATTATTAGTCATTTCCGAAATTTTCAATACCGCTCTTTGTACCTTAAGGAATACGCCTTCAAGAGTTGTTCTTTTGTTTCTCTGGGATCTTGTAATATCAAGGCAGGCATATACAAAACAGTTGACTGCCGTATGAGCATTCTGTATATTCTTGTGTGCCTACTAAGATGCTTTGGAGTAGCTTGTGTCAGCATGTGTCGTGATTTACTGGAAATAAATAGAAAAATAAACTTTTGTGTGAATAATCTGTAGAATAGATATGAAAATAAATGCTCTATTTATAAGTTGATGGTAGATTCTTTTTAAATTTCATATGGAATAAGCAGAAGGAAGTCCGTTTTGGTGTAAACGCTAACGCTGAATGCGCGTGTCCCAGTAAACAGCTACTGATATCACCTTGCACATAGCCACATACAACCAAAACACTTGTGCACTTTATACAACACACGATCATGGATGGTACATCACCTCTTCGAATCGGCGCAGAGAGACACCCCATGCTTCTCGCGGACGCTGACACAGAAGAGACGCACAGACACACAGACACACACATACGCTTCCTCTAGTCGACTAATCTCGCCAGCGACTGTCTTTCAACGCATTCAATAACCACGAGTGCGGTCGACGTCACAACTTACAATACACGCTGCTATGCTCTTCTGCTAATTTCATTAGCGTGTGAGGTCACCTCTTACAATTATTCCCTCCCTCTCCCACGCCTCTGTCGCGGAGGAGGCTGGAGGCCTGTTTCGGACTTCCAATTAATCTAGTTTACTTTATTAAAACCATTTATTCGCTTCCTCTTTCAGAATATAAGCAAATTACTGCACCGTTCAAATACTATGCACTCTCAAAGCAATCTTGCACATTCTAGGAAGGGCACATGGATATTACAACAACTGGGAGTAATCTGTAAACGACTGAAGATTCGCCCAATGTTTGCTTTAATTGATTCAGAAGAGTCGTGCGTCTTCCAATGGCCTCTGGCATGGTGATAGCAAACGGATCGTAGGAACTGCAAGTAAGAAAGACAAGAGACATGATGTGACGGCGAAATGGACAAGTACACATATACTGTGAACATGCGCCAATGTCCAAATGTAAAACTTTACTCTTTTTTCCAAACGCATTGGACACAAATTAAATATCAATTAACTGCGTACCCAGGAAGAACGTGAACGCTAGCATTCTATACGCATTTAAGCATAGCATGCTCTATTTATAATCGCAACGATTATTATTACAGTATTTATTATTAAATATAATTGTTTCTCTACATTTTATTTCCATAAATGCAACTAAATACAGTTACACAATTTAAATAGTTTTTCAACTTCCTGTGCTAGATGCTTTGCAATTCAATACGCCTACCCTGGATGGATGTAACGAACTTAATTATAAAATTTTATTATGTAATTAATATTTAATTATATAACAAAATTATTTTAATTCTGTTTACATTATAAAACTATAACCCTAATATACTGTCTGTAAAATAGACCTTAATCTGTGCAATACATAAATAAAAATACGCCTACTTGAAAAAAAGTATTCGTCTCTACACTAAAAAATGCAACCAGTAGAATTGAGACGAAGTTCTGGTTTTTCATCTCTGTTCTGACGTTTTTCAAATGTTTTCATTTCATTAGTTTATATATTTTGAAAACTGTACCGATTGTTAAACTTTTTCGTTTGAGGTGTTGAATTTTCTTTGTTACTATACTTGAAAATGCTGTAAAATAGAGTTTAATGTGATTATGGAAAAGGGTCAAAAGTCAGGAGTTATTAATATGTTTATATGAATATAAATTATTAACGTCTCAAAATAATTTTGTAGACACCAGACATAAAAAAGTTGAATAATCTGTGCATCTGTGTGTGCATTGTAAAATAATTAAAAGAAAAATCTTGAAAATAGACAGTGCACTGGATACTGGTTGTCTGTCCCTCCGACTTAAGGAGTGGAGTGGAGAATAGCCGCCCATTACGTAAGCGTCTCCAAAGAGACAAGGTTGGACATCGCTGCTCTACATGTGTAAAGTATTCGCTGGTAGTAGCAATCGAATGAGTGGCCAAGTGGTAACGCCCTTGTCTTCGGATTCACTGGTAGTGAGTTCGAAACTCCTTATTGTATTGTAATTCTTTTTGGCATTTTAATATGAGTAATTCTGTTTATACGCTACTAATATGACATGTTACACTAAAACATTTATTATAACGGCATTGCAGTCATTTATTGCACAATACTTCTGGACTATTAAAGGCAACTAAGCCTTAATATATGCAAATAAACACGAAAACAATGTCCTTGCTCTTGAAAATGTTAAATAAATAAAATTCATAAACCATAAGGCGGTGGTAGGGCTAATACCTCGTCCACAAACCACCAGCATCAACAACTGCCTTCATTCTGTGGGCCATGGAGTCCCTGACAACTTCAGTCCTTACATCTAGCACATTGTCCAGTAACACATCTGCTGTAGGTACAGACGTATTTTATTGACAGATTATGGTGCATGTCGAGTCCAGAAAGTTGTACATCAACTGAAAACATTAACGTTCTAAGACTTCATAAAACACTCTATGAGGAAAAAAGTATATAGTTATTGTGCTGGGATTCGAACCTGGAGTTTTGTCTTACATCTACTGAGATGACATGTGCGTTAACTACCTGCTCCTGCTCTCCGTATTACTCCTCTCGTATATGTGCAACCATCATGCTTGTTTGCCAGAGGTTAAATCTGTTCATGAACCTCTTATTTCAGCTCCTAGAGGTCTTATTTTTTGTTAGAAATAACCTTACATGCATTAGTAAGGCACATTTTAGAATCTAAACGAAGTATTAAGTGTACAAAGTTTAGTACCGTAACTGTTGCCTTGTATACCGGCTACGCTACGTTAGGCATGCGCAGAGCTTTGTATCGGGAACTAAGAATTTTACGACGGCTCATTATCTTTGAAAGTAAGTTTCCACTACAAACGTAGCGTGCGCACATATTATGCGCTATGTAGCTGTAATTTATATGAAAGATCAAATCTTAAATCTGCGAGGAGGTTAGAGAGTTTAAGGGAATCTGCAAGAAGGGAAATACAATAATAGAAGTGAGGCATCACCAATGTTTGAGTAGGAATCTTTATTAAGTTTCTGGACAGGGGCGTATTTAAACGTTTGCAAATGTGGATTAAAGAACTTGCCTTCCTGAAAAATCTCCGTAACATAGGGTATAGGGAGTATAGGATAAACATGAAAGGGGACCCCTCGCGCACCGCGACCAGCTCAGATCTATTGTGGGTACCACCTCCCAGGAGGCAGGGATGAAGTGAGGGACCCACACAGTGCAATAGGGTCGCAGTTAAACGGATCATAGAGACGCGCGGAAGTCCCTAACAGGTGCTGAGATCTCTTATCCCGGCTCCAGACCTCGCCGAGCAGCCACCACACACTGCGGGTCCGGTGTCGCAAAGGAGCCCCCCCCCCCCGCACCCCCCACCCTCCGACGGAGGACAGCGGTCTCCAAATGCCATCTAGTGCCGAGAATTGCAGTTACCGTGCGCAACCATCTGCGCCATCTGTCCGGTACCGTCAACGCCACTCGCTTGAAAGCACACCTGAAAGATAAGGAAATGGAATGAAGGGAAATGATGGAAGGGAAATCACGTTATGCTACCAATGCATCTCAGCAATATAATTTCCCAATTAAGTTCACCATTAACAGAAACACCTAATTTGTTGTGGAGGGAGGTAACAGAACGACGGATTTCAACTAATGGAATACGACGCACGTTTGTGGTGCCTAACAAACGTTGATATCCCGCCATTGTGAACTAACAGAAAATAATTGTTGCTACAAGCACTGAAACCCCATAAGTTTCATCTCTTAAGTGAAGGAAACAGCCTTACTTTTTCTTAGCATTCCATTTAGTATAAACACATTCTTAAATATGGTGAGCCATTGTTCAGTTCCGTCACTCAAATGTACGGAGAGAGCTATGCAGTTCCAAATGTAGATATCCTGCACACTGCCTTCGTTTTAGCATTTTAAGTGTATTTGCATACGTGATATATAAAGCAACACCATTGTCCTCATAACGTCGCTTTCCTGCTTTTGGCTCCTACTGCTTTATTAATAGATGTTTATGGTTTCATGGACATTCCAATGTTCGCTCCCTGTGATATATGCGATACGATGTGATGTTCCCTGTGATATATGAACCATTAGCACATGCACTTCAATCTTAGCGTAACACGCTGGGCTAATATCCTGCCCAACCAAATATATACAGGATGTTTCAAATATAAACGGATGCATTTCAGGAACACAAAAGAGTACTTAAAAATGCTTATAGTTTCTATTTTAATATATCTTCCCTTTATACATTCTTAACCCTCCATTCTTAACCTTCCGAGTCTTATAGGCTCGTTTCACGCTGGGACACTGGTGACGGTCGCCAGTGACGGTCACCGGTGACTGTGGTGAACAGTGAACTCCTGGTTCACTGGGGTCTGACACTGCAGGTATTGCCAACTTATTAGTTAGTGAAGTTATATACCAAATAGCAGGACGACTTTCTACTTCACTTATAAAATCTTCCGTGTTAATCAAATCTAAACTCATGCCTACAACGTGTACAGTATAATGTATAATAAATGTTTCGCTGCATCACTGAGCTCAGAAATGAATGCCTGTCTGTTGGCAAATCTGCAACCCTGTGTCTGCGATCTGTGCCCCAATGTGAACACTCCTATTCAAACTAATGCATCTGCTCTGAACACAGTGACCTTCTCCGTCACAGGTGGCGAGGGTGAGACACTTCTGCGTCACAGTGGCTCGGAGAGACAGTGTAGTATCCCGGAGTGAATGCTCCAATTCAAGCGCATGTATCTCTTATCAGTGGCCGTCACTAGCGACCGTCACCAGTGTCCCAGTGTGAAATGAGCCTTAACACCGTTATATTCTGTGAGTTCATACGAGGAATAATAAAATACGTGACATAGTTGGTTACAGCGTCGTACTCAGGTTTGCGAAGCGGAACGCGCCTGCATTCAAATTCAACATGGACATGTGGATGTTTATGCCCATGTGTTGGACCGATACCGACTTACAGGGGTATCTAGGGAATGAGTACTTGAAAAAGTGTCTCATTCAATAGACGTTATAGATTTATTTTATTTGTAAAATTTTCCTGCAAATGCAACTCTTGTTCTGCAAACTATCTCACCGGACTCTAGGATTTATCAATGAATTTAAAATCACTCGTGACATTACATGTGCATTAATTGATAGGACGAATATAAATAAGAAATACTAACGTATGGTTATGTTACGCGAATAAAGGTTCACTACTAAAATACTTAACGGTGAATCGTCGAGTAGCTTCAATAAATCCGCAAAGATATAAAACAAAACAAGTGTTTAATCCTTTGATACCCATGAAGTTCCTCTTCCGTACGCCCATATTACGGCATGCTGTTCCCTCTCTTGCTCTTGTATCTATCTACATTCACAATGAATCTAAGATGTTTAATGTTGTGTCCTCTCTTTCTCAGGCCCGTTACAGAATCCCCTGATGTACTTAAAATGCATTCGTATGTAAATGAGCTAGAGGAAGGTGCTCTGGTACTCTGTTTGATTTATTGTTTCTCTGAATGAAAACATAGAGATAGGGACTTCTTACAGTGTAGCTCTTTACATTTACTGTAATAGTAAATAAGAAATTTCAACATAGACCAATAAAAGAGGAGGAGTTGTGTGCCCTTCCTCCACTACAAATAGCAAGAATAGCACAACTTCTAAGATACATATAATTAAATAAATTCAGCTCTGACATTGCACTTCAAGTTCACTGCATGTTTAAAAATATGACTAAGGCAATCTCCGCGCCCAGATTTTCAATCGCTTTCTAACACAAATTTCAAATTTTAAAGCATATTTTTGTGCATGTTATTTTAAGATGTTATACATGTTCTTTTCATAAATGCCGTAGAGTTCAGGTAGCAAATTGTAATTCAACAGCGTTTCTTCACTGAAACTTACGAAATCCAAGTGGATAGGTTTTAAAAATAAAAAATGATAATGCTACATGAGTATAGTAGCTTACTATTCGATGTAAAACATTTTTGAGACTCCTTGCAGCCTTTAACGTCGCATTTTGAAGTATTCTGCGTATAATTCAAGAGTTCCTGTAACGTGGTTGCCGCGCGAAAGATACATAGCTTTGGCACCTTCTAACACTTTTGTTCTCGATTTTCCCATGCAATAAGCTTGGAGAATTAATAGACAAATTCATGGGATACCCATATATGAAGATAGACTACGAATTGGAAATTAATGTACATGTTAGCACAACTAAAGAAAAACACTGTCACTAAGCATAGTGACTAATCATCAGTGTGTATACCTGTCAGTGAACTAAGCATGGAATAGCATGGTAGTTATGTGAACGACACCTGGTTTGGCGTTATATTGAGCAGGAGTGCTCACTTTTTAGTAGTATAAGGAAACCAACCTCTGAAATTTCGGAATTCTGTATGTCTTGGGCATTTAATTTTGATCTTTTACCATATATTTGTGCTGCATTGCATAACAACTTTCCAAGTTACAGACCAATTGCTTGAGAAACACCTGAGGAAAAAAATATACACAGCTCGAAAAATTAGAGGGACAAATGTTTGAGCGTATGTATAGCTGCAGTAGTTGAATTCAGGGTGGTAGATATTTACGGAAAGTTTAAAGCTTTATTTAACAGGACTGTATATCTTGTTTACTTGTTCTTATAAACAAGGATGCTCTAAGAGGTAATTGCAGACAATGTTGAAAACTAAAATGAAACTCCTTCACTCAAGTTAAAGTTAGCACATAAAGGAATATTTCAGTATGTGGTAGGGCTTCCATGTGTCTGAATTACTTCCTCACATCTTCGAGGCAATCTTCCGATCAGTATGGACATGCCCTCTTGAAGAGTGTATCCTCATTATTCGATCAGGCCATCTGTAAGCTGTTGAAGAAGCTGACGACTTACAGGACGATCTCGGACTTGTTTCTCAAACTTATTCTGTAAATGCTCGATGGGGTTAAGACCAAAACACCTTGTTGGTCAGTCCATTATTAGAATCTGGAGTTCCCTTAGGCTGGCCATGGTGGCTCTTGCTATACACACTCTAGCACTGTTATGTGGAAAACAAACCGGGTCCCCGTTAGACTGCCATGGACATAACATGTTCTAGTGCAATTTCCTACGAGTATTAAGTCGGTTTTTGATTACCAGAAGGTATGTTCGAACATCAGTAGTGATATCATCTCACACCATGAATCGACCAACCACCAAATCCACCCCTTTCTGGATTACTGTTGCAAAACGTTTGCTACGGGGGCGATATACACCAAAAGGCCACCCCTCTGTGTTACATGAAAGCGAGATTCGTCTCTCAAAAGCACAATGCGCCAGTGACGAAGCTGACAGCTCCTGTGTTCCTCCACAAATCTCAGTCGGTCCCTCTTGTGAGCAGGCGTTAATCCTGGGGATTTATGAGGAATTCCTGGTTTTACACCCGCCTCCTCATGACGTCAACGTATTGTTTGGTAACTGATATTTGCACCAGCTGCCGCACTTGGGACATTTTGTGGACCCGAGCAGCAGCTATGTGACGGCGAAGAGCTCAGTTGACTATATATACCTAATGAGTCTTCTCATCCTGCGGATTGGTAACTACAACCCTGCATTTTACAGACGATGCGAAATGCAGCTGCTGACACCACATTCACCTGCCTGCTGATTAGGGCTACGGCGGTACTTGCTGTTAACGTGCTCGAGTAGCGCAGTGGTTAACATGCTGGAAAGTCAGGGCGAAGATCGGATGTTCAAATCATGCTTGCAAATAAATGAGATTTTTATTTATTTTTGTTAATATTTCGACAACGTTCCGTAAATTATGTTCTTTTCAACTGCACTAGAAAGTGGATTTGCCTATAAATAGGAAGTTCCAGCCGTTGTCTTGTTTGTACGTACCTACTGCACTTTGTAAGCTCTTAGAACAATTTATTGGCTTTCTTTTGTATGAAAGAGTAGCTTTAAATAGTAAAATATTGTGTAATGATACCACAGTTTTAACCCTACAGTGGTAGCGCGCGGACTCTCGCTCCGCAGAGAACCATTATTGTGATTTTCGCGCGTATCCGTTACCCCACCCTTTTCCTGATTTTGATACCTTCCTACAATGAACTTGCCATTATTAGTATAGCCACACAGCTGTGCGTGTTCATTATTGAATGCTTTATTGACTGTTGCGGAATGAGAATCCGCAGCAACCACTAACGTAGCTGCTATAAGCGATATAGTCAATACAATGGCTACTTATGAAGAGGAAGAAAGACGTATGCAGCGTATTTTGGAGTAATGTTTAGCCTATGATTCCCATACAAACGACATATTTGGAGATGAGGAAGAGGAGGGAGAAGATAACGTTTCGACTACTGAAATTATGGAAACTGATATTGAACAGGAAATATCGGATCAAGAGGACGAAGACATCCAACCTGTTGAAGACATTCCATTTTATACGGGGAAAGATCAGGTGACAAAGTGGAGTAAACATGTTCCACCGAAAAATGTAAGAATTCGATCAGAAAATATAGTAAGGCGTTTACCTGGTGTCAAAGCAGCCACAAAAAGTGTAACAACCCAAATAGAAATATGGAAATATTTTTTTTTAAAGTGAAGTAATGAATGCCATTGTTGATAATACCAATAGACGTATTGAATCAGTGAGGCCTAATTATTCACGTGAAAGAGATGCAAGACAAACGGGTATAGGAGAAATTGAATCACTTATTGGTTTGATTTATTTAGCCGGTATTATGAATTGTAGCCGAATGAATGCTGAAGATTTGTGGAATACGGATGGCACTTGAGTGGAACTTTTCAGACTCAATATGTCATTGTCTAGATTTAGATTTCTTTTGAGGTATGTCAGATTTGATGACATCACATCACGTGAAGAACGCAAGGCTGTGGATAAATTGACAGCAATAAGAGATGTTTTCAACACATTTGCTGAACAATGTAAATCTGCTTACACTCCTTTTGAATATGTTACCATAGATGAGAAATTAGAGGCATTTAGGGGACGGTATGGATTTCGCAAGTATATTCCATCCAAACCAAATAAATATAGAATAAAAGTGTTTGCTCATTGCGATTCGAAAATGTATTACATCTGTACTCTAGAAGTGTATGTCAGCAAGCAGCTACCAGGGTCTTATGAGGTAGACAATTCTCCAAGATGTGTTGTGGAAAGACTCTGCGAGCCTATCAGAGGGACGAGAAGAAATGTCACAACCGATAACTGGTTTACCAGTGTGGACCTACTTATGAGCTTAAAAGCGAGCTATGGACTTACGTTATTGGGTACCATCAGGAAAAACAAGAGGGAGCTGCCCTGCGAATTTTCACAACCAGTAAAACGACCTGGAGGATCATCAATGCTTGCTTTCCAGAAAGATGCTACACTGCTCTCATACATTCCCAAGAAGAAAAAAAAAAGGACTTTTGGTGTCAAGCATGCACCATGATGACAATGTTGACATACAAACTGGCAAACCCGAAATTATATTGTCATATAACGCAACCAAAAGTGGTGTGGATATGGTTGACAAATTATGTTCTGTTTATGATTGTGCAAGGAACACTCCAAGATGGATTATGGTTGTATTTTATACCATGTTGATTGTCGGAGGTATAAATTCGTACATTATCTTCAATGTCAATAACCCCATTATTTGTATTCCTCGGCCAGAATTTCTAAGAAGATTATCAGTTGAACTGATAAAGGGTACTCTGAAAGTAAGGGTGAATGTCACAAATATTTCCACCGAATTTAAAGAATCAAATTCATGAGATGCTAGGAACTGAAGCTCCAACTTTACTTAAACTCGTCAAAGATTCCCGGGGAAGATGCAGCAAATGTGGCAGGAAAAAGAATAGACCTAAACGATATTTCTGCAGAGAGTGCAATACCTTTTTGTGCCTAGAACATGCATCAGTAATTTGTGCAGAGTGCTATGTATGCGCATCATGGGGAAAATGAAATGTGCGGAACAAAGAATACCTGAGATAGCTTTTGAGCCCGAGAATGGGGTTACAACCTCACTCAGAGTTACAATACAGATCAACATAAATGTACAATTAGGCTTTGTCGGTCAGAAACTTCATTTTTTATTTCCTATATTAAGCATTCTTTGTCTGAATATTTGTATTAACTTGTTAATGTTTTACAACAATCATGGTTGTTATTATTATTATCCCTAAACAAATTAATTGTAACCGATTTGTAAAACGTTACATTTAATTTTCAAAATGTTCTTATTACTGGTTATAAGTTTAAATAAAAGTTTCATGTAATTTCCTGCAGTAAATAAATAATTACTTGATGTAAAAAATATCTAAAACATATACAAAAATATATAAAAAACATACAAAATACTTCTTTAACTTTTAATTGGAAATAATTAAATCTAATGTGTTTCAAATACTTTTTAAATACTTGCGGAGAATACTTACCTAAATGACAGCGACCAATGTAGGGTTGTTATAATCGCAATGTTATTATGCATTTATTTCTGATGCTCATTCTAACAAGTAACAATTCTGTTTTCATGAAATTAACATAATTAAACTCATTAAGTGAAGCAAGACTTCCATGCCAAACTATCACTTCTGGTAAATTTGCTAAACATAGGAAGTACCCTAAAGTGGCATTATTTGAACCTGGGACCTTCACAACTGAAGATCAACGCACACACTGTTGCACTACGAGGGCAAGTCACTTCATGCACAGCGGTACAACAGTCATTTTGGCGCAAGTTGATACGATGGGATGCAGTGGACAGTGTACGGCATAGCCTTAAAACGCCGGGACTGCATAACTTCTCAATCCACAGGCTCAGAAGACTCGCCCGGTACATATACATATCGGTTTCCCTGAGGATGTTTTACCTTGATGACTTGGTCTGATCTCCCAGAGTACATATACGTTGCAGTGAAGCGTTTCCATGCCCTAACAGAAGCAAATTTAGCACATTAAGCTCTGGAGCCACAGCATGAATTGTCGATTCCGACTGGATGAAAGCGGGGTAGCAATGTGCTCTACTCCAACCAATGAAGGATGCGGTCGCACTAAAAATACCGAAAGCTGTTGACACCCGCTGTTTGAGTATCTATCGCACAGTTCATGCTACAAGTCCATTATGATGGCATGTGAACATAAACGTACACAAGGACGGTGCGGATGTAGCGAGTTTGCAGGATAAATCCTGTTAGAAATGGTGAGTTACAATTTGTAAAAACAATCACTCAAAATGTAACAGTTTTCTGTACTTGTTTCTGGTCACATTTGTGGAGGTCGAGAAAGGTCCTGTGACGTCATCCCCTCTATATAAGGAGGCGAGGAAACAGCAGAGCGAGCGAGTTACAGTTACGGACACGAGTCGCTCAGTGTCAGTGAGTGGAGACAGCTGTACGTGTGTCGGCGCATTGTAAAGAAGAGATAACGAGTGTCGAGTGACTGTATTGTCGTAGTTAGTGTATCAGCCAGAGAAAGTGAAGAAAGACCCTGAAAGGACTGAGTCAAGGTTACGAGAAGTAAACAGTTGTGAAGCTAAAAGACTGGAGACTGTGTTAACGACGTAGAAAAAAACTGTATTTGTGTAAAAATTTAGAAGACCATAAAGTGATTGAAAAGTAACTGGACGGATTGTTTCCTATTTTGTCACAGTAATATATGTTCTACATCGCAATTTATTCAATAATACTCTTATAATTTAAAATATTTCGATCCTTGAGGATTTGTTTCACAATGTTTTACATTATCTAGTACCTACTTCTTTGATACAAGTTGACCATCCATTCTTTAGGTAATTTTCATGTTATTTCTTCTTTCCTATTTGTTTTTCTCATTCATATACAATTGATACAATTATCACGACAATTAACATGTGTAATTAAATACCGATCCACTTACGTTGTTCAGTCACATCTCACAGATATTATTTAGAGTGCTAATGGAATCGCAGAGCTTTTGAGACACGAAAAGTGTGCATACACGATACAGTTCGCCCTAAACTACATTTCGATGCCATACAGCATTACTGCTTTTTGCATAATGTTCTGTTACATATGAGCACGGGTGAACTGGGAATATAGTGCATAGTCTAACATTTCAGAGGCAGGTAGCGACTTCACAGACAATAGAAAACATCTTAGAGTAGTTCGCAGCTTTGGCGCTAACTTGCGCCAATGAACAAAGTGGTCTAAAGCAAGTGGGATGTGTATTTTGGGTAAACTATTTAGCAAGTCCAATGCGTCCTAGAACGTGCAAAACAAACATATTTCGAGTCAATAGTCCCAGGTAAACAGAATATTTGGTCTTCTATCACTATCTTTACAAGTGGTATAAGAGAGGAGCTTCGTGCTGGAATCAGTGGTCAAATTATTATGGGTTAGAACTACTTAATGTTAAATTATAAATACGCAGTGACACATGGTACACGGTTCATGAACTGAAAGCAGAGATTCATTTTAAAAACAAATGCCGGAAAGGCTGATATTTCACTTTTCACAAATAAGCACACTTAACAACAACCATGTTCGAATATTAGTGAAGCAGGATATACAATATCCAGATACAACACTGCTTAACTATCTCCTTATTCCTCCTTTAGACGTTTCTTGGTTTTCAGAGCATCATGCTGCATGACTGTAATTCACCTTAAAGGCACCTATTTTGCATCTAAGGGTTAACCAAGCAACTAGAACTTACAGAGGATTCAGAAGTTGTAAACTGCATGTACCTACAATTCCTTTATTTGCAAGTAGGGTTTTTTTTTATAGTAAAGAAAGTGTATAATACACACTTTTGGAAACCATTTTTCTTCCTTCTTTCTTTGCCGATTATCGTCATCGTTTTCGGAAGTCTAATATTCTTGAACCAGTTAAGGATATTAATCGCTGATTTTGCTGTCCAGACTTCAACTGTGGAATATAGTAAATCGTAAATAATAATAATAATAATAATAATAATAATAATAATAATAATAATAATAATAATAATAATAATAATAATAATAATAATAATAATAATAATAATAATAATAATAATAATAATAATAATAATAATAGTAATAATAATAATAATAATAATAATAATAATAATAATAATAATAATAATAATAATAATAATAATAATAATAATAATAATAATAATAATAATAATAATAATAATAATAATAATAATAATAATAATAATAATAATAATAATAATAATAATAATAATAATAATAATAATAATAATAATAATAATAATAATAATAATAATAATAATAATACAGCAAATGTTGGAAATAATCAGGTACTGTGCTATAAACAGGACAAGGCATTTCCGCCTCTTCAAGTTTAGTGCACACGGACCATAAACTGCGAAATGCCGGACAGTGACAGCGTGAACAAAGCTGCCTCTTATGCGCACTCAATCAAACGACGTACAGTGGCGTACAAAGTAAATGTGTACCTGTACATGAGTAGTTAATTTGAAATTACATGCAGGGTTAGAGGGTAGCCATTAAACTACGCACTGAAATATGCAATAAAAATTGAACTATATGTGACAGATTGAATAATTCTCCTACACCATTCATAATTTATACATAAACATTATTTTCGTAACCTATTGCAGCCACGGTAACCACTAAATTGCACATTGAGATACGTAAAAGGAAAAATACAATTACAAATCGAACTAAGTATACGCGACAGACTGTCGCGGTTTTTTTTTTTTTTTTTTTTTTTTTTTTTTAACGTCCTCCAACATTGTGTCATATCGGACGAATGAATGAAATGAAATGGGTGAAATGATGCTCAAATGAGCCCGAGGTCCATGGAGCTTTAAGTTACCCGACATCATTCGTCTTCTCAGGGTAGGGAAAACCTCGGAAAAAAACCTTACCGGGATAACTTACCCTAAGCGAGATTCGAACTCGCGACCTCTTGAACGTGAGGCATGCACACAGACTGTCGCGTATACCATTCATAAGGTTATACCCAAACATTATTATTTTCGTAAACTGTTGCAATATATGAAAATATACATTTTCAGTGTCTCAAAAGTAAAACTTGCATAGCACACCTTAACATGTGATGTTTTCTCCACCTGTAAAGAACTGCTTTAAATATAAATTTTCCACAATTTTGCACATCAGTTTATAATTAGTCCTGCATTTGAGACAAACTCAAATATTTATTTTAATTGCACAATTAATGCAGAGTTAGGTTGCCTATTCGCAACTACTGCACTATAGTGTACTGTGCATCGTTGACCGCCTGTAACTAACAAAGCCTGTGCCTAACAAAGCCTGTGCCTAACACAGCCAGCGCCTGACCTGGCCCTAATGTCCGTGTGCTTGTAACCTGCAGTACCCTCCTAATACCGGAAAGGTACGGAAATGCCTCACCCTGGTTATAAAACGTCTACCTTTGAACACCTCTTTGATATTTACAATCAAATTTAGGGCAGGAAAACACAAAACCAAATGTATCAGTAGAAACATCAATGATGAATGAACGGGTACAGATAAGCATTAGCCTGAGGGTTTAAAGACTACCGAATTGTGTGGTAACAGATGGCTGATCCCATTTTTCCCACAACTCCGTTTGATTTCTTACCGTCTAGAAACAACCTTCAACATTGCACATCAAGTCAGTAACAAAGAAGCATCGCCTTTACGATAGTTACATTGCGGTTCTGTGAGGTGTGAACTGCACGCAGATTGATTATCTCTGGATTAGGGACCGCCCTAAAACTGCATTGTTGCACCGATAGGTTATCCACAAAGATGATCATCACTACAACAATTAGGAGATATCTCCTGTTCAAGCCCCATGTCTCTTTCTACCTTCATCGGTCTTCTAATATCTCTACCATACAGTATACTTTCATGTATCATTTTGAAATATCCGGTTTTGTCCAACCTCTGCAAATGCTTTCTACATCTTCCTCTATAATGCTTTAATTTGTCATTTATAGGACCAATATCTAATTCCTACTTGATTTTCTCATTTTTTATTTTACCCATTATCTTCACTCAACAGCTCTGCGGTATCTCATTTCTAAGGCATTTATTTTATCCCATTTTTTCTCTATAGTTCATGTTTCACAGCCATACATTCGTTTATCACTTTATACAAACATTTGTACACGAATGATTGTTTTCCTTACACCATATTAGTAGGTACACTCAATAATCCTGGGTTTACCGTACCATTCTACTTTCGAAACTCCAACCCAATACAGTTAACGAATTTAAGTAACTTTCGATTTTTCTGTGCATACTTTTTTAAAACTTCAGAGCTGTTTATTTTTTATCTATCTTTTATCTCTGAAAACCAGGAAATTCCGGGGGGAATGTATGGTTGAAAATACTTTTCAGCGTAGAAAAGGAGGAAAATACAATAAGGGTTATCAGACAAAAATCCTTGAAAGTTCATTGCCAACAATCACTGTGCAGAGTTCATTTCGTCATACCAATAACAAGCTCTCTCTTGTGGGTATTTATGGATGGAACATCATCCCAAGCATCTGTAACGAGTTCCCACAATTCATCTGGAATCCTAGGTCGCCGACGCTATAGTTGGTCGTTAACACCGCGTTGCACTTCTGCCCACACATTTTCCAAGGGATTTAGGTCGGGGCTTTAAAGGCACACATGGGACCTCCTCGACGTCATCACTGTGATCATTAAACTCCCGCTGCACAGCCAAGCGTGTGTTCATGTTGCAGTTTTATTCCGTTCTCGTAGCTCAGCACACTGGTGTGAAAACATTTTGTTCTGCAGGATGATGATACCCTGCATATGTTCCATCAGATGTTCCCTGCCAAAAGGAAGATACACAAGCACAAGCAGCACCGCATGGATTCCTACTACTTTCCCCCGATATATGTGACATAGTTCTCAAATTATTATTTACTAGGTAATCTAATTCCTTTAAGGAAAAAGAACTAAATTATCATATAGTAACCTTCGGTTGGAATTTTCTTGCAGATAATGTAACAACAAATTCTGGTAACTTGAAAGATGAGTAAAGTCCATATTATTGATGTTGGCATGTCAATCCAGACATACGGAAGTCTAGCGCCACGCAGTAATCATGCACCTATGAGAGCTGTCTCCTAAGGAGTAATGTGCATTTCAGTTACCCCAGCTACACGTGGGATATAAAACTTGAGCATATCTAACAATATACACAAACAGCGATTCACATGAAATCTCTAAGCAAGTAGCAGTTATCTTTCTTTTCATTACCATTAAAGATGTTGAAATTCCATGTATGCTTGAACTGGCATTAGCGTTTTTTCTGTATTGCTAAAAACAGTAACCAGTTTTTCCAACTTCTCTCAACATACCCCTTACTGAAACACACTTTCAAACGTTTTAATAGGCGACACCTAATATCCGAAATAATTAATGTATACGATATCTTTATGCAATTTGAAAGTATAGAACGAAACTAGAAAATAAATTATACGCGGAAACTAAGTTCGGTGTATGTCCAACTAATGAAGCCACAAAATCATTGCTGAGGGTGCAAAAGAGCTTATCATTCTAATCTTATCAAAGAAACATTAATACAAAAAACTTATTTGTACAATACCAAGACTACGAACTGGATTGACTACTTTCTTTTCGTATATATACACAAGTTATTATACTGTGTAATCTAGTTGCAGACCACACACAAAATATATGCGTATGCCACATTTTCCTTCCTACATAACCAGACTGAGGACTGACCACAAACCTACCTAGCGCCGAACCTTGTGACATTCATTCATAACATGAAAACATCTGCTTCCTGTTTACCTGGGAGAGAAAGGTTACGAATTTAAAACTAAATGGATAATAGTCCCTCTTCTTCTGAATATAGTTACAAATTCCTGTATTTCCCTTTACTTGTATGTTTGTCCAAGAAAAAAATTATTAAACACATGAATTCTAATTCAACGAATCGTTTAGTCTTCTAATTATTAGTTAACTATAGCCAAAAGGAGATTACTAAAGTGTTGTTGACTTGGAGAATAGCAAACATAAAATAGATGTGATGGCGTGATTTACACAGCAACCCTTTTGTATGGAATGATTCAGAGGTTAATTCTGTGTACTAATCTGGACCCTCCTTTTTTTTTTTTTTTTTTTTTTTTTTTTTTTTTTTTTTTTTTTTTTTTTTTTTTTTTTACTTTCTCTACTGGTAAGTAGAAGGAAGTATTGTATTCCACCCAAAAATTCGATGTTGAAATTTCACCGGAAATATGTTTTGAGACCCCTGAAACCTAAAAAAAAGCATTTTTAGAAAAAGGTCCGTGTGCGTGCGTGTGTGCGTGCGTGTGTGCGTGCGTGTGTGTGTGTGTCAGTCTATGGAAAGCATAACTCAAAAACGAAAAGTCAGTTTATATCCAAAGTTGGTATTTAAGTTTACTGTCTTTCAAGGATGCGACACGAACATTTTGAAGAAAACAGAACCAACCTAAACTACCCTTTACCCGGAAAAATTTTCGAAAATTTTGATTTTCTTGAAAATGGCTCTAACGATTTTGATTAAAATGTCATATGTTTAAGATATTTGTATGACAAATGAAATGTATATTTTGAATTTTCTGGATATAGTCTATGTAGTCCTGTTTACTCTGGATGACTTATAAATAACTCGTAAACCGTAAGAGATAGACAAAATATTGATATACAAAAAATGTATATCACACTAAAACACACACTTTATGTAGAAATAAATTTTTTTGTAGAGTGAACCATTTCGGAGGTATTCCTTGTTATTTGTGTCAATTTCGGAAAACATAAAACTTTCATCAAATGGAACATCATTGTTCATTTTTTTATATGTTAAGCATGCAAAGAGAACGGAATCTCAAAGCTTTAAAAGATCTGACTATCGCTCAAAGCTTACTGAATTCTAATATTCCCCTTGCACCTACAAGGAAATAAGCAATACTGTAATTTGTACAAGTGTTTATCTCAACTAACACAAATAAGATATACGAATAAGAGTTTGTAAGAATGGTTAGTACAAGAGTAGAGAAAGTCATGTGAGTGCAACACATCAGATTTTTTATCCTCGTTTGTTCCTTCGCCAAAGTATTACTTCTCACTGAAGTTTCGTGAAAGTTTTCCATTTCATTCAGCTCAGTTTACAAGAAAACAAGCAAGAAGTAATAAGAACTTTCAGAACGCGGCACCAGTAAGAAACCGAGCAGAAAATAAGATCAGCAAAATCTCACGCAGATGTGGAATTAGGCTGACAAAAATAATACGAAAGGTTCAAAGTCACAGTGAGCCTTTTCCATCAATTTCTATGGTAACTGTAAAAATAAAGCGACTGCGCTGATGCGTAACGACTTTAGAAGAATTTCCCAAATGACACGGTAGTATATATTAACATAGATAAAATACTTCTATTAAACAGGCTCCTGTTGCAAGCATTAAACTGACCAATCAGTTAAAAATGATACAAGTACATCATTGGTAATGGGTTTACCCATCACGTAATAAGCAACCACGAGCTACCCCAGTCTCCGTTGTAATTCATTCTCTCTCCAGAGAACTGTCAGCCCATGAACCCGCCTACCAGTTCCTAATTCCTAAAGTCAACTGCACTTATTTGAAATCAGTCTATGGTAGCATTATAAACTGTTCTTGAGTACAGAGTAATTCTTTGGTTTTATTCCTCTCCAAAGCAAAATCTACGTGATGAATGTTCAAAGATTACGTTGTGCAAACATTCACCGTGTGTTCATGGATTTAGAACAACATATTCGGTGTGTGATCAATATTTTTGGCTGGAAAATTCATTAAGTTTCAGTAAGGAATTCACTTGCATAAGGCTTGTATAGAAGCATGAGAACATTGCCAAACATAATAATATTCATATTATTTTATCATTTGGCACGTTATTCATGGAGAAATGGCAGATCAATCCCTTCTACTGTAAAAACAGATGGCGTTATGAATACCAGGGGAGATGCAAATGGTCCATTGCGTCAGTGTTACACCTCTGATATGCAGCAAGGTCGGTCTGGGTGGCTCAGTTGGTTAGACGCTGGCCTACTGATCCCAAGGTCGCGGGTTCAAATCCGGTCCAGACCGATTGTTTTTAAGTGTGCTTAAAACGATAGCTCCACGTCGGTAGATTTACTGGCATGTAAAAGTGAGTGAGTGTCGGGTTTAAGGGCCCGTCGACAACTTGGTCATTAGGGCCCCGGCATGTAAAAGAACTCCTGCGGTACAAAATTCAGGCACACCGGCGATGCTGATGTGATACTGGCAGTTGACAGCGTCGTTATACAATAATTAATAATTACATTATTAATTAATTCTGATATTAAACACAATGAAGCTGAGAGTAATAACATATTTGATTTCTTGGTGTAGTCTAAGTAACGTTACGTTTATTACAAAGTTCCAAAACAAAGACCAAGAATAACGTTTCAAAAATAAAACTGTTGTTCAAAGAAGCCAAAGTGCATAAAAATTGGAAAACTAGTTTTGTATCATGAAGGTTAAGCACTTCTTTCGACTATTTGTTGAACCAAGCAAAATAATTTAGAAACTTTTGAATGAGAAATGCAGTGTTCTCAAGTTTTTTCCCCATACAAGTTCCCCACTAACTGCACCAAGAAATCAAATTTATCATCTCTTCTGAACATTGCAGAAGCAGTAGAAGATATGCCCTTATCCCAAGAATATTACTTAACTGACACAATTACCTTCGAGAAATATACCTACAAATAGTCTTATCTAATTTCACTTAGTTCTTTCGCCCTTACTGAGTAACAAGTAAGCCAACTCTCTCATTGATAGCCCCTGATAGCCAAAAAAAAAATTGTCTGACACTCTGTTTACCTTGGAAAGAGACCAGGAATAATCTCTGGTAAGCTAAGAAAATAAATGTGTGTATTTCAATACAATGACATCAGTTATACGGTATATTTTCAATTATTTACAAAATACTTTTTAGACAATTACCTTCCTCCAACTGCGGATTCAATAATGCATTGAGGTGAACCCTGAATGTTACACGTTAAAGACAAGCTTTACAAATGTTGTCGTCTAGTAAAGAAAAATATTTTAAAAGCAAAGAGCAGAAATTGCTTCAAACAAGCTTAATAACTGAATGCACTGAGAAGCGGAAAGTTCGAAAAGATACAAAGAATAAAATTATTCAAAGATAATGGTCTTTGAATCTCGTTCCATAAGAAAGGCGCTGCTGTGTAAGTGGGAGGCGCGGAAAGGAGGGTCTCAAGAAACGACGTTGAAGAAAAGAAGGCAAGGTCCTGACGCGGTGGAGTGGAAATCACAAAAGCTTAATCTTTGTTACGTTTAATGAAAAAAGTTTAAATTGCTCTTTCCGCATTTTGGAAGATAAATTTAGAAAAAACTGTTAATGGATGGCTGACCATCGATCAATACCTGTGATGGAAAAGTAAAATTTTTGTCTTTTGAGTAACGTATAGAAGAACAAACATAAGCGTACGTTTTCATCTTGTTTCCTTTGATTCTCTATACCAGACATTACCAGCATGCTTATTGCTAAAGAGCAAGCGGAGAACAAGGGACTACCGACTATTCGCAGCTGTTGTTGACAACATATAGAGAGATGCGGGTGAGTGTTCTAACTGGACGTTTTCTAACAACTGCAGATTTTACTTATAGGATGCTTCAACATAACCACACAAAAACAAGCAGTGCAGAGGAGCTACCCAGAGAACTTGTGATCTGTGAAGTGTTCACGCACATCCTTAGACCCCTACTTACAGCTGAAGTGTGCTCTCCAATAGGGCGGTCGCGTGCAAGAATCATTCGCACCTGTCCCAGCAGCAAGGATAAATCACATTTGGACAACTTAAACAGGCGCATAGCTCACTGAAAACTTACTGAGCTTCCATGGGTAATTTTAAATGATTTACGCCTATGTTTGACATTTGAATCACCAGTATCGGTATTTAGTAATCATCCCCTTTCTGTCAGTTCATTTACTCTGAATGAAAATGTATGTTGGTCTACTTAAGCTTACTCTTCTCCATTCTGATTGAATATTATATTTTTAAGCGCCACTTATTTTTGACCTCGCCCTATTCTTTAGCTCATCCCGACCACTTTCTCCTTTTTCGGTGGTCTCGGAAAGTTTAGATATAAGTATTGTGTCTTAAAGATTTGTTGTATGTTTACACAATTTCCTTATTATGTTTGGGATCGCTCTCCTGTTGGGAAAAGTCATATCAGATGCTGCTTTGGAAATTAGCTTTAAGAATCCTCTCGTATACAATGTTGTCCCTGTCATCTCTACCTAAATATTACTTCACCCGCGCCTCACTTTTACGTTTACTCAATTCCAAAACATGTTTTTATACGGTAAATGTTATACGTTTATGTTCGAATATTGGTTCTTTTCATATCAGCAGGAAGCTTAAGTTCTAACGCAGTATTTGCAATATCAATTTTGAAAAACATATTTTACAGTTCCACATATGTGCTATAACCATTTATTCCCTTGGTAGATAGTTTCAAAAGTGCGTTCCTGCCTATTGCAGAGCGATTTATTAGAAAAAAGGTACTAATAGTATATTCCTTGTGTCGTGTTTCAAAGAAACATTTCAAAAATTATTGTTAACGCTGGTTGAGACGACTAGCTGACCCCTAATCTGTCAGAAATACTAATAACTAACATGTGTTGTGAATGGGGAAAATCCTATATGAAGGGACTTCTCATTTCGGTTTGCTGTATAGAATAAAATGAGTATGAAGTTCACTTCGAGATTGCCTTAAAGTTTGTCAGCCGTTGCATGTAGTTATGGAGGTGAGGCGCTATTTTGCTCCGCGATGAGTGCTGTTCAGTTGGTTATCAGCTCTCCGTCTTCAAACTTACACTGTTTATGAAACATAATTCTTATGTTAGCAAAATTTGTGTCACTATTCCTAACAGCATCGCATCTCAAAACATATTCTCGCGTGTGAAAAAGAAATGTCAACAATATTTAGAACACGGAATAAACGTTACGGCACGAAACCCCCAGCTGGTTAGCAAAACACAGACAATAAATTTAGTCAGTTCTGTTCATAAGTTCACAGCAGTCAGAAATCTCAAAGTAAGTTTAACCTGAATTATTATTTTTGATCGGTGTGTTACAAGGACTGATTCGGGGGGAAAATGCAGTCTCTTTTTATACAGAAAATTACCCTTACCAATACTCGATTTATTATTTCCAATCGCAAATACATAGCTTTCTTTTTTCTTTTATTTCCCTTCTCATCCGAATATGAGGCAATCCCGAAATGGGTAACAAGTACAATGCAGGTTAGATAAATGTTGCAATGATGTGCTAATGACCCGTTAAACGATAGCGAATTGCTTGCACAATTATTGTTGATAGAAAAAAAAACTCTAAGGCTACATTAAAGTATGTTCATATCATCCTTCAACGTAACTCAAACTGGGATCCGAGTATGTGAGCGAATGTGACAAGCAATGCCGGATTTAGATTCAAATATATCCACGATTGACTTGATATAGCCAAAGTCACTTAAACCTCTGACCACATGTATATCTGGGCAGCTGAAGTTTTGCTGTAGAACTAAACATATGTTGTTTTACGAACTGTCATATTAGCGACCATTTTACATAAATTCATACGCAATCTAAATAGCTTGTTATTGCTGTGGTTCTTAACTTACATAGGCCTAAATATTATTCATGTTTTACTCTGGACTTCATGCGTTCCTTGTATTGGGACTATTTGTTTCTTCAACCTCCAATAGGAGAAGTTTATGACTGATGGTGTGGTGCAGGAAATTTAGAAATGGTCCAACAAATGTTCATAATGAAGATGGTCAGGGATGGAAGTGTTTGATCACCCTCCGTATAGCCCAGACCTAGCACCAAGTGACTTACATCTTTACCCAGAGATAAAAGGCTGTTTGGCAGGAGACCATTTCGACGTCAATGGTCTTAAGAAAAGTATGTACACAGGCCTGGCTCAAGAGACAGGCGGCAAGTGTTTTGCAGAGGGTATTCGAGTGCATGTGGATAGGCATGACAGAGGTTTCAATCTCCACGGTGTGTTGAAAAGCAGCATATGGATATGGTGAACTTCTATCTATAAAACCATTTTTCTATTCACATTGGTTTTGATTTCGTGATTTATAGGAGGTTGAAAAAATAGCCCTGACATACGTTCTTAGCAGTTTTCCGAGTAAAATTATGAACGATCTAAAAAATGTTTTGCAAGTTGCTGGAAGCACATTTCTTGCCAAGCCTATACTACAATTACAGAATCTTTTCTTTTCTTTCTTTCATTCGCTCATTCTTTTTAGCATAACACCGTTCTGTATAGATTACTTTTTTTTTTTTTTTTTTAATGAATGAGCGTTTCTGAAGCACATTTTCACACTGATTGCAAAACTGAAACTCATTTTCGCGTACCACGCTAGATTTTTTTTGCAATTCAACATTTTATGTTTTGAATATTTTTCATTATGTGCGTACTGTAGTAATATTACAGTGTACTTATCATTTGTTAGAAAGACTCAACAGCTTATAATTTCAATTTTATTACTTAAAATGTGAAATGGTATAACATTATGTTAATACTTTATATTTATATATTTATTAAAATCTACTAACTATACTCACCCTAGAGGATGTACAAAAATTTGTCTTCCCCTTAAAATTAACCAGCGATAAGACATGCAATGTTTATTTTTGGAGATGTTTATTTACAGTATGAGATACATTGCCATCTGTATCCGGTAGCACTGAAACTGAATCTCCAGTGGATCATACTTATGAACCACACAATTTTGATGAAAGATGTTTCAATGAAAGTGAGCTTAATGATTTAGAGAGGGAATTAAATTTGCCTAAAGAATCAGCAGAACTTTAGGTTAGCTCTAGGTTAAAAGAAAAGAAGGTATTGGTTGAGAGTACATATTTTTCATGGTACCAGCATCGTGAGAAGGAAATTGTCCCCTTTTTTTTTTTTTTTTTTTTGAAGAAGAAGAAGAAGAAGAAGAAGAAGAAGAAGAAGAAGAAAACTGGTGTATTGCCAAGACACCCCTGCTGTTCTCAAGTTTTATAACAAACTATAATTCCAAAGAGTGGAGGTTCTTGATAGATTCTTCTCAAGAATCTTGAGGTGTTTTGCTTCATAATGGAAACATTCATCCTTCTATTCTTGTGGCAAACTCTTTTCCTATAAAGGAGACATATTTAAGTTTTTGTTACAAAAACTACAGTATGAAAACCATCAATGGCTAGTCTGGGGAGATTTCAAGATTACTGGACTATTGCTTCGTCGGCAGGCTGATTTCACAAAATATCCTTGTTTCTTATGTGAATGGGATAGCAGAGTTGGGTCAGAACACAGGAAAAGGGAACTGTTCACGTGGGACTAATTTAACACCGGGCGAAAAAAAATATAAAAACCGAACCTCTTATTGATCCCTCTAAAGTGTTGTTGCCTCCTCTCCATGTGAAATTAGGTTTAATGAAACACCTTATGAAAACTTTAGAAAAAGACAGTGAGTGCTTTGAATACTTTTGTGTTACTTTTCCTTCATTATCCCATGAAAAAATTAAGGCCGGTGTATTCGTTGGCCCACGAATTCGAAAACTGATGGACAGTTCGAGAATACTATGAGTCGAGAAGTGAAGGGTGTCTGGAATGCTTTCAGAAATGTTTTAATTTCCTTGGTAATAAAAAAGACCCAAATTATGTTAACATAGTGAAAATGATGCCACAAAATTTCAAACAGATTGGTTGCAACATGAGTGCCAAAGTACATTTGCTTAATTCACATCTAAATTATTTTCCTGATAATTTAGGAGATCTTAGTGAGGAACAGGGTGACAGATTTCACCAGGATATAAAAAATTCGGAAATGCGGTATCAAGGGAAGTGGAGTGTTCACACGATGGCGGACTATAGCTGGATGTTAAAAAGGGACTGTACTGAACAACATGATACGAGGTCAAAAAGGATAAATTTTGAATTGAAATATTGAGATAAGGTTATGAATGTGGTTATAATCATTATTAATTTAGTGTTAATTATTGGCAAATGTCAAATTATAATTATGATCTAGTTTTTCATACAAAATTATTGTTGTAAGTAATTTTTATTATATTTCACAAAGCTTTAATTTAATTTCTGTTATTTATGAATATTTTGAAAACCTGACGTGATGGAATAGAATGGAGATTTTCAAATTCAGCACAAAAATATCCGTTTAGGATCACCTATCAGATTAAAAAAGAACAAAAAAATAAGTTTTGAAATGCAGAACGATGTAATCCATTGTAATATAAATACATTTGCACTTTAATTCCAGAACGCGTAAAATAACTCCAAGGGATGGAGGAGATTGTGTATGCTATTGGCAAGCGCATATTGTGGCTAGAAGATGAGCCCGATTTCTCTGATGCTAGGACTCGTACGTCAACCGGAATAGATCCAGAGACTAGCTCCCGGCTAGTGAGCGAACATCTCAGGCATAAAGTCGATGGCTGAATCAGATTGGAGAATGTCCAGGTCAACCCTGGGATAGTCTCGAACGGCGGATGCCCTCGGTTTGCCGCACCAGCGCTCTACCTACTTTCAAATCTTTTGTTCCCTTTCTTCACGCTTCATAGCTCACTACCTAATTGTAATCTCGGAAAATACATGTTTTCTATGATGCGAGTAACCTTCATTGGAAATTTGCGTATTGCCAAGAAACTAAACTTAAAAAAAAAAAAAAAAACTTTTGAGAAAGCATGCACTTATGCAAAACACCAGAAAGGTGTATTATTAACAAACAAACAAAAATGTGAGAAATTATGTTATATGTATGTTACATATAAGCAATAAGACTTATGTGAAGGTAACAAGAACAAGACATCTAGACTGTAACATTCAGAAATTAAACTCAAATGTATAGAAATACACAGGAAAAGTCATTAAATAGCGTCGCTGTACGTTATCGCGCCGAATAGCAATGTCAATACGGAGTGTGTTGTGTTGCACGTTACAGTGGAGGTATTAAACGAACAAGAGGGATGAAAACACAGAACACAGCTTCAGTCCTTTTGGGAAAAGACAAGTCAAGCGACGCGTGCGTGAGCCAGATTATGGAATTACGGTGACATACACAATTACGTTGACAGGTTTGTTTGTGGTCATTTATTAATCATATAGCATCAATTAAACTGTTTAAATAGAAGTGGCCTATAGAATAAAGAGTTAAGTGAGGTTGTATAGTGTGTGAATTTACCAGTCAAAATCTCATTGTCTAATGCCAAATGGGGACCACAAGTAAGTGAAGGCTGAAGAAGGGACAAAATTTAAGGGACAGTTTTAACGAAGCAGCATTCACATCTGGTTCCGTTAAAATGATAGTTAAGACATATTTTAATACAAAGTCATCCTAAACAGTCGACTGGTGTATCTATTCGCTAAACAAGAGACATTCAACTGGCATGATGATTTCCTTTTCGGTGCCTAAAGGACTGACGCGATTTGCTCTGAGATCAATATAGGGCGGATTTCTTGGAAAAAAAATTGTTCCGTTTAAATGAACACCTTCTATCAAGTATTTTATGTAACAAAATACTCCAGAAAGACAACATAAAACGGATATAACTCCCAATGCTAGGTGTCTACAGTGGAAGGGTGCCCCAAGAAACATAAGGAGGTAGTTCATCAAAAATTATCATCAGCCTTCCATTTCAGTCCCCAAGAGTATATTAATGTCGTTTAAGCCACGGCGTCAAAGGAAATAACATTCCGTTTCAATGCATTGTAAATCTACTGGAGAGAAAGACCAAAGTCACTCTGCTAGTGCCGATGGGATACCTGGAATATATTAATGAACCGTCGTTTTCGTCCAAGTATTCTTCTGAGAGGATACCTACATCAAATTAAAAGCGCTCAAGAGACATTGGTACTACATTAACATACTCCAACAATTTTATTGAACCTGCAGCACTAGATTGCGCGCCAAAACACATCTGGAACACCTTGAAGGTCCTAGGGGTATGAAATCTAACATTACGAACTAAGAAAATCTTTCCCCTCTGTAAACGGCAGATGAAGCTCACTGGAAAAGCTCTGTACTACTCATTAGTCGAAGTAAGCAGTTACTAAGTATGAATTTCATTCTCTTAAGTATGCTGATGCCTGAACACTTCAACCATATATTTTCCGGAAGTAAAATCTGTTAAACCTTTCCAGAACTTATAGCGGCCGTCACATTATTTTCTTAGCACAGTGGTTTTAGGCTCTTTAAGCGCGCTGTCCGAGACAAATGCAATTCAGAGCTGCCGAATGATGGTTCTGTAACTCGAGTCGTATGTAGGCTCAAGTAACAGTTCGTGGTTCAAGTTTCTGTCGTGACACTGACCCTTTTTTCCACAAGTTGTACTTTTCCAAAATGTTGGTCCCTTGCACCAATTTTAATCAAAACGAAACTCATTACAACCTTTGTTCAACATACTTGATGTTTTCCTACATTTTAGATAATGTTCCCCAATATTTATTTTACAAAACCTGTGTGACCAAACACCACAGAGTGAAACAGGCTCTATTTTCTCTGTAAAATGCTTAATGTTAAAACTCCGCGTTACTAATGAGTCTACTTTTGAGAAAATGTTTTAACACATGTAGTACACACAAATTGGATACCTGCTTGAACAGTCAGGCAGAATATAGAGCAATGCATTGATAATGTCTTGTTTGAAACGTCACATCAGAATTCCCAATCTCTACGCTTATTACAAATAATGAAACACTTTTTGCGATAAAACAGCTTTACATTTGCAATGTTTGAACAATAACATTTAGATATATTTAAAACCTATAGCATATGCTTTCTGTATTCTCTTTTTAACACTTTTACAATGCAGCTTAAAATTTTCCTGGGGGACATGTTTGCGTAAGTTTCTACGTGTGGTGTAACGTTTTTCCATTTTTTCCGATTGTTTCCACATTTGAAATGCTATTGTATTCATAATTTCACCTCTCTAGACATATTTGCAGAAACGCTAATTTGTATTTCTTTACTGTCATCACTTCCTACACTTAGCACAATATTCAAAGAAAGGCACAAAATATTAACAACACGAATTGCAACCACTGATCACAGAGAGCTATATTCAGATGTGTATTCAATGTCCCCAAGAGATCCTAAATAAACTTAGGTTTGATGATTTGAAATTTTGTTTTAGTAGGACTCCTGTCCAATTTCATTTTTGACACTAAATCAAATCTGATCTCTGTGTGCAATCCGGCCTCAGGGAATCAAACTGTTGTCCAGGAACACAAAAAATTATGAACGTTATTAATAGACAATAGTGAAGGGATTTTTTAGTGTCGAATTCGTCACATGCTCCTTACAAGGGACTATATTATTAGAACAGAGGTTATGTTTTCTCATTACCTTTTCCCTCATCACAAGAGCTTGCTTCGCAACAAAGTACAGGGAACTTCGGTCCACCTTACACCCATTACAGCACATATAACGGGGCTAAAGAAATATGCCCCCGTGGTGCCGAAATTAGGATTTCATAAAATAAGTTATTTTAAAAGAACAAGAGATGTAATGAAGTAGGATCAATAATTGTATTTCGACTTCTGCTTCGGATTCTCTCATCTCATCCCTTTTCAACTCCTTCCTCTCCCTTTTGCATTCCTATCTTCCACACTTACGCTCCTTGTTTTCCAAGTTCATAGCAGACCTTTTCAACCATGCCCCTTGACTTAACCCCGGTCTTCTCTACTCTCACCTTCCTAAATTGGAACGCTAACGGACTCAAATCCAAACGCCAAAGTTTCCTTACGTTTCTTTCTCGGCACGACGTCGACGTTGCTTGTGTTTCTGAAACACACCTAACCCCTCCTGAGAAGTTTACCATTCCTGGCTATAGAATTTACCGGGAGGATCGTGACGTTGCCGTGGCATCCGGAGGAGTTGCCATTATAATTAAAAGCCGTATCAAGCACCACCCTCTCTTTCTGCCACGACTCCGTAGCTTCGAAGCCTGCGCCATCCAAGTCGCCACTGATAATGGCCAACTGCTCACCGTTTTGGCAGCCTACAAACCACCCTCTACCACTCTGGCTGTTCAGGATTTACGGATTTTATTTTCTACCACTGCCCCTACGATTCTTCTATGAGACCTCAACAGCAAAAATGTCCTCTGGGGCTGCCGAGTGAGCACACCTAACGGTCGTCGTCTTCAGCGAGCTGCTGATGCCATTGGTTTCCACGTCGTTGCCCCTGACACACCTACCTTTTACTCTAATAACGTCACACTCCAACCAGATATTCTTGATGTCGCTCTAATACAGAACTTTTCGCAACCCCTCCTCCTGCACGTTCTGCCTGAAATGGACTCCGATCATTGTCCCGTTCTTGCAACCTTTCAGGTGGACAGAACCTACTCAACCTACGTTCCTCCCTTGATACAGGGGCACGTAGACTGGGACCAGTTTCGGCATCATCTCGACCAGCAGCTCTACCCACACCTTCCTTTGACACAGAAGCAAGATGTTGACGTGGCTATAACTCATTTCACCAATACTGTGATTGCGTCTATTCGATCGGCTACCACTGTTCCCCGGCGAGCCGGCCACCATCCACCATTTCATGAAACACTGCCTCAGACGATTGTTCAGCTACTGAGAGAGAAGCATCGAATCCGTCGTTGCTGGCAACTGCACCGTCAACCTCATCAGCGTCATAGATTAAACCAGTTGACGCGGTACGTTAAGCGAGCGCTGGATGAGTACCGCTATTCTTCGTATCAGCGCCATCTTTCCAATATTTCCCCACTAGATAGCAGCCTCTGGAAGGAAACCCGCCGCATTCTACGGGAATCACCTCTGATACCACCTCTTCGCTCTACAGGTCGGCACTACTCCAGTGACAGCGAAAAGTGCGAGCTATTTGCCGACTACTTTGAGACAGCCTTTACACCCAACACAGTCGCTGATGCTGTTCATAACTCCGCCATAGAGGACCAGCCTCTTTTTCCTCCAAGTGTTCCCGTGCCCATCAAGTTCACTTCACCGAGCGAGGTTCGCCGCCTATTGCACATACTGGTATCCAAAAAGGCTCCTGGTCATGACCGTATTCCCAACATTGCTCTTAAAAATCTTTCTCGCAAAGCCCACGCCTTTCTTGCCTCTCTCTTCAGTGCTCTACTCCGCTTAGGTTATTTTCCTACCTGCTGGAAACATGCAAATGTTATAGTTCTGCACAAGCCCGGAAAACATGCACATCAGCCTTCCAGTTATCGCCCAATAAGTCTTCTACCGGCCCTGTCCAAAATTTTTGAAAAGTTTGTTAATATCCGCATTTACAAATTTTTATCCGCCTCCTCAGTGATACCACCCTTTGAATTTGGCTTTCGCCAAAGGCATTGTCCGGTGCAGCAGCTTCTCCGCGTAACTGAACACATCGGTCAAGCCTTCGAAAGGAAACAGCATTGCTTAGCTGCTTTCTTAGATTTCAGTCAAGCTTTTGACAAAGTCTGGCACCGTGGTCTACTCTTTAAAATTCGTAATATTGGTCTTCCTGATTACCTGTATCAATTAATTCACAGTTTCCTACTGGATCGCACTTTCTCCGTCACTTTAGGTTCAGACCATTCCTCCTCTCGGCCAGTCCTCGCTGGTGTTCCTCAAGGTTCCGTCTTAGGACCTACCCTCTTCAACATCTACATTTCAGACCTTCCTCCCCTGCAGTTTATCAATGTGTCCATGTACGCCGACGACACCGCTTTGTTTACCTCCCACGAAGATATTCACACAGCTGGCAATCATCTTCAAACTGCCCTGGATTCTTTATCTCTATGGCTAAAATCATGGCGCATCGCCCTCAACCACAACAAATGTGAAATAATGCTTTTCACTCTCCGCCGGCCCGCGTCTCCTGCACCTGTTTTGATAGATAACATCCACATACCTTGGAAGCGCAAGGACGAAACAGTAAGATATCTGGGAGTACTGTTTGACCGCCGACTTACTTGGAAGGCTCATATCAACAGTAAACCCAACTTGGCTTATTCCCGACTCTCCAAGCTTTATCCTCTGGTTAACCGTAAATCTTCCCTGAAAAGTGCTACAGTGCTTTTACTTTACACCTCTTTACTTCGTCCTCTTCTCACGTATGCTTGTCCTGTGTGGGGTGGCGCAGCTTCTAGTAAAATTGCAGCCATGCAGTCCTTTCAGAATAAAGTTTTACGCCTCGCTCTTCATGCTCCCTGGTTTGTTCGCAACACTCAGCTACACCGTGAACTTGGAATTTCCTCCATAGTGGACTTCATCCGCCTTCAGACTCATCGCTTCTATGGTCGTCTTCACCACGTCCCAGGTGCGGTTTTGTTCTCCTTAGGCCATAGGTCGCAGCCTCCAAACCGCATCCGCAGTCGTCTGCCGCAAGATCTGCTGCTACCACCTGACAACCTGTCGGACACCGCAGAAGAGGACTGAGATCTACAACATTCTCACCATGTGCTTGTCCCTGAGGGGCCTATAGAGGTCGACCTCATTCTTGTTCAGACTCACGTTCTTATTTAGTACGTTTTTTTTATTCAGTTTTATTTCCCTGTAATTCTCACTTATCTGTATAGCGCTGCAGCGCTGATCGATAATAAACTCAAATTAAAAAAAAGAGCACGAGAGACTAGGTCAAATCAGGTACAAATTCGAAGAATTGGCCGCATCTGGACGACTGAGTGGTTACAAAGAATTAGCAGAAGTGAAAGGTGAACATCGCAGAGTAGTTTGGAAGTAGGTAGATTTCTCGGAATTAAAAACGGGGAGGACTGTCCGATAACCAGCGTGTAAGGGAAGATCATAGACCTCTCCTGTGAGTTGCGTGGTGGTCAGAGGACTTCTTCGGTGACCAGCGGAGAACCCAGATGTACCTTCGTCTATCACTGCGTGTTTGCAACACTCATTTGCGGTCTTCTGCAACGTTCGTTGGTGTTATACAGTTGTCTACCCACAACGTGGAGAATTATATTCCTGTATATAGTTACTAGTTCTGCAAGTAATATTCAGTTTCTGTTGTATTAATCGGTTGGCAACTTCTCAGTGACTTTGAATTTAAGGATTCATTAAATATTATATACGAGTCCGTGTTGTCCTTAACCAATAAAAACTCACGCACACGATGAGTTAGGCATATCATCGTTAGGTACAACAACGAGCAGAGATATTTTGGATGTAAGGTCCACTGGCGCCCAAAAGACATCATCGTGGAGTAGAAACACTGCTTCAAAAGAGACATCGTCATCGCGAGGCAGGGATCGGTGCTTCACCTGTTTTCACTACTGGTACGCTTATCCGAAACAATGAAGGCGGAGATAATTTCGAATATATTTCTTCTTTTTCCTCCTTTCTTTTTTATATGAACTATGAATTCTATAGATCCCAGTCATTAGTACTGATACTCCGAAAACAGCTCAGGTATAGTCTCCAGTTTCAATTCTTTCTTCGCTGTGCTTCTAGCTGTTACCTCAAGATTCTGTGGCATTTCTCTTATCAGACGTTTCCGCTTGCTTGCCATTTAGTTCACAACTGGGATAATCAGATGACCGTTGGTGGAAAAGAGGACTCCACTTACGTTTTACATGATACAATTAGGTAAACATCAAGGAGCGTTTATTGAAACGGAATTTACTATTTGTATAACGCTAGTAAAACCAAGTGCTCTGTCCATTTCGGTAAATCTGAGCCTAGTTTGGTTACTCTAGTTTACGTTGCTCGTTTGTTGCCTTCCACGTAATTAGGCGAGTGTCGAGCTGAAGGTCACGCTGCCTCACTTCCTACACTCTCTAAGGAGCTGCTCGCTCTTCAGGCGCAGCTGCTTGATGCCGCTTCCACTCACTATCGGCTCAGTTGCCACTCAACTGACCAACCGGCCACCCACACCAGTTGCCCCTTTATTGAGGCATGAGTTTTCCAAAGAATTTTAAGATTCTCGAAAGTTTTCACATAGGGCATTCAGCACTAACTTTGGGTTAGGTATCCCAGGACATTCTGGTAATTGTCGCACTCCTTAAGTACCTCCTAGCAAAATGAACTGACACGCAAACGGCTAGTGGCAGCAGCGAACCTGATAATGCTGCAGTCTTTTGTTAGAATATAAATATATCTAGAACATGTGAATACGCCGCATATGTATCACAGTATCTTACTGAAGTAAATACTATATAAACAAAATGTGCCTTTAAAAGAAATGTTCTAATGGACAGCATTTTATTACCTTTCCCGGGCATCCGGACAGGGGTTAAAATCCAGGACGGGTTTGAGAAATATAAGACACCTGGACACCCTATAAGGAAGGAAATCGTAAGTAGTTCTTACTGCATTTTAGATAGTGAGACATTTTCCAAAATAAATAAATATGTGTAATGTTATTTAAATTTTAGGAAAGATGGGTACCTTGAAACAAAAAAAAGGCTAGATATGAAAAACGGCTTGCATTAGTTGCATTTTAACCCTGGCAATGTCGAGCCTTATTCCATAACTTAGATTACCAAGGGAGGGGGGGGGGGTTACTTTGTTAACACCACTGGTAACAAAACGTCTGAACAATTTTTAAAACAAATTTATTTTAAAATTAGGTATTATATCTTGTCATATTTATAAAGGTTAGTTTTAACATTCTGTAACCATTCCTTTTTTCCTTTTTAACATGAATCACATTATACCGACGGGGCAGTACTTTATGACCACCTTGACATTTCACTATTTCTCAAAAAGACCAACAATGAAAACCTTGAAACAATTACGCAATTGACAGTGATTGACAATAACTATTAATTGTATGCTGTATGCCTTTAATCAAAAAATCAAAAGACAGAATTTTAAAAATTACAAAAGTTGGGCATAAAGTAGTCCCCGTCTAGGGTTAAATCGGAAAATCCTTGATGCCACAAAGCCAAGCACGTATACTTTGTCATTCTCTAGACACAAATACCAGGAATTCCCGCCGTTTAAGTTTGAATTACTATACGTTATACTTGCTTTTACAATCCAACAAATACGCATTTATCTTGCTAACGCACATCCCATGAAATCCAGCGTTTCTAAAGGAACCTCTAAGCCAACTTCAGAAGTGAATGCGACCGTAAATACAAATCTCTTTTATGCTGCAAAGGATTAAGAGCACAATTCAGCTTAATCTGAGCTATAATCAAAGTAGAAATTAAGCTAATTGTGGAAGGGGCTTAGAAGACACAGAACTGCTTGTCATCTCCAGCCTAGCCTAGATAAAGAGGTTGCACGCTTGTTCTTAATTTCATCAACCAGGCATTTCTCGTATTGCAAGCTTTCGGCATTAGTGCTTGACACAGGTTCCACTAAATTCCCCGGGGTAACTGAACTGAAATCGAATGTGGTAAAATAGTTCCTCTAGGAGCCTGTTTTACTTCAAGCATAAAAATGTGTGTGCAGTCCAGCTTCTTGTTACTTTGACGGTCAACACACTAACTTTTGATTGTTATCCCAGAAGTATTTACACAATACCGACCTCTGTTTTTCTAAGATGGGCACTGCAA
This sequence comes from Tenodera sinensis, assembly GCA_030765045.1. Lineage (NCBI taxonomy): Eukaryota > Metazoa > Arthropoda > Insecta > Mantodea > Mantidae > Tenodera > Tenodera sinensis. The sequence continues at coordinate 68,682,074 of CM060962.1, read as the reverse complement.
CACAAAAAGCTATAGCAGTAGTAATAGGGCAAAGCCAAATGGATAAAATATATAATTCAGCTAACGGCATTAATTAATGTTTCAACAAAATAATACCAAGTACTACCGCTAGAAAGCTGGAACATTCCCTAAGGACGTAAAACAAATTCACTGAAGCAGGGGGAAAATATGTAAATTGAACAGTATTACCTCAATCTTGTTTGCTTTAGGAATGCAGTTTTTGCCAGTGATGATAGTTTCTCGGGCTAACAGTCACAGGTCAAATTCAGGTAACTACCCAAGCTTTCAGCGACTAAGTCTGCCGCCATCCTCAGGGGACATTTGACCTGGCTGATAGCCCGAGAAACTATCATCAATAACTACCGCCGGGAAAGCTTCAAATCATTAGTTTTTGTCATGATTTTTAGTTCTCTCTGATTATCCGGTAGAACTATATGCGAATAGTAAAAGTCAGTAGAAATCGCTGTTCAAATCCGGTACTCATTTACCCGGTAACAGAATGGAAACGAGAATCAAAAAGAGAAAAAGTTAAAATATTTGCAATCGTTTTCAAATGTGAGCATGCACACTCAACGGGAAGCTTTTCGGAGTCCACGAACGCCAAAAGTTCGTCAAATGTTATGTTTTCCGTTCCCAAAAATAGCATATTGAGTGCTTATTTGGTGAAATTAAGACGTAATGTTTTTGCGATGAACCAAAGGATGCACTAGCCTAGGTTTAAAAGAAATGAAATTAGAGATCTGGATATTTATACATTATATGATAAAACTGAAATAAGTAAACATGACTGGAAAGAATATATGCAACTCATGAGAGAAAAATGATACTATTTTAAATTCGTTATTCGTTTAAGTTTGCCTCAACGTTTATAGAAGACCGCTTGAATTAAAATGCACAGGAACAACTAAACCATTTCAGCAGTCACCTTCTTGATCCTGTGATGAATCTCACAAGAGCATTAGACGAAAAGAGGACGTTTTTATATTTTCTGATTTATATGAAAATCGAGTGATACTCTTGTCAAAATCCAACACTGTAAACAAAACTAACACGAAGTCCAAGGCTAGTTCACCAGGAGTGAACATAAACTCCGCACGAAAGCCTTTAACACCAAGACAAGCAGCAGCAAAACGTATGGTATTGCGGTACCTCTATTCAATAAAATACCAAAACGTATAAAAACTAAACAAAGAAGAAACGTTTTAAGAGAAATTTGGAAGGTATATTGAAAGTCTCAAAGTATTTCGTTAATGATTTTGTACTCATTAGAATTAACATTAATTCGTAATGTAGTTTCAGGTGATTCATACATAGTACCTACCTGGGTGACCGAGCTTCGCTCGGCTTTTCCTTTCCTTTCCTTTTTTAATCGTGTGCTCTTTGGGAGAAGATACCTATTTAGATAAACTTGAAAAGCAGAATGTTAACAAAATATAAATTTTCATCCTAATTGTTGAAGCCGTTTCCGTGACAAGACCTTTATATCCTGGCTTGTTTGTTTACATTGGCCCAGAAAAATTATGGCCAAAATAAGGTTTAGAGTAATTGTGACTGTTACGCATAAAATCGCGTTTTTTCAGGAATTGGACCTATATAGATAAACTCAATAAGCAAAACCCTGCCCGAATGTAAAATTTGATCGAAATCGTTAGAGCCGTTTCCAGCGGGTTAAAGTTACAAGTAGGTCAAAAGTCATCGATACGGATTTTAAGTGCGATACAACATAAACGTGAATCTGGTTTATATCAGTTAATGGAAATACGAGTACATATGCCCACGGTGAATGGAATTGTGTCCATGAAATTAGTAAATCAAGTTTTTGATTATCCTGTTGCTTATTTAAACGCGAAACTAGTGACTGCTTTAAGGAAGTCACTTATCTGTAGCAATAAGGACCTCGCAAAATTTCGGAATATTAAAACTGACAGGTATAAAGTAAGATGTTTATTCAATTCTATTTATTAATATAAACCTCCCAGCTAATTCATAAATGTTGCTCTTTAAACGTAATTTATTTGAAACCGTTGCGTTTTCAGTGCCATCAGGATATGTGGAATCCAGAAGGGGTGGGAGGGCGGTATCAAATGTATAGGATAACTGGTAAGAAGGAGTGGCAACATCAGATTCAAGTATCACTATACTGCCCGAAGATTTAATTCACCCTACTTTTGCGACATGCTGAAATTACACCCACGGCAGATCACCAGTTCAACAGCATTTTGCCACCAGTATCAGTGCCACGCCCATGGTATTATGGGTAGTCATTTGCCTAATAATCCGAAAACCCCAAACTTGAATATCGTTAAGTATAGAAGGTTAGAACGGATTTTCCCACTTCGGCCAGAGGCATTCTGTAGATAACGTGACTTCTGGAAGGGAGACATAAATGCCAGGAGCCAAAGGCGAGCTTTCAACCAGAAGTGATTCGCCCTGATGCAGGTGATAAGTCTCTTTAAACACATCCAAAGTGCTCCAGGAACTCCCCTTTTCGGCCCTCCGCACTCAGCCTGGAAACAGCACAACTGTCCTCCGCCGAGGGATAGGCGTGGTCCCAGGAGAAGTCAATCGTCATGAATTTCTTAGACATGCGTACGCTAATCATACCAGGTTCTTGCCAAATGCCCTTGACAGACTAATACTAAAGAAAGAATGAAACGAGAGGATGAGAGGGCGAGTAGGAAAGCAGAAACTTTAATAATTTATACCCGAAATTTTCATGACAGGTTCAGGAAAATAAACTTAGAACCCCTCAAAAAGGTAGGCCGGCAGTGGTATTTGAACTCAGAACCTCGCTTGTCTCCTTGGGTAATGTTTCAGCGTCTACGTCATGTCTGAGATTACGCCAACAAACGTTTTAAATGAAAATACTGACATACGGATGTTACAGTTTTATCGCACAAGTTTCAAGTTCAGTCACAATTCTTTCACTGAGTTAGTACTTTTCTCACATTATAAAGTCATGTGTAAGAAATTTGTAAAAGCTGCTAATTCCAACAACCACATTATGATTATTCACAGCCTTGCATTTGCTTAAACATTAATATTCACATCTATTTTGTAACATCTGGTTACAAATTAACAACGCTTAGCAGTTGCTGAACGCTATTTGGTATTCTGTAATTTCATGAAAACACCTTTCTTTTTTAAGGTTTAACGTCCTTTAACCGGTTAGGTTATATCGGACGATGAATGAAATGGGTGAAATGATCCCGGAGACCATAGAGCTTCGAGTTACCCGACATTTATCTTTCAGGATAAGGGAAAACCCCAGAAAAATCTTATCCAGGTAACTCACCCTAACCGAGATTCGGAATTGGGACCTCTTGATTGTGAAGCACACGCGCTACCCGTACACCACAGAGGCGGGTAAAACAAAATACGTATTGTTGAAAGGAAGAAAATTATCGTTAACGATACCAAGAGCCGAGATCGCGTAGTTAAGGGCTACCAATACCACGATTACTGACTGAAAATGAGTGCTCTTTAGTGCTTCTTTATCTAAAAGAGTGACAATAATAATATTCGTAATCAGAAAGTTACAGAACAGCTCTAATTGACAGGTAGTTCAGGAAGTAAGGTTGCTAATTGCTCGCTGGACGATGAAATGATCAAATCCCTGCAACAGTGGAGGGAGTTTCTTCACTCATTGTCTACAAATCGTCATTTGTTTACTCAGACTGCTACACCGACGACATGTCAGGCTTTTCAGCTGCTGCGGATTGTTAGCAACCGCGTACTTCTGACCTGAATAGTTGTGTGCTTAGATAGGCATTCAAATATCTTCTATTGGAGAGCTGACTGATTAAATTGGGTTCAGTGGAAAGTAACTCACGACAGTAGAAAGAGTCGGAAAGGAAATTGATTCGCCTTGATATCTCAGACCTCTGGGATAATTGTCAGGATGATGCTACATTAGATACCCCCTGTTAGGTCATTAGATTTCTCATTAAAATAAGCAGCCTTTAGACGGCGTTTGCAGCAGGGAAAACAATAGAAGCTTCTCCTTGCATGCAATCCAAACACCCAAGGACCTGAATCCAGAAACCACGGAAAGAAAAAAAAAATGTAATTCGGAGTTTCCAAGAATAATCTTAGTTAAGGAACGAAGAGTTGAATGCTGTCCCTGCACGAGATATATTGTACACGATGAGATTCTGGGAATTCTGGAAGTGAATGCTAAATATAGGAATTTAATTCAGGCGGGACCACATGAGCTTTCGCAGAGCTCAGGTTACTTTGAACTGCGACATACAAATTGCAGATATAGACACAGAGGGAGCTACATCACTAAAGGCCAACCTCGTCAGGAAGTCCTTAGGATAATGAACATTTCCAGTGGGATCCGTTCACAGCCAATGTCTCCTCACAGCCGAAAATCACCCTAATTGGACTGATCTGTTGTCTGCATTCAATACGTGCAAAATAATAATAATAATAATAATAATAATAATAATAATAATAATAATAATAATAATAATAATAATAATAATAATAATAATAATAATAATAATAATGACAATGACAATGATAATGGTGGTGGTGGTGGTGGTGGTGGTGGCGGCGGCGGCGGCGGCGGCAGTAGTAGTAGTAGTTTTTTTTTTTTTTTTTTTTTTGTAGGCAGGGGAAAAATCTTCAAAAGACACCGCTGATCCGGCGAGTTGGGTTCCTACAGCAGCAGCAGTAGTAGTAATAATAATCATCATCATCATCATGAGGAAGAGGAGGAGGAGGAGGAGGAGGAGAAGAAGAAGAAGAAGAAGAAGAAGAAGAAGAAGAAGAAGAAGAAGAAGAAGGAGGAGGAGGAGGAGGAGGAGGAGGAGGAGAAGAAGAAGAAGAAGAAGAAGAAGAAGAAGAAGAAGAAGAAGAAGAAGAAGAAGAAGAAGAAGAAGAAGAAGAAGAAATACAGGCAATTAGTCAATATGATCTTTTAGGAATAAACCACAACTGTTTTTGGAGATATAGGGAATGTGTTCCCGTTGAAGGTCATCAATTTCAACACCTGGTGTGATGCAGGTAAGTCTAATGCAAGTAGTACAGTAGTTGGTGTTAGCGTTCCGTACCCGTGACCGTACCGGTCCTTTAGGCATAACTCTGGCAGAGAGAGCGCCTGTCCTCACCCGGTCCATCACCGCCGCTGGGCGGTCCGGCCTGTTCAAGAACGCACGGTATATCTTATATATCGTTATTTCCGCACTCTCTGTCATAATTAAATGAAGCTTTTTCTTATCTTAAAGTAGTAGATTTTCTTGCGAAATAAACTAAAAGCTATTATATGCTAAAACACAACTTTATATTTAAAATACAGAACACATCCATATAACAATCATACCTGGCAAAAAAACAACTTGCTTAAGTCAGGTGAACGAATGGGGTTGTTTATTCACGAACTCTTGTCGTCTCACTTGTTAGCATCCTCTCACACCAAATCATAAACAGCAGCGGATCGACAACTTCTCCGAAGTGACTCATGCTAGTGCGTGGAGCGCGACTAGGTTAGACGCTGTTTCTTTTACTTTTTATTTTTTGTACAGCTGTACAACGGAGATGCCGCAACAATGTTAACTAATATTGTTTTGAATTTAAATGCTGGACGATATGTCATAATTTATATTCCATTTGAAATTTCATTTTTCAAAACGGACACGAAATAGGATGAAAATTACATTAAACTAAGTTCCAAAATATCAAATAAATACCACCACAAACCACACAATATTGCCTTCATTTTGAATTTTGTTTGAGAATTTCACATTGAATAGTTTCTGAGCTGGGTGTCTCAGAATCGCATAATTGTATCAAATTGTATCAATACTTTGACCCTGGAAAAAACTAGGAACCACTTGTTTATCATAGCTGCGATTTTGCAAAAGGCATTAACTTAGCGTCTACTTTAGATGACAAAAAATTGAAGCCCCCAAAAGTGCAAGATTTTCTGCTGTCCGAAATGAAATGGAACAGCCCTATACGCTGCAAATCTAGGACAACGTCCCAGAAATAATCTCCAAAGCACTCTGCAGTCCGCACCTGCATCCGAGAGCTAATAAGAGAAAATAACTCCTTTCTAGCCTAGAAACAGTGAAAGGTGTATGGGAATCATTGTAAAATAAGCGTTCCCCGGGTCTATTGTGTCTGTGTGTTAGATCGGCGCCGTCCACTATATAGAATCGTAAACACGGACAATTAATCAAACGGTTCGTCTCCTTTGCAGCGAGTCGCTGAAGCCTATATCTGCAATGCAGTACTTTACTTCAGCAAAATTATATTGGATAGCATGTGTCTATCTTAATTTTAGAACGAATCTGTAACAGATTCTTTCCTTAGAGCGAAGTTACTAACATAGAAGAGAGGGGTGGGAAAATCGCAGTCTGAAATCGAAATTGCTGTTAAGCAATGTTCCGAGCCAAATAACTTGAGCTTTAAATTAACGAAGTAATGCTCACCACTGCAACGGGCGGCGTGATTGCCCAGTAATCCGTAGGTCCCGAGTTATTATCTCGGTTGGGGTAAGTTACTTGGATAAGGTAATTTCCGAGGTCTTCGTGTGTCCATATGAAAGATATGTTGCGTAATCCTCAGCTCTTTGAAATGAAAATTATGAGCACTCGTGAATCTTTACCTCATTTCATCTTCTCAGTAACCCTGAGACGTTATAAGGATGTTTAACTCTCAAAAATGAATAACAAAATGGAAAGGAACAGAAATTAGATGATGGAGCTCGTTAGTAATGCATTTTGTCCATAGAACGGGGAAAAAACAAAAAAAACAAAAAAAACAAAAAAAAAAAAAACAGACTAGATAGTGGACATCTTTAAGGAGACGTTGCTTTCGATATAATTCTCAGTGATTCTAAAGAATGGAAAGCAAAAGTTGTTTATAAACATACAAAGAAACTAAACATTTTACGGTTATAAAGTCGTAGAGCTCGTGAAATGACGGTAATATGAACACTGGCTAAGCGCCACTTTTAAACAGAGTTCCATGTCTCTATTCCATATGAGGGTAAATTAAGTGCTTATACACTTTCTGTGCCTTTTTTACTTTCTCCACTGTGTATAAGTAAGCAGGGGAAGTATTGCATTCGACCCAAAATTGCGATGTCGAGATTTCACCGGAAATACATGTTTTAAGGCCCCTGAATAAAAACAATTTTAGTAGAAACAGGTGTGTCTGTCTCTCTGTCCTTCTGTCTGTGAACAGCATAGCTCTAAGACTAAAAGTCGGTTAAAAAGCAAAGTTGGTATTCAGGTTTAATATCTTTCAAGGATGGGACACGAAGACTTTTATGAAAATTCCTCCACCCTAAACTACCCTTTGCATCGAAAATTTTTCGAAAATTTTTCCTCAAAAATGGCTCTAACGATATTGAGTGAGTGAGTGAGTGAGTGAGTGAGTGAGTGAGTGAGTGAGTGAGTGAGTGAGTGAGTGAGTGAGTGAGTGAGTGTGTGAGTGAGTGGAATTTAAGGGTTCGTCGACAACTAGGTAATTTGGGTCAGCTCTAACGATTTTGATTAAAATACCATATGTTAAGGCATTTTATGGCAAATGAAATGCATATTTTGAATTTTCTGGCTATAGCCTATGTAGTCCTGTTTACTTTGATGACTTTTAGGTAACTGGTAAACCGTAAGAGATAAGTTAATCTTATTATACAAAAAATGTAGATCTCGTTAAAGCACATGCTATGTCCAAATGCATTTTTTAAGTAAATCATTTTGGAGAATACCTGTCCTTTTCTCAAATGGAAGGTTGTTATTTACTTTATCTCTTGGCCGTGCAAAGAGAACGGAATTTTAAAGCTTTGAGGATTTGAGTATCGCTCAAAGCCATACTTTCCTTGTACCTACAAGAAAATTAGCAATAAGGTAATCTCTGCAAATGTTTATCTCGACTAACACGAAGACATATATGAAAAAAGTCTCTAAGAATAGTTAGTAGTCATGGAAAAATAATTGAGCGCATTAGGAGAGCAGAATATTCAGAATATTTCTAAGTCTCACTTCGTATTGCAGCGCCTTTTACACAAGTTGATATTTCCGACATGCAGCTGAGTTTACTGGTAATCTCTGTTCCATAAATTATAGTCTGTCGGACACACAAATAGGCTATTTCTTGAATCTCCACTCGCATTTGTATATATGTTGTAAGAACGGGGGTTGAGCACTGTTTAATCCCTGAAGTGCCTGGTGTAAATTAAAATATATTGTTTGTTAACGACGCTGTCAATTGCCAGGATCATAGCAGCGGCACCGAAGTGCTGGAATTTCGTCCCGCAGGAGTCCTTAAGTCCCATATACTGACATGGGGCTGTCGCTTTTAAGCACACTTGAAAACCATCGGTCGGGACCGGGTTTGAACTTGCGACCAATAGGCCAGGGCCTAATCGGCTAACGTGCCTGGTGTACCTAACATATGCAACACAAAGATGCTTTGTTAAGAATTTAGTTCATTTTTAGTGGCTTATTTTTTTTTTTTTTTTTAGTTTCATATTATACTAACCTTCAACAACAAATTGAAGGTATACCTATTTTATATTGTTAATATATAAATAACACTATTCTGCATTTCAAAACTTATTTTATGTTTTTTTTTTAATCTGATAGGTAATTCTAAAATGACTTTTTATGCTGAATTCGAAAATAATCTACATTTTCTTCCATCACATCAGTTTCCAAAATATTCATAAATAACAGAAATGAAATTTAAACTTTGTAAAACGTAATAAAAATTACTTTCAACATAAATTTTGTATGAAAAACTAGGTCATAATTATAATTTGTTGTTTTCCACTAATTAATCATTAACTAATAATAATTACAGGCACATTCATAACCTTACTTCAATACTGAACTTCAAACTTTCTCCTCTTTGACCTTCTCACATATTGTTCATAGTCGTCACTTTTTAACACCCAACAATAGTTTGCCACCATGTGAACACTCCACTTCCCTTGATACCTCATTTCCAAATTTTCTGTATCCTGGTGAAATCTTTCACCCTGTTGCTCACTAAAATCTCCTAAATTATCACGGAAATAATTTAGATGGGAATGAAGAAAATATACTTTGACATTCATCTTGCAACCAATCTGTTTGAAATTTCACTATATTATCTAACATAATTTAGTTCCTTTTTGTTTCCAAGTAAATTAAAAACAACATTTCTGAAAGACTTCCAGGAATCATTCACTTCTCGACTTAGTATTCTCGAACTGACTGTCCATCAGTTTTCGAATTTGTGGGCCAACGAATACGCCAGATTTAATTTATCCATGGGATAATGAAGAAAATGTAACCTAGAGGTATTTAAAGCACTCATTCGCTTTAACTAGAGTTTTCACAAATTGTTTCTTTAAATCTAATTTCACATGGAGAGGTGGCAACAATACTTTTGAGGGATCAATAAGAGGTTCACTTTTAATATATATATTTTTTTTTTTTTCGCTCTGTGTTAAATTAGTCCTGCGTGGCCACTGTTCCCTTTCCAGTGTTCTGACCTAGCTCTGCTATTCCATTCACATAAGAAAGAAGGATATTTTGTGAAACCAGCCTGCTGACAAAGTAATAGTCCATTAATCTTGGAATCTCCACAGACTAAACATTGATGGTTTTTGTACTATAGTTCTTGTAACAAAAACTTAACATTTTCACGTGTCTCCTTTAAAAGAAAAGCGGGCCACAGGAATGGAAGGAAGAATGTTTCCGTTATGAAGCAAACTACCTTTAAAACTTTTTGAGAAGAACCTATGAAGAACCTCCACTCTTTGGAATTATAGTTTATGTTATAAAATTTGAAGACAGCAGGGATGTTTTGGCAATACACCAAATTCTCTTCTTTAGTAAAAAGTGGGACAAATTCCTTCTCACGATGCCTATACCATGAAAAACATGTACCCTCAGCCAATACTTTCTTTTCTTTTGACCTAGAGCCTAAAAGTTCTGCCGATTCTTTAGGCAAATTTAAATCCTTCAATATATCATTAGGCTCTCTTTGATTAAAACATCTATCATCATCAGAATTGTATGGTTCATAACTATAATCCGCTGGAGATTCAGTTTCAGTGCTACTGGACGCAGGTGGCAAATTATCTGATAAACTAAACCCTAGCGCAAAAGCCCATAAAGGGCCAAGGCTTGCCGCCCGGCCGCTTTGTCCCCCACCTCTGCCCACTACAGGAGTCATTGGTGGGGTGTAGTACTGGAGGGTGGGACATGCTCAGCGCTCCGAGTCCTCCCGGCCAGTTATACGGCCTTCTCGACCTGGGGCCGCTACTTCTCCATCAAGCAGCTCCTCAATTGGTCACCCCAGGACCTAATGAGGCTGAGTGCACCCCGTGCCAGACCTCCCAGAGGGGATAAAATCCCCATGCTGGTACCGGGGATCGAACCCGGCTCCTCCGCGCCAGAGGTAAACGCATATGTATCTGATACTGTAGATAAACATCTCCAAGGATAAACATGTCTTGTCGCCGGATAATTTTAGGGGAAGAAACATATTTGTACATCCCCTTGGGCGGATATAGTTAGTAGATTTTAATAAATATAAGAAATATATAAACATAAAAATAATAATTTATATTATTTCACATTTTAAATAATAAAGTTGAAATTGCCAGCTATTGAGCCTTTCTAGAAAACAAGAAGCACGCCGTAATATTATTACAGTATGTACATTACGAAAAATATTCAATACATAAAATTTTGAACTGCAAAAAATTCTGAAGTGGTATGCAATAACAGATTTTAGTTTTGCAATCAGTGTGGAAATTTGATTCAGAAACCTCATTAATTTCAAAAAACCGTAATTCATGCAGAACGGTGTTATTTTCAATTTTTTTTTTTTCCAAATACGAATAATTACCCTAAATGTTATATTTATTTTTTTTAAGATGAGAACCCTGGTAAGCCCTTATCCAGGCAACTTATACCAACCGAGATTTCAACGCCGGCCCTCCGTATATGGGCTCTTCGCGTCGTAAAGTTACCTCCCCCTCCCACCCAAAAGAACCTCCGAAGAAATCTTTACCTCCGCGTATTACACAAGTAATTCCACCTCCCGATGTTCCTAATACATCAGTGGGAACAAGGAAACCCTTTTACGTTAGTAAACATTGGTACTTTGCTGTATTTTGATATCTACTTCTGTAGAATGGCAGGATTTGTAAGAATGCATTAAAGGACCAATGTGATGTGCTTTAACCTGATTGGTTCCGAAGAATCTTGAGAGTTCCTATATTCCGGGGAGTGTGACGTCTACGAGTACATAAATCAAGGTCCTTTGTTTCTCGTGCAGTTGGGGAATCCGTGTTGTCACTCTCTCTTGGAGATCTCTTCACACGCAGCAGGTAACTGGCGCCCCGTCGAGCCCATATTGAGCTTCCATCAGCACTTCATTTCCTCTAGTGTTTGCTAAAGCTCTGCTCCAAATTTCAAAATACTTCTATTTCTCCATCTAGCAGTCGCCTCTTTGGATGTCCCCCTGTTCCCTTTTAGAACTTTCAGAGGAAGAAAAAACAAAACGCGCATCCAGAACTGAATTCCACGCTTGGAGAACGTCGGCGACGCTTGGAAACGCAGGAGTGAATGTTGTGCACGCCGTACAGAACTATACTGCCATTTTAAGTTTTGCATTAGCATTTAGAAAAGAAAAAAAACTGTCAAATAGTAGTACCATTACATTAACTCATTTATTTAACCAAAATAAATAAAAATCATAACATTCTAACATTAGTTATCTTTTCGAAATGTCTTTATACTCCTCAACCTTAATATTATCAAAGTTTGCATGGAACAATAAGCGGCAGAGTCTCCTAGGCCAACCATATCAAGAAGGTGTAAGGAAACATCAAGTAAGCAGCTAAAATATCCTTTGTGAAAGAACAATACATATTGTATAGAAAAGAATCCTCTTCTAGCCAATGATTTTTTTTTCAGTGCTTATCTAACAAGCATCCGAAGTTATTGACGCTAGAACCCATGGAATCGTCCCGTAATATTTTTTTTTTTTCCGGATAATTACTTCAATCATCCGGTTTCAACGACTTGCCTATAAAGCAGCTCAAAAGCGCGTAATCGTGACGTGCAGTAAAAAATATACGGCACAGTTCTTTGGTTTGCTTCTAATCCGCGGCTACCACAGCGTCCCAAGAGGATATATGTATTGGATCAACTGCAATGTACTGGTAGAAGTTTCGGGATAGGTATAAGGAAACACTTCCACATTTTGAACAACACCCACTTGAAACAAGAAGATAAACGGGGGAAGTTTCGTGAACAAATGATGAGCTAAATAAAAGTCTACAGTAGTATGGAATTTTTCATAAATAGCTAAATGTCGACGAATCGATGGCCATCATTCATGTTGGATGTTCATAAAGAGTAAACCCATTCATTTGGGTTCAAAATCTGCACAGCTGTTCAATTGATGGATAGCCTTATGCCATGAAAAGATACAATGATGAATGAAAGACACCAATTGGGGTGAAAGTGATTAACTACCTTACTGGATGTAGTGACCAATCCGCTGCAAATTGAGACATTCTTTGATAATTTCTTTCCCCCTACAAATTGTTGAGAGAGCTGAAAACCAAGGACTTTAGAGCAGCTGGCACAGTACGAAAAGGGAGGACAGATAGATGTCCCATCAATGAAATGATTTAGATTATCAATCCCTTTCCCTTTGTATGTGATGTGTTCTGTGGTAGCGATGTTCAAGCATTATTTTGGTTTGAAAGCATGTTACTTTAACCTTGTGATATTTGAGGTTGGAAATAATGCTTTTATTATGTAGGTTGGCAGTACTGCTTTTTGGTGTAACCTCCACTACCGTGTAACGTCGGCCATATTGAATTCTTGGGAACTGCCGATAAGCTGTTTCCCTTGTATCCCGGTAATTTCTTATCTCCCCCAAAATGCACACATATTTCCCGCATTTAAATTAAACTTATATCCATTGGATATCTGACTGTCGCAGAGGGATGCTGCAATCACGTGACAGTCATGCTGTTTACGCCACTGTGAACCCGTGAGTTTCACCCTCCTGAGAATTACAATGCTTTTGCCTTGCTCCTCTGTCAGTGACAAACAAACACATATACATACATTGTACAATAATTCTCTTAAATACGAACACGATAAGCAATAATTAGTACTTTGGAGCTATATTTCTGTTCCGAAACCAATCTTATGAAAGGTTATTTTCTTATATATTTCCTGCTAATCGAGATAATCCTTCACAGAAATAGTTTCAAAACACATTTCGCTGCAAAGAGAGGTAGAGGAAACAGAATCAATATTCCATGACGTCAAGAGAAACTACTAAATAGCGACAGGACTTAAAATACGTGCCACATTCATTTCACTTTCTCTACCCATTATCGTTTAATTTTATAAAGTTTGTACAAAATATTCTTGCAAAAGCTTATTATCCTACCTACTTCAAGCCAAAAGAGATAATTGCTTGCATAAATAGTTTTATTATACATCTCGTTTTAGGTACAATGTTCACACACTTATCACTATATACGAGCTTGTGAAATTCCATGCTCTTTCAATGAAATCGCGAGAAACAACTGAATAGCGACATAATTTTAAAACATGACAACATATGACATTTTCAAAACAACTACGGATGTCTAGGAAATGAATGATGCCACAAAAAAGTTATCTAAAGTAAACTTTTTGTGTGGAATGCAGTACTTCCTCTAGCTACTAGGTGTTGGTCTACGCGTAATTTCAAGTTAGCATTAAAAAGATGCTTTTTCACTCACACCTTCTATACCAAGCAGTATTTAACTCAAAAACGTTTAATTTTCTTCCACAGAGTTAATTTACGTTTTTAAAAACATTAATTTACAATTTTTAGATATTTGAAATGTAAATACTTTAAGTTACTCGTAATATGTCATTTCCTTTCCACGCTGACATTAGCGCAAATTGTGTCAAAAGAGCATCTCTGACTCCAAACCACACCAAGGCTGGAATTTGTAAATGAGAAGTGTGCGGCTATTTTATGAATGGGCATATGTGTAATTTGTAACATTATCCACATTCTAGAGAGATAAAACTTTATCTTTTAGCTGGTATAAATGGCACTTGACAGGGCAATAGTTTGCATTTCGTATTCTCTGTGGTACTTGACAATGTGTGCCCTCCACTAACAGCAACAGACACCATACATTTTCACACTGCACAATGACTTAAAAATTCGTCCGAGACTTGGGTTTCTGCAGAGAAAATGCTGTCATTATGTATTTAGTAACCTTCGTATATAATTGCTTTTTTCAATTTGTAGTTGTAAGACATTGAAAGATGTTATGCAAAGATGGTGTATGGCCTATGGGTACAGTTTAAAAAGTCGAGTACTCTTACGTAAGCCAATTGATAAAATGAAGGTTAGTATTCCAAGTTTGGCTGTTGTTTTAGGTCTTGGCAAAGCTAAATAGTGCTGTAAGCATTGTGTTATGTAAATCAGAGCATTTACAAATTTATATTTTGGAGAGTTTGTTATTAGCTAAGGATTTAGTTATTCAAATGTTGAATCCTTGAGCGAAAGAAAGAAAAAAAAAAAAAAACATCTTTTCAAGAAGTGACCCGAAGAACTGTGCCCTTTTCCTCGTACCTTTAGTTTAACAAACATTTATTTAGGGGTTAGTTTTATTAATCACCTGACTTGAAGCTAGGTGTGGTTAGAATGAAGATTGGAAAGCATAAACAGCGATGAAATTAAATAGACGTATACATATTAACTGCCTATACGAGTGCGACACTAAACATTTTTAAAAAATCAAATAAGGATTAGTTTTTAAAAATTTAAACGATTTGCCGTTTTTTTTTTTTTTTTTTTTTTTTTTTTTTCAAAATATCCCCTTTAACAGGTTTTTATAACGTTCCACTGCTTCGTCTGATTTTGGGAAACAAAAACAAATCACAAGCTGCTAGGTCAAGGTTGTATGGTAGAGGGTGCTGACCTATAGGGCATCCAGATATTCGGTTGTTAGTTTTGCTGTATGCGGCGCTACGTTGTCATCTTACAAAGTTATTTTTTCTTTGGGGCGTTTTTCATGATTGTTTTATTAAAATTTGCGCTAAACAGACATTTGTGTACCAATCGGTAATAATGGTGTCTAACTTCTAATGCTATAGTAGCAATGTGGTCCGTTTTAGGAAAAACAAGCTAGCAACCAACTTCTTACCAGCCCTGCGAATTTTAGCCTTACGTTCTGTTCGAAAGACCCCACTAAGTCGGTTGACTTCTATTTTCAGGATTATAACAATAAGTCCAATATACATCATCGGTAGCTATATTTCAAACCACATTTGAAATGCCGCCTTCGAAATTATAGAGTATTTCTGCACCAAACAATGCGTAGTATTTTTTCTTTATCTTTTTTATCGGGAGTCAGTTTATGTGGAATCCATCAAAATCACAGTTTTCTGACGTCTTACTGTAGATGTAAAATGTTTTGGATTTGACTCAAATTAATTCCCAATGTCATTCAATAAAATCATAAGGTACTGTCGATCTTCATGCCCTGCTCGAAATATGCATTGTATATTTTTGCCACGACAGAGCAAGTTGCGGGGTTCCTATATTTTCCCAGTTAGAAGCACTCCGGCGGAGGCTGGCGTAGCTCCCCTCCCCCCCCCCCCCCCACTCGAGCTTGTACCACCCCACGGGAGGCCCGGAAACCAGAGGCTCGCCTTCCAATCCGGGGGACGAGATTTTCAGAGCGCATTTGTTCCCCCTGCCGTGCAGCTACTGCGACGCTCGCCGACATTCTCAACCCTGAAAGAAATTTAACGTGATGAAGAGTGAAATTAAATGATTTATGTAACGAAACAGAGGGAAAGGAGATTCAGAGGTTATGGAAATTCTTCCCAACAATCGCCTCGACCCGGGGAAACTTCCCAAGAAAACCCATGGGTAAGAAAGGTCGGCCATGGGGATGGAACCCACGATCTCCCGAATGCGGGCCACAGACTTTACTGCCTGAGCCACCCTGCTCGGCTTCATCACTAAGAAAAACCCGATTTCTTTGGAATTCACCGTACCAATTATAAATTGTTGCCTTAGATGGAGTTTCTTCGCCAAATACACTTCTCGGCGGATCTCATTCTAAAGGGTTAATGATGTAAAATTATAAAAAGGCATAGCCAGAAAATATCCTCTAGTAAAATTCATTTAACAAAATCTTTAAAATGATGATAAACCGTTAGAGCAAATCGAACAAACTAAATGGAAATTAATTCGCAAAATATTCGAAAGTAGCTGTCCAATAGGTATAAACGAATTTCACTTGTTTTTCGAAAGACAGATTCTAAAAATGTTCAAGATTATTTGCTATTATGCTAGGATTATTTGTTATTATGTTAGGATTATTTATTATTATGCTAGGATTATTTGTTAATGGTAGGTAGGTAGGTATATTGATAACGATATTATATTGCAGAGAAACTAAGGAGGGTCACATGTGGCAACGTGTAGGGTATGGGAGTCTAAACAGAACGTGCAGCACGATGAATCAATGACATGCTGTGTGTTGCAGTACGTAAGGTCGGTCATTTGCTGCTAATAATCTACTTCCTCTGAAGCTGTGGTAAGCGGTGATCCGCGTTCACGCCGCTGCGCTTGTGACCCATCATTTGTCACCAGTCCAGTGTTTCTATTGTCTACTGACAAAGCCAACAAAGTCAAACATTTATATTGGAGCTAAAATCTCTTGACATTTGTGATACATGCGAAGCACTACACTTCCTGGCCGTTCACAAAGCACTATTACTATTAGAGAACACGGATAAACAATTCTGGCGTACTACATTCACATTACTTTCTTCTACGCACTAATCTTTTATTTGTATATAGCTTCTACACATCATTCTTACGAAAGCTTACTCTTCTGTCTACTTCATGTTAATCCAGATTAACACACATTTCGTTGAAGGTGTACAAACAGGACACAGAAGACCGAAGTGATTACCTTGAAATGCCATACTCTTTCCGCGTTTTCGCTGGAAACGAATGTAATAGTACTTCGAAAAGAGTAGAAAAGTGGAAAACAAAATTTCAAACCAATAACAATAGTTCGGAAATGGCTGATTCAAAGAGATCTAAAAGTTGTAACATGTTTCTTCATTCAGAAGGCCAGAAAGTGTGTATTTTCCACTGAAATCTCGACATAAGAATTTTTAGATAGAATTTTATACTTCTTTAACGGGTAGAAAAAGCGGAAAAAGCTTTCCATGAACGTTCCAAAAAGTAGTTAAAATGCTTTAACTTAAATGGAAAGGGTTCGTGTGAAACTTGGTAAGAAGTAATTCTTTGTTTGCTTTTCATTATGCTCAGATCTTATATTTTTATGTGGCGTTTTTGGTTTTCAACCTTCTGCCCTATTTATAGTTGTGACATACTGAACAGCAGGGATGAATACAGCTGCTTCCTCCGGGGGGTGGACATCAAGCTTGATGGGGGGTGGGGGGGGGGGAATACTAAACACTTCAAATTTTCAGGTAGGTATAGCCTAATTTAATTATCTTACAGAACAAAATTATGAGAATCAATAAAATATTATTGTATGCAATAAGTTAAATTTACAGCAAACTAATACTTCAAGATAACTTTTAATAGTATATGTGTCTGTTTAAGAAGTCATCAATGAAAACTTTGGTGGGTTTCCCGTCCTCTTCTGTTGACATCTTTACATAAGCTTAAAGCGTATCCTGTGGCATCCTCTTTCTTAATTTTGTCATCAGTCATCATCCTATACATTGTGGTGAATGTCCTTTCTCCATTGGCAGTGGAAACAGGAATGCACAGTACACATTCAGCGAGTGTCCTTATAATTAGTGCTTCATAGCCGATGCCGATAAAAGAATCGACATCAGAAGACTAATCTTCTGATTTACTATGAGCAATATACTTAAAGGAGACCGCCTCCGTAGCGCAGTTAGGCCCGGGGGTACCAATTGAGAAGCTACTTGATGAAGAAGTAGCGGCCCCAGGTTGTGAAGGCCACATAACTGGCCGGGAGGACTCGAGGCGCTGACTACTTTCCACCCTCCAGTACTGCACCCCACCAATGACACCTGAAGTGGGCAGGGGTGGGGGACGCATCGGCTAGGCGGCAAGCCAAGGTCCTTCCTGGACTGTAACGCTAGGGGTTTAGTTTAGTTTTTAATATACTTAAAAGAGCTCAAGTCTGCAATAACAGCGTCAACATTTTTAAGTTCTACGAACAAGCACAACTCCTTACAATAATAATCAATGAATTCTTGAAATGTTTTAAAACTTCCGAAATATGCACTTGGTTCTATCACTTTCACGACCTTGTCATTGAAACTTTGTTCAACTTCATTAATCGTAATTTTGATAAATTTACTTACGTTATTCATATTTTGTTTCTTGTCTTCCGTGAAGAGCACATTTTTAACTTCTCTTGCGACCACTTGTATCTTTTAATTTTATTTATTCTTTCATTTTCTGTACTATGCTCAACACAATCGCAAAGTTAGTTGATGCGACTTAAATATTCAAGAGTTCCAGAAACAAGTACAGAGAATTGTTAAATTTTGAGCGATTGTTTTTACAAATTGTAACTCACCATTTGTAACAGGATTTTCCTGCAAACTCGCTACATCCGCACCATCCTTGTGTACGTTTATGTTCACATGCCATCATAATGGACTTGCAGCATGAACTGTGCGATAGATACTCAAACAGCGGGTGCCAACAGCTTCGGGTATTTTTAGTGCGACCGCATCCTTCATTGGTTGGAGTAGAGCACATTGCTACCCCGCTTTCATCCAGTCGGAATCGACTCATATCTAACTAGCAGTCACATGCTATAAACGTTAGTTGAACACGAAGAATGAAAGACGTAACCGGTAACGCGCACCCATCGTATATGCACGCGCATCAGCAGACGCCTGCAGCTGTGTACATGTGCGAGCAGCAACAATAGAACCTATGTGTATTAAATTTGAGGCCTTTCGTACAATCTTCCACCCTCTACTTATGACACTTTCAACTGTGATCGAAACGGCTAAAAAATCGCGGGTAGAGTATGATGCGAACCTATTATAAGTTTGCTGTTTTGAACCGACGTATGGAGATAGAAGTTTCCGTACAACAGTGTGAAGAACATCACACAATATTAAAGGATAGTTTATTGGGAAAGACTCCTAACAAAAGCAGTCTTTGCTTTATCGCTTACCTATTTAAGGCAAAGAAAGTACTGTATTCCACTTAAGAATGTGGATACTTGAGATTTCATACAGTATTGTTTCTCAAAAATGTCATGTTAGAAAAAACTAAGGCTAGAAACTCAAAAATGAAAAGTCGGGTGTATAAAACACTTCGTATTTGCATGCAGCATCTTTCAGGGATGTAACATAAAGGTTTCAGAAAAGTCCCGCCAGGCCAAACCACCATTTCTTTGAACATTTCCGTTAATCTGTGTTTTCTCCAAATTACTAATGATTCAGACTAAAATATTATATGTTTAAAACATTCCCATGTTACCCTATTAAATCTTCATTAAGTTTATATTACTTCAGATTTATTTAGAAAGAATGTTGCCCTTATTAAAATAATAGATTTGTACAAAGTCATATTTTACAAAATATTCCTAGTTGCACATTTATATTTTCTCACGAAAAGGTGTTTCATTTGATGAAACACTTCTGTAAATTTGGGATTCTTCTTTCTTTTCTTTTCCTTTATACTTGTTACGTTTTATATCAACAAATGTTTCGCATGTTGCATAGGTACAACTAAGTCCATCGTACTCGATTTCAAAATATATATGTGCAAAATTTTATTGTGAATAACGTAACGTGGATGGAATTATTCTTTTATATGAATATTATAACATAGAACGGGTATATTTGAATCTGTAACGGGCAGAGAAAGTCATAGAAGTGTTGCACGTCAGATATTTAGGTTTATTTTCCAAAACTCCCATAATAATACATTTAACCTATGGCACAGAAATATTAACGCCTCAAAACGAATCCATCTGAAATCTAACGCTATGCGTATATTTATGAACTTCAGAATGCAGTAATACTGGGTGGCGCATAGCGAACTCCCAATGTCTTGGGAACATATGAAGTCATACAGTTGGTAATACCATTGCAATGGACGATGGGAACGATGCAGTTTTGTTTTGTTTACTTCAGCTTTAGTAGCTATGGAGCGTTCGTCAGTGGGACATCGTGTTTCAGCCATGCATTTCTTTCACGAGAAAGAAATTGTTGCGACAACGCAGAGACTACTTCGCGTTCATTTCAATGTGCCAAGGCATGGTCCAATTCCTTCACGGAAAACAATTATGCAACGGGTGAATAAGTTTCCAACATGTGGTAGTGTCCTAGACATTAAATATGGTCCACTGAAAACAGTGCGTACACCAGAAAATGCTCCTCGAGTGAGACAAGCTTTTGAACGCAGTCCGCGTCGTTCAGCTCGTAAACAATCAAGAATGTTGGACATTTCTCGAAAATCCTTAGGATGCATATTAGGTGAACTCAGAAGGATTGGAATGGATCCAAAGAATGTTTACTTCCAACAAGACGGTGCTAAGGCCCATACGGCAAGCAACAGCACGACGTTCCTCAAAAATGAATTTAAGTCCATCATCTCAAGTTTTGGACACATTGCATGGCCGGCCCGCTCGCCCGATCTTACACTCCCCGATTTCTTCTTGTGGTGACTTTTGTAAGACAAGGCTTTTACTAAACGTCTTGCAACTCTACCAGCGCTGAAAGAAGCCATTACTGAAGAAATTGCGGTCATAAATGGAGACCTGCTACATTGTGTGTTAGCCATTTTCATTACAAGCTTGCAAGAATGCCTGGACTGTAATGGAGCCCATCTTACAGATGTAATATTCATACAATAACTCCATAACATGAGGCAAATAAATCGCATGTTCTATACTTTCAACTGTACATTTGTTATGTTCCTCTCCTCTCTGATAATTAGGTATAAGCCTCCAAAGCTAGGGAACTTGCTATGCGCCACCCGGTGCAATAATTCTTAACAACATTATCACATATAAAATAAAATTACAAAATTAACGCCACAAATAACCCCATCATTAAATGCTATTCTGTAAGTCACGTTGCCTGCACTTTACTATGCACTTCAAATAAGTGTGTTAATATGTAAATTAATTTTATACGGTGTGGTAAATTTATCAGCGGATTATGAAAAGACTGGAAAAAGTGGAAAACAAATTAATTCACCATTTGAATATTTTAAGGAAGAAAGAGAGGAAATTAAACACCACTGAAAATGCTTTTTAGCTTAACATGAATAGATATAAATGAAGTTTGCGCACAAGCGCTGCAGATGAAGTAACATTTCAATCAAAGCACAAAACACAGGAGATCCATGTCGTAAACTAATACACAAGTTGCGAGTTTCGTGTCTTTTACGCCTACTTGTTTCTGTTTAAATTTGTTTTTGCTCGTTTTATTTACTATTCCCTCGGTATATGCTGAATATTATATTCACTAACTGAATCTCATTAAACTATGGGCTTCTGAAGTTGTCACTGCGTTTGTTTACCATGCTTTAAGGAAGATAGTGGAGGTAAAAAGAAACCGTTTTATTGTCTGTGGCAAACTTCTCATATTTCTTGACGGTTTATATTCGTTAGGTGTTGTTACGAATTTGCTTTTCGGACTCCCGTTATCTGAGTGCAAATGGGATATGAACGATTGTACATGACTCTAAAAAGAACACTCAACAGCTTAAAGGAAAAAAATCTAGTAGTCAAATTAACGGACAGAACATCTCCAGTTTTACTACGCAAACAGAACAAACAATATTACTTAGTTTACGTATTTTGGCATTTTTTAAAAATACTCGTGTTAAGCTTTATATTTTACTTTTTTGAAAACTACACCATTTTGGCACCTTTTTAGGCGTATTTAAAACATTTTAAAATGCATTAGTAGAGCAAATTACTTGGTATAGGGTCTGAAATTGCAATTACAAAGTTTGATGTGCTGAGAGAAAAAAAAAAAGGTCAAAATTACAAATTACCAATGCTTTTACTGACTTTATTAACACTTCAGATTTTATTTCACTTTGAAACCGAAATTATAATGTCAATATATTTGATAATGGAAAGAAACAAAAGCAGATTCTAGTCAATAGTTAAGGGGAAAACGTAATAAAGCTGAATATGTTAAAGTCTCAAGAATGGAAACCTAGGCAGATTTAAATGAGTGATAAGGTTACAATTGTTGTTTGTACTAAGCCATAGTGATTCCGTGGGCTGATTCCTATCTTACCATGACGTGCTCTAAAGTTAGCCAATGGAAATCGCTTCCTTCGTGTTGCTCGCGCAAAAACAAATGCAACGCAAGACACACTCGTCTTGAATCGAGTCGAGATAACGCACGTGCTACTTGGGAGTTGTACGTAAGCTAGCGCGTATACATAATTCGGCGGTTGCTAAAGGATGACAAAGTTAAAGTGTTATAACGTTGTAGTTGAAGTTGCAAAGTTACATTCTATTTAAATATCGTCGGCAGTTCTCTAAAAATCTGGAAATTTACAAATAAAGTGATATGTTGTTTAATTCTTCGTTTGGTTCCATTCCTACCATAACCCACGCACACCCTGCAGATTAGGGCCTCTTGCTAGAGCTAGTCCGGACACCAAATACGAGATCTTATAGGTCTTAAAGTAGACGTCTTCGACGGAGAGGAGCGTTTGCGTCAACTTCCACTAGTTTAAACCTTATGTCCCAAACATTGTCAGGCACAATATCAAAAAGTTGCTCTACTAAATACATTATAAAATTCTTTTTTCAAATACCACACCCAAAAAGGTTAAAAAAATCACTGCAACTAAAAGAATAATAGAATTAGATGACAAATCTGCAAAACTGGGAAACTATATTATAATATTGTGTTCTTTCTGTATAATTAATACTACAATATTGTCTCTGGTAATTTGCCTGATACAATATTTTAAAGCAGATATGGATACTTCCTGAAATCACTGCACTTGACAAATGACGTTCCAACTTTTTTCCACCTAACTGAATACACAATTGATTTCTGTCAACTATTGATGTCCACTGTGCTAAAAAATACCAGGTTAAGTTATAGGATTACTCGAATAAGTTTATAGACTATGTTGACATAAATGTCATAATCTAGAGTATAAATGTATGTTTATCACCATCATCATCATTATTATTATTATTATTATTATTATTATTATTATTATTATTATTATTATTATTATTATTATTATTATTATTATTATTATTATTATTATTATTATTATTATTATTATTATTATTATTATTATTATTATTATTATTATTATTATTATTATTATTATTATTATTATTATTATTATTATTATTATTATTATTATTATTATTATTATTATTATTATTATTATTATTATTATTATTATTATTATTATTATTATTATTATTATTATTATTATTATTATTATTATTATTATTATTATTATTATTATTATTATTATTATTATTATTATTATTATTATTATTATTATTATTATTATTATTATTATTATGCGGTAAACTACAAATATTACAGCACTTTTATTCTAATTTCTCTTGCCATAATGGAAGATCTCCAACATAAGTACTTTTGTGCCATCTGGAAACGAAATAGGAAAAACAATATTGTAATTTCTGCAATATTGAACCTGTGGTAAAACTGGTTAAAATGAATTATACTCACAGAGTACATTTGACAAAATAGCGCACAGCGCTATAACCTCAAATATTACGCATTTAGATAATATAAATAAATGCATAAGATTTGCCGTCACTTGTTATTTCTTCATCTTCTACCGTTCATAACAATCTGAAGACCCAGTATTGAAGTCAGCAAGGTCACCGTCTTCAGTTTCTGGTGTTTTATTTGTTGCGCTTTGCGCTCTTCCGCATACTATCTCTAGAGCAATGCACGATTGCTTGTCGTTTCGTTCATTTTGGCGGGAGAAAGAAAGCGTACTACCAGCCATAAAAAACTGAGAGTGTACAATCTTTGGTCACAGATATTTCCACCTCATTTTAGCACAATAAAGGATGAACATTTCTGCACAGATTCTGCTTAATGACATAAAATGTTCCATTTTCGCGCTAAGTTCATTTTGACACATGATCTTCCAATTGTAAAACAATTGTGATCTAAACTATGGTCCTTGAAGAGTGATCACACATGATGGAACGCTGAATCCTACAGTCCAGTATTGAAAGAAAGTCTTTCACACTGTTTCAGCTGTGATAACCAAAGCGACAATTGTTAGTATCGCATCGTGTGTAGGAGTGTCAGTTGTGAGTGTGTTCGCCCAGAGCGGGAGGCCAGGCATCAGCACTGAACGAAACAGCTCCATGCACACCGTAAGGTGACTAAGAATTGTGGCTTTAGTGATAACCAGGGTTGCCAACTCGTACGATAATTATGGGGGCATACGATAATTATAATGTTTGTACAATGGTTGCCAACCCGTACGATAATTATGGAGGTGTACGACAATTTGAATGTATGATAGTTCGATACCGGCGAAATATCATTTTCACTGGTTTGTCACACCAGCGAAATGAAACAAATTACAAATAGCGACACCTTTTGCCCTCATGGCCTGTCTCCACCCCTCTAAGGCAACCATTTCATATCATCCTTCACTCATCCTTCATCCTTCATTTCACCCTTCTTCCCGTTATCCTCTTGTTGCCAGTGTGCCCAATCTCAATGAAGAAGGCACTGTTCAGAAAATTGATGATTAATGGAGAAAACTCGGAATAAGTGATATTCCGTGTGAAACAAAGAACATGCCTTAACCTGACAGTTTCTGGAGTGCTATTAAACAGATGTGTCACCTTGGTGGAAATACTGATTTCAAAGAACCAGCGGCCTTTGCATTACCAGTGATTTCGTTTGTATAATCTGTTGTCCCACAGAAGCTTCTTGCGAAAGCTTTTCCTAAACTGGGTTTAGTAAAAACCAAGCTTAGAAACAGATTGGCGCTAGATACGGTAAATAAACTTATTCAGTCGTCTCAGCTTATGACAGAACGTGGTATATCCGAAAATCTGCAAGTCACCGAGAAGGTGTTAGGGTTTACCCCAACAACAAATTTGTATAATGCTGCAACAGTTGAGGAAGATGAACTTTCAGATGAATAGTGCGAGAAACTAAGTGCTAAAGTTGTAATACTGGTTGAGGTCATCAATCTTGTAACTGGACACCATAAACATCATTACTATTACATTTTCATAAGTGTTATACTGATATTGTTATTGTTGTAGCATTTGGTTTATGGTGTACCATAATTTTGAATCCAAATCTATAATTTTGAGTGGCTGGTACGATAATTTTACTTTTAAATGTTGGCAACCCTAGTGATAATTGATAACCTTCGAGCGGCATGACTTCCATTCAGGCTGAGAAACGGTCTATACAAGTTAAACAACAGAGCATGTAATTTGAGGTTAGTAGTGGTCGGATGAGTCACTGTGTTCGTAATATCCAGGCGGTAGCATAGAAAGGGCGGGAAGAAACCAACTGATCTATTCAGTCGGTTACAAATAACAGTGCGGATCGGAGTATTTTGTTTCTATTGCAGTTTTATTAAACAAAATGCCTAACAGTTGTGGCGTGCCTGGTTGTTCATCCAATAATTATAAAGGTCAATGCGTGCCATTGTTCTCGTTTCCTTCTAATGAAGAAACAAGAAAACTGGCTAAAAAATCCCGAGGAAAAAGTTCAATGTCACAAAGAACACGGGAGTTTATATTTTACACTTTCCCGAAGAAAAGATTATTCGTGAGATTAGAGCAACGTGACCAGATGGTAAGTAATTATATTTTTAATATGTTCTTATTTGTGGTGGTCTTTAAACATTCAAATTAACGATACAGGTTATTAAAATTTGGGTAGCCCTAGCCTCCCTGCGGATAACCTGGAAATCTTTGTACAAATCGCACTTTCACTTGGCAAGATGACCGAGTTAACACATACGAATCATAAACACACGCTGTGTAGTAGAAAACAGGCCGCCTCCATAGCGCAGTTGACGTGGAGGAGCCGGGTTCGATCCCCGGTACCAGCATGAGGATTTTTTTCCCCCGCTGGGAGGTCTGGCACAGGTTGTACTCAGCCTCGTTAGGTACCGGGGGGACCAATTGAGGAGCTACTTGATGGAGAAGTAACGGCCCCAGATCGCGAAGGCCATATAACTGGCCGGGAGGGCTCGGGGCGCTGACCACGTCCCACCCTGCAGTACTGCACCCAACCAATGACGACTGTAGTGGGCAGAGGTGGGGGACGCAGCGCGTGGGCGGCAAGCCAAGGCTCTTTCTGGGCTGTAGCGCTAGGGGTTTAGTTTTTTAGTAGAAAACAAATGCTGAGACATAATAAACTTTGTGACTAAGTACAGGACAAAATAATATAGCACACTGGTAATAACTAATCACACGTTTCACGTCAGCTCAATACTGCACTTTCAGAGTAGAGAAAAACAAGTCAACCATGTGACTTTGTGTACAGCAGCTGCATTATTGTGTTTCGGTGTGTGCAGTGGAAAAACACCGCACAGCAGTTCAGATGTTTTTGGGTCTCTTTGTATAAATGTATATTAATGTTATAATTAAGTATATTAAATGTAGGCCATTCCTTTAAGATTTATGTTAGTGGTTCCTTGTAAAAAAAAAACTTGAATAACCACAACTGCTGTTCCTCAGCATAGATACCCATAACAAAAAGAGTTCTTGTTGAACATGAAGTACAAAAATATTGAGACTGGCCATTAGAAAATAACCAACACTTTTGATGACATATTGAATAATTAACAGAAGTTCAATCACAGTGAATGGTTAATTAGAAAGCATAATTAATAATAGGCAGCATTTTTGTTGATAGAATTCAATGACTACCCATCTATAAAGAAAGTGTTGTCATTATATCTTAATTTTAAGCCATACATAGCATGTGACAAGATAAATGTAAAAGCTAAGAAATTTGCATGGTTTTAGGGTCAAAACTTGCTTGTAACTCATTTGCTAAATTAGAGAATATGCTAACAGCTATAAAATAAACTGATGGTGAAGAAATTACCATTACAGACACAATATCTATCATCCAGACTATTCTGAATAAATGCACTGGGGAAAATATCCAACTTGGTGTTTACCTATGCACTTACAATTAAAAGGAAGGGCACAAGTGAAATTTCTGCTAGAAGATCTAGAAAAGCATCACTATTTCTTTGATTGCATATTAATATTTGTATTATGGCCATCAGTTTCAGTAAATAGTTGAAACAGTCAGTAATTTTAATAAATGAAATATATCTATTAGTTTAATTTATTTTTGTAAATGTCTATTTGATACTATAATTTTATTTTCCTTGCGGTTTCTACATGTCAGAGTTAATAGTAAACGATTAAATTGTTGTAGGCTTAAAATGTAGTGGTTAACCCATGGTTACATGCATGGTATGCATGACTGTATCTAAACCAGCAACATGTTACTATAACCATTGCCAAGGTAGTGTTCTTGAATTACTGATGTTATTTCTGTGAGTGGGGAACAAAGTAAATATGACCTATGTATATGTGATGTCATTCAATGTTGATAGTGATTGATTTGTTTCACAGGCTGCAAAGGAATTTCAGCAAAATATTAATCAAATAATTGTGATGATAGACATTTTTGCTAACAAGTATGACAAACTGCTTTCATTTATTTGACTTATCAGAAGTTAAGATGTAATGCTTAATTCTATAGTGCTTCACTCTTGTCAGCAAACACTTTGCCACATTTTTTTTCTTCTCACTACACCACAGTGTTGACACATGCTACTGAATATATTGCAAAAATAATAATTTGTTATGCTTTCTATGCTGGTTTAACACACTAATATTTCAAATGAAGTTATAAGTTATAACTATATATAGTATATTTTTCTCATAAATGTACTTTACTTCATGGATTCATTCTGGTTTAATTTATGGATTGATTCTGTATTTAATTCCTGACAGGGGTTTTTGCAAATATGTCTGTAATATTATACATAGATTAACCCTTCAATGTGTCCCATTTATGTAGTAAATATAGTCTAAGCTATATGTGCCTAAAACTGATTAAATTAAATATTCTTCCAGGTATGTACTCTGCACTGTGAGTTATTTAAAAGCTATTTGTACAGTTTTCTAAACATGAAACTCCCAAAAAGAAAACGCCTGTTTTAGTCATAATATTAACTTATTAATTCAGATTGTGAAGCATTTAAATAACATTTAATATTACAGTACTTCCATATTATTATATGTCATGTTTCTATAAAAGAAAATATAAACATATGCACACATATGAATGTACCACTTCTCGTCCGACTGAGCAGATGACTTCATCTGAGCTGCACTATGGCTTGGATATTACAAAGGCAGTGGATGAGGTCAATGTGGCAATAGAGTTTTCTTGGCCATGATGAATATCAGGCAAAAATTGCACCATGTCCTGCAGCTACCTCATCTGCCTAGGAGATAACTTCTCATTTGTTTGCTTGAAAGTAAATATGAGTGGTTTATGGTCAGTGAAGATTGTGAAGTCCCTTCCCACAAATAAATGCTTAAACTTGTTTAAAGGAAGATAAATACCCAACAATTCTCCGTCAAAGGTAGCATACACCTTCTGTGATGGACTTAGCTTCTGAGAGAGGAATATAACTGGTCTCTAATTTCCTTTTACCGGTTGCTGGAGTACAGAAGCAACAGCAAAATCTGATCCGTCAGTGCATAGGGCAGTGGTAATTCTCGGCTGGGAAAGCTAACAATGTAGTATTTGCAATGCCTTGTTTAAATTTCTCAAAACTTGCTTTGGCTCCCTCAGAATATGTCTGTTGTCTTTTTTCTTTGCCCCCTTGAAATAGTCATGCAATACAGCTTGGGTCTGTGCTGCATTTTGAGGTAACACGATAGTAGTTGACAGCATCAAGGAATATAAGAAGCTCATGCCCTTTCAGGAAGGCAATGTGAGACTTTTGGTGTTATCCAGTATCCCAGAAATTAAATTCAATTACTCCTAAGATTGATTTTGATATACTAATTCAAAGGCCATTTCTGGACAGTCGTTCTAAGACTAGTTTCAAATGTGCTTGATGTTTTTCAATACTAGATGAAGCAGTTAAAATGTTATCAGAGTAAGGGAATACACTCCAGTCCATACATAACCTCATTAATGAATCATTCAAATGCTGCTGGAGTGCTCCTTGGGCCAACGGACATTACACTGAATTCATACAGAAACGGAATGACAATTGCAGCGTTGTGTTTATCTTCTTCAGTAATAGGATAAATATGTTAGAAATAAGACTTAAGTATATCAGTTTTCAAAAATATACTCTTTCTTTGCAAACTATAGTGGAAGTTGTCTATTCCGGGTACAAGGTAATAAAGGAGAATAAAATTTTTCTCTCATTTAATTGCTGGTAGTCACCATAAGAGCGTGGCGAACCATACAGGAATTGGCCATGCAGATTTGCATGGCCAAATTATACCATTATCTAGCATGAATTTGAATTTTGTTTTGCTTCTGCTTTTCCTGTTTACCCTCCCCTTATGTAGGACTTACAGCCCCTAGGACTTACAAGCCAGTGCCTACGGTCAGATGCCTGTCTGGGAGTATAGGAACCTATAGACCGGACAGAGTGAAAACCTGGAGGGGTTGTCAGCCAAGCACCAGGCATGATAGTGAGGAGGAGAATGATATGAAATGCAGGCAAAATCAATTATTGGAACGGTGATAATGGAGCAATTGGTGGAATGAGCGGCGGGGAAACCCGGAGAAAACCTGCCCTGATGCTGCTTCATCCACCACAAATACCACATGCAGGCCCCTGAGATTGAACCCGGGCTGCCTAGCTGGTAGGTTTTGTTTTTGGATTTGTCTTGCCCTAGAAAACATGGGTGGACCTGCAATGGTAACGCAGTGTACATGTTTCATTTTGCAAGGCATCAAATTAGGCTTAGTTATATCTGAATATAATAACAATAAATCTGTTAACTTTAGGTTTTGACCCATGATGCTGGCAATATATTTCTCTGAGATAGATAAAACCTCACCTTTAATACAAAGTTTGACCACATCATCTATTAAACTAATGTTCTACTAGTAATTGGAAATTTGTTAAAAAAGTCAGCTCCCTATATAGATTTCCTAATCTTAGCTACAATGAAAGGCCATTGGAATTGGCATCATAGTTCTACATCGATGGTGCAAAAACTGATTCGGAGTGCAGGTTTTTTTTTTTTTTTTTTTTCGTGCCAGGTATCAATAGAAGGGTTTTGCAGCTACTGACTTGTGCAGCAGAACTTGCCACTAATTCAGTTGCTGGCTCTCGTTTCCCTGTTGCAAATAATTAGTTCCCGGGGTTCAACTCCCTGATTTTATTGGCCGTTACAGTCACCTTCTCAAATCCCTCATAACCAAGAATTAAGGTGTTCTTTATAGAGCTCAGTAGCTTCTTCTTTCTTTTTTTGTTTTTTTTCTTCCTAACCTTAGGATTTTAAGTACCTTTTCAGACACATCTACTCCTCCTAAGGCCTGCAATTCTCCTGATAATTGACTAGGCTTTTGGTTTCCCATCTTACCAAGCAAATTTCAGTTAGTAGTCTTTTAACGTGCCTATCTTTGCTTTCTTTGAGAATATTTAATAAGCGTTCTTTAGCCAAGGAGGATTTATTTACTTCTGCACACCCAATGACATCCCAAACATTTTCAACATATTTTGGTAGTGAGACACTAGAACCAGCAATATCCCTGTTCAGTCTTAAAATTGTCCCAGTGGCATCTTATGCTATTAAAATACTATGGTTGCAGCTAAAATACAAAAATATCAAAGCCCTGGACAGAGTGAAGACCAGATACCTACAAAGGATGCTTGGAGTATCAAAATATGCACCAACTTAACCGGTATACCAGCTGGCAGGCACAAAAACATCCACAGAAGATTTGTAATCAATGTACAATCTGATAGCAAACCAAGAGAGTATAGATGTGCTTTAAACACTACATGTACATATAAAAAAGTGTCTGTGAATGGAATCGAGAGGTTTAGAAACCTGAACATTCAAGTGGCACATTTATTGGAAAAAGTTTGCCTAATGCATTGGTTCTTTGCATATCTTAAATGTGCAGTAGCATTTGGTTTGCATGCTTATGAGACATGCAATTCATGATTGCTTCCTGTAAAATAAAATACAATACTATCAGTCCAAATTCAGTAAACTTGGAAAAATGATTAGCCTCTATTTTATGGCGAATTGAAACTCTCCAACACAATACTAAAAACACGTGTAAAGCTGTGATTATTTCATAATAAAAATATGTAGTGGTAGCAATGACAGAAGCAGATTTCTTCCTTTTTCCTGTTCAGTTTAACATTATTTAGCATCTAGAAATACTGGATAATCAATGAATGTATTTAAAGAGGTGTTGAAATGAGCCCAGGATTCACACAGTTTAGAGTTGCCCCACATTTGTCTTCTTAGTATAAGGGAAAGCCCCAGAAAAAAGACACTTTAGCAAAATAATAAAGATTTGATCTTGAACTCTTCCCCATACCAAGAAGCTGATACAGTAAAAGGTTTCTTTGTAGTGTTGTG
This sequence comes from Tenodera sinensis, assembly GCA_030765045.1. Taxonomy (NCBI): domain Eukaryota; kingdom Metazoa; phylum Arthropoda; class Insecta; order Mantodea; family Mantidae; genus Tenodera; species Tenodera sinensis. The sequence continues at coordinate 68,650,408 of CM060962.1, read as the reverse complement.
CTTTAATAACAATCTGCATCACCATAACATAATATGCTTTTAAAGCTTCTATTTTCGTACTTTACACAAGCATATCATTGATTTCAGGTTATTACAGCAGGGGCTAATTCACCTTTTTGTAAGAATCAAATTTCTGAATGATCTCACTTTTCAAGTGCTACATTTACCTGCAAAAAAAATCTTTAATCATAGCGACAATAAATTTTTCCTTGTCAGTTTTCAGTCCCTTAGTAGCCTAGAAAGTGTGTCCAATGGATTTGTGGCATTTCATTGTCTTTGTTTCCTTTAACATTTACAAACATTTGAGGTGCTTGTTTCATGTTCTGTATTCTCAGTTAATTTGGACATTGGAATATTTGCACATTAATACAGTCTGTGAAAAAAGGAAAATCCGTTTTCTTCAACTCCTGAATGAACTGTTACTATCTTCACTTGTTCATTCAAATGTACACACGAATGCACCAGAAAATACTCATTCATATCTAAATGGAAGAAAAGTTGCAACAAAATACAAATTACTCAAGGAAGTGATACTGAATAAGCTTCATTTTTGTTTTGTTTTTGTAGTTTAGCTTCAGTTTCTATGTACAGTATAACCCTTGCACCATGCTGCTAGCACAAATGGCTCATGGTTCTATTCAGGAGAACATTATTATGTCTAATCTAATCAAACATATACATCAAATCAAAACAACGTTATACTGAAACAAAACCAATGCAATTACAATGGATATTTTGATTTCTTGGATCTGCATTTAGAGTTCTTTTGCAATTGGTTTCTGTTTCAAAACTTCACATGTCACATGTCACAGCTGTGTGATGTCACATTGTTTTGGAGATGCATGTGCATGGGTAGTAGGGGAGGAATGGCAGGCTCTGTGCCCTACTACAACACAGCTACAAAGGACAACTATTCTGTTGCCCTTACCCCTTTTTTTTTTGGGGGGGGGGGGAGTTTTGGGTTGGAAAGAGAAGTTAAGGAAAGGAATAGATAGGAAAAGTAAGGATAGGATTGATTGATTTTTTATTTTTATTTTTTTTTTTTTAATTTCATTTTTTTTGTTGTTGTTGTTGTTTGTTTAATGATACTGTCAATTGCCAGGATCACATCAGCACCACTAGCATGCCGAAAGTTTGTCCTGCAGGAGTTCTTTTACATGCCAGTAAATCTACTAACATGGAGCTGTCATTTTTAAGTACACTTAAAAACCATCAATCTGGGCCGGATTTGAACCCGCGACCTTGGGATCAGTAGGCCAGCGTCTAAAGAACTGAGCCACCCAGATCGACAAAGATGGGTGTTGGGATTCCACTAATGCATCCCCGGTAGTTCATGGGATGCCTGTCAGCAAACTCCACTGGCAGCGAGTAAAAAGATTTCTGGCTGACAGCTGGCCAGGGATCTGACTGTCACACACAGGAAGTTAAGGAGAGGTATTGTGAAGGAGTAATGTTTTCTTTACTTTATTTTATTGCTGTACATTTAGTGTTCAAAGGAGTTTCTTTATTGTGGTGTCCTGGTAGTCTGCCTGGTTTGCTTGTGTGTAGTGGTTGAAGAATTGCAGGTTGCGCCTTAACTGCTCACTAAGAGAAGACAGCGGCTTGGTACCCTATTCGGAGGTATCTGAATCACTGTTTGAGTGCCTTGTGTGGTGCTGGTTCGTCAACGTGATGACTGGAGTGGTAGGTAGACTGTTCATTTATTGATTTAGTTGATGAATTGAATACTTCCATCCGGAAGGAATGCTGTAAGTTTGGTAGTGAAGTTGGCGGTGCAAGCACAAATGTTGCTGAGGTGTGTGGCGACGGATGCGATTGTTTCTTCAACCATGGCCAGATGAGAGCTGATGGTGAAAACTTCCAAGTGGAGGTCCTGGATGGCATCCAGCCAGGTGCGGTCAGCTGTGGTGAGTGTTGTCTGTGGAGCTGGTACGGCTAGTTATGACAGTGGTTCTGAGCTGGCTGGTCCTGTAGACTTCATCATGGAGTTCTGCTCTAGGGTTAGCTGTGATCTGGTGACGTTGGCTGAGCTTTGGAGATGGCTGTCAGGACGAGCTGGGCACTGCGCCTGACCTGTAAAATGGCTGAAGCCATTGCAGGTGGCATTTCCTGAGATAGTGAGCTGTGAGTCAGACCTGGTCTGTGAGTTCCGGCTGGACCAAGATTGTGAGATCTCGTCTAGACGTGATGCATGTGGCCTGCATTGCTGAGGGCCACAACTGTCTGGTGGCAGTGAGCAAAAAGTGGCACATGAGGTTCCTTGGTGTGCCACAGACAACCACACTGTGCCTCCAGGAAGGCACTGTATGTGGAGGCAGTGGTTGACTGGGTTCCGCTGGTGGTGCAGCGATAGTTTGTTGAGGAGCAACTGGTACACCACCAGTCAAAGGTTGCTGAGGAGCAACTGGTGGTGCAGTGGAGGTTAGCTGCAGCAAAGGTTGCTGAGGAGCAACTGGTGGTGCAGCAGAGGTTAGCTGCAGCAAAGGTTGCTGAGGAGCAACTGCTGGTGCAGCAGAGGTTAGCTGCAGCAAAGGTTGCTGAGGAGCAACTGCTGGTGCAGCAGAGGTTAGCTGCAGCAAAGGTTGCTGAGGAGCAACTGGTGGTGCAGCAAAGGTTGCTGGGGAGCAACTGGTGGTGCAGCAGAAGTTAGCTGCAGCAAAGGTTGCTGAGGAGCAACTGCTGGTGCAGCAGAGGTTAGCTGCAGCAAAGGTTGCTGAGGAGGAACTGGTGATGCGACAGAGGTTGGCTGCAGTGAAGGTTGCTGAGGAGCAACTGGTGGTGCAGCAGAGGTTAGCTGCAGCAAAGGTTGCTGAGGAGCAACTGCTGGTGCAGCAGAGGTTAGCTGCAGCAAAGGTTGCTGAGGAGCAACTGCTGGTGCAGCAGAGGTTAGCTGCAGCAAAGGTTGCTGAGGAGCAACTGGTGGTGCAGCAGAGGTTAGCTGCAGCAAAGGTTGCTGGGGAGCAACTGGTGGTGCAGCAGAAGTTAGCTGCAGCAAAGGTTGCTGAGGAGCAACTGCTGGTGCAGCAGAGGTTAGCTGCAGCAAAGGTTGCTGAGGAGGAACTGGTGATGCGACAGAGGTTGGCTGCAGTGAAGGTTGCTGAGGAGCAACTGGTGATGCAACAGAGGTTGGCTGCAGTGAAGGTTGCTGAGGAGCAACTGGTGATGCGGCAGAGGTTGGCTGCAGTGAAGGTTGCTGAGGAACAACTGGTGCTGGCAGCAGTAGAGTTTGAAGGGCTGTGAGTCGGAGGCTTGTTGTGCTGGCAGGTGCTTGCTGAGGAACAACTGGTGGTGCAGCATATGTTGGCTGTGGTGAAGATTGCTGAAGATCAACTGTTGGTACAGCATATGTTGGCTGTGATGAAGATTCCTGAGGATCAACTATTGGTGCGGCATATGTTGGCTGTGGTGAAGATTGCTGAGGATCAAATGTTGGTGCAGCATATGTTGGCTGTGGTGAAGATTGCTGAGGATCAACTGTTGGTGCGGCAAAGGTTGCTGAGGAATAACTGTTGGTGCGGCAGAAGTTGGCTGTGGTGAAGGTTGTTGAGGAACAACTGGTGCTGGCAGCAGTAGAGTCTGAAGGGCTGGCGAGCCGGAGGCTTGTTGAACTGGCAGGTGCTTGTTACGGTGGTATGGTGGTGTCTCGTGGCAGCAGATTCTAGGAGTGTTCAATGCTGCGGGCAGTGTCGTTGTTGAAGTGCACACCCCAACGGATGCCTTGGAGGTCACAGAGCTGGTGGTGGCACTGGTTGCTGCCTTCTTTTTAGCCATCACTTCGAATCCTCACACATCCTTACCCAGGGGTGGTTCCTTTATAAAGACACAAAGGTGCTCACCCCCTAGAAAACCTTAAGGCATTAAATTAGCATTGACCTTATGAGTTTTAAGTTTATTTTAGTTTTTAAAACATGAGAAAATAATATATTTTCAGTTTAGGAGGCCAAAGTGATCGTTTTATGTGGCATGCAAGTTGGCACAGCTGTTGTAAAACTGAGACTGGTCCACTAACAGGTATACAGCAGAGAAGGCAGAAAGACAACCAGAAAGGGTTTCTGCATGCTCATCTTTATGTGACAGATTTGGGGTATTTGTGAACCCTAATATAATGGATGCTGAATTGACAAAGTGTGCGTATAAGCAACTAAACCAATTCATTGGCTGGAAATTCCAAAGAAAGATGGGGCTAGTTTTATAGTGAAAGCACTGGTGGAGTACTTGCCAAAATGAGGGAAATGTATTCATATGCCAACTTTGTCCACTACTATACACACCAATTGAATTCAATTATACAAAAGGCAAAATCTAATTCCCAAGATACATGTGTTCTTCTCCAATCTCTCAGTGTTCTCAAACCTCTTAGTATTCTTTTACAATTCTTCTTTGCAGTGTGATATTTTAGAGGAAGTACAGTAGACAAGGAAGAATTGTAGTATTTCTACTGTCAATATCGAGTACAAAAACATAGAAAATATTAAAGATTGCATTGAAATTATTTAAGAAAGGTACTCTAAGTCAGCCACAATAAATGAAGCCAGTAGCTGTAGGATAATTAAAACATATGATAACCCATTTGCAGGCTCTCTCCACTGCACCAGGGAACCGTGAGTCACTAGCAAAATGTTTACAGGGGTGCACCTCACAAACAGGCAGCAAATTTCTTATTGTTTCATTAAACAAAATGGGTCATATTTTTTTTCCTAGCATTTATCACACATCTTACTCCAAGTTTTAGATCTTATTGAGGCATTTGAGGCTCCAGGTTCAGTGTTAGACAAGAAACATTCTAGATCAGTTGTAGCAGAAAATACAATAGATACGATCAGTGCCAGTTTAAAGTGATCACTTAAAAAATTGTAAACAAACTAGCTTAACAACTTAATGTTAGCCAGTCAATATTGGGCTTCAGAAAAACCTGTTACTGTGTAAAATTGGGATTAACTTGGTGGCCTGGGAGTGTAGAATATTCATATTTATCTGCTTCACGTATATTTTATTACATAGTAAGTATGCTACAAAACTTGGGCTGCAGTCATCCAACCCTTCAGCCGGTAACGTAGTGCACAACTTGGCTGGCAGTCACAGTCTGCCGGTCACACATGTGTGGACGTCAAATAACATCTCAAAGCACATTAACAATCAGAATAAACACAACATCATGGGAGATGTTGGAAATGCCATCCATCTGCATCAATATATCTACAGCATCTTCTGAGGAAATTTTCATTATGTTGCATTACTTCAGCTTCCAAAATAGGGTTACTTTCTGCCCTGATATTTTGTTTAATTATGCTAATCTGGAGGGATTAGTTTTGTATACTTTTCAAGTTGCCCCATAACTAAAAATCGCATGCCATACGATCAGGGAACTGAGTGGGCCATAAACCCTAACTAATGATTTTATCCCCATTAACAAAAATCGCATATCATAAGATCAGGGGACTGAGCAGGCCATAAACTACTAAACTTACTAATGATTCTATTTTCAAAAATTTCCTCAATAAATTCTAATGACTCATCAGCTGTATGCATGGTGGCAGATTCCTGCTGGACAGTTGTTCCATCAATAACATTCCATGTAAATGAAGCCATACTTCACCATTGAAAAGTGTTAATCGTGGATCAGCTGTTCCTCAAAATCTAGTTGCAGAAATTTTCCCAATTCTGGTGATCACTTGGTAGCAATTCCTGAACAACAGTAGCCTTGTATGGTTTAAGTTATAAAAGTTTTGTTGCTTTTCATCCTGAAGCTTTTGAAATGTCAATTTCTTGTGCAAGGCGCCTAAGAGATTTTCGAGGTAACTGTTCTAAGCTTTCTCCAATTTTGTCTAATTTCTGTTCCGTAGTACACACCTTTTTATCTTTCTTTTCCTAACACAAATTGTTCCCATCTCCCTGAATTTATTTACAAGTAAATGAACGGTCTCTCTACTTGGAACATACACACCAGGAAATTTAGTTTCAAATTGCCTTACAACTTCCCTACAAGATCATTACAAAATGGATCATCATACAAGTTCTGAAAACCACCACCAGAGCAGTCTACAGGAGAAACCAGCCTCTACAAGTTCAGTCGATGTCTGGTTGATAATGGAGGAAAGCTACACTTCCTTTGCACTTGCCACTATGGCACAGACTTCCATGAAAATGGGGAGGGCAAGCTGTTGAGTTTGCCCTTTATATCGACAGTCATAATTTGGCACCTTTGCTTGACTTTCTTTAGTCATTATTGAAAGGAAATATGTATGTATCCGATGAAGTTGACTAACAAAATTCTTCTCAATAACTCATAACTCATAAATTAAAACAAAAATCATCCAATGTTTATCTTCACAAGACCTTAATTTTAGAGTTCTCAGGCAATTTGGATGCATGTACTGTAGGCATTGGTAAACTTTTCACTGTGGCTTACCATGGATGGTGAGTTCTGAGTCCTTGTTGACCTCATAGAGACGAATGGCTTCATCCAATTCCATCTGAGTAGAAATGGTGCAGGGATCACCTTAAATAAAGAAAAACAGTTTGTACACATATATACCATTATTTTAGAACATACCAAACTTGTTTTCTTAATCAAACCATCAGATCATTATTCTATATTATTATTATCAGGCTATTCTTACAAAGAATTGATAAAAAAAATAATTTTCATATTCCAAAACTGTTTCTCTGAACATCAACCTGGAAGGATGGAGGTCAGTGGAAGCTTTCGGGTAAAACAATTTTTAGAACTACTGTTAAGGCAAAGTCCTTTTATATAAGATATTTTTTCAGAATAAAGGTTGTTCACAATAACCTGAGAAAGCAAAACATTATGCAACATTTTGGTTCACAAGATAATGTGTATCAATAAGTATCTTCTTCCAATTCAAATTATGTAATGCAGGTTAGCCAATCTCAAAATTCGATAGAGAAAATACTTTCTAAATGCAGAGTCATTACTATTTCCAACTCCTCCAATGAAAATTTTTGACAACTATCACTTGTTTTCATACAGTGGTAAATCACAGAATGCAACAAATTTGAAAAAGCATTGTACATTCATACACCAAATGAAGTTTACAGAACCTCTATTAAAAAAGCAATGAACGAGTTTCCCATCACTGTCAGAACATGCTATGATATCTGAAAATGGTGAGCAAAAACAAAATTGGTTAAATTTATTTATACACATAAAACTACTAATAGGAATGTAATCCAGTGAACAAGCTATGCCTTTACAAGCTTTTATAAAGTGAATAGTGAGCTTAGGAAGCAGTATCGGTAACGAATATCAAGACATGGTGGTATAGCCCCATCACTAAATAAACCTACATAAAAAAATATCACTTTAGAATAAATAGTGAGTGAGGTATAAACAGTAACTAAAAACTTACAAAATGGATATTTAAGGGGAGGTGGGGAGGAAGCACAAGGGGGAACGACTGGGACTTTTGAAGAAATACTGCTCCTAACAAGTGGTAAAAATTTAGCATGTTTCTAATTTCTTCTGACAATAAATCTTCAATGTCTGGGCTACTAGGTACATTATCTACCTCTTATGATGTGCTGCACATGCTGGTATAACAACTGTTCATTCTATGTCCTGATAACTGTCCAAGGGAAATGCAGACCGTTCAAGCTATCCTGGACTACTGCTTCTGAGTTGTTGATCTATAAGATTTAAAATAGTTTCCTCTGTGTCATTGGTTGGCCTGCATCTGTGCTGGCTGCATACTTCCTGTGTTCAAAATCCTCTGTATGGTGAGAACAAACATTCTTGGGTTTGGTAACCTTTGGACAGGAAACCTTTGGTGGTATAAACTGGTAGTAGTTGCAGCACTCTGAGGGATTTTGCCACAAATTAACAGCATATGAAGGTTTTTATGGTAACTGAACTTCTTGTGTACATTTTATGTGCTGCTGTATGACTAATATTGGGTTCTATTGTCATTTTTCCCACAAATTTAAATACAATTTACAGCGGCAATTCTCAGAGCAATCAAACTTCTCACAGAGCTGCCTTGAAGTATTATGCACTCTGCAGTCAATGATATTTAAGTGACACAGAGAAACAGGAAAAGGGAGATAAGGGCATTCTGCACCCATTACATTTCTCCTTTGTAAACCAACAGCTTGCTAGTTGCTACTTGTTTATTCCCCAATGTGTTGTATCATCATTTTGCAATATTTAAGGAGAATGTGAAAACCAAAACCAACAGACAACCTTCAGGTAACTGACCTACCTTGATCTGCTCAGAATGTTGTCGGTATTCAATAGTCACATTATTTTCACTAGCAGTTGAAATTTACAATTCCTTTTCAAGCTGTTGTTTGGAATTGGCATTTTGTCTAGCATAGTTACTACCAAAAATGTGTCAAAAATCGGTTACTCTATTCTTCTTATAAGTAACAAAATATTACCCTGATACATTTTCACAGAAGTAACAATGTAATTTTGAATAAAAAATAGAGATTTTTATGAAAACAGCTGTTCAAAGAATAACATACTATTATACTTTTTATTGTAATACTTGTATGATTAACATATTAGAAGCAGAGCACTTAGTTCCATTCCATCTTCTGTATTAAGAATTTCCAGAAGAATAAAAATGTTTCTGTGGATTAAAATTTGTTTCTTTAAGTTTCTTTCTATAACACCAAGCTCAATGGTACAAAAATGGAGCCATTTTTTAATGTTTAAAAATTTCAGGGGCAAATTGGTGTGTTTCCCTTTTAGGAACTATAACTCGCTCCACAGCCTCTCTCCATTGCGTGGTGAGAGAGTCACCGCAAAAACTGTGCAGTGAGAGGTGCTCTAAAATCCTCACCTTATTGTAAATGCTGGAAATGTTAACCTGCTGTCAGAAAGGCAGCACACCTCATAAAAATGCTATCGCTCAATCTCCTAAGTTCAGCAGCTGGAATCCTTGTTCTAACCCTTATACACAACAGGAACTTAGTGATAACATCGGGCAAGAAATGACAAGAGTTTCTGCTGCTGAGCTTAAGTGAGTGAACGACAACACTTTTACGAGATATGCTGCCTGTTTGAGTGAGTGAGTGAGTTGTTTAAGGGCCCTTCAACAACTAGGTCATTAGGGCCCGATGCCTGTTTGAGAGCAGAAGGTGAACATTTCCAGCATCTACAATAAGGTAAGGATTTTAGTGTGCCTCTGACGACAACATTTTCCCAGTGAATCTCATTCCTGTCGCACAGTGGAGAGAGCCCACAGAATGGGTTACCATATATTTTGAAGACCCTAAATGAGATTCCTGTAATGTTTTGCTCATTTTGGAGACGGGCATTTTTGGAGGAAAAAAGATTTCCTTTTTAACAAAATGTAGTTTACTCTTTTAGTTGCTGAGTAAAGGTGGTTTGAGGAGGATACTCCAAAAAAGAATCATCCATTTATTTCTATTTGTTGAGAAGTTATTGTGATTTAAAAAATATGACATCTGAAACTAGCTTGCACATGGTCAACTTTGAACAGTTACATCTCAGGTGTCTTCCGCTTTTTTAAGGCCTCCAGAAAATCTGATGTGTTACATTCACATGACTTTCTCTACTTTCTCTATTAGTGGATATACAAACTATTCTCATGAATGCTTACTTTTCTGTCTGGTTCATTTTAATCAACATAAACCTTTGCAGAAAAAGCTACACTACAAGTTTTGTTATAGATGCAAAGGGAATACTGACAGTCAAATGTTTAAGAACCAGTTGCATTATGGTGGCCTTAAAGTTTCATACTGTTTCTATGCAATCATGAGAACATCTAAATATCAAGAGAACTTTAAAGGAATGACGGCATTAACAATTCCAATCACTGATAACAGAGATTTTGAAAATGGCTTATGCCACAAAAAAGTATTTGAAATAAACTGTACATTTTAGAAAGATGTACATTTCTTTAACCATTTACACAAGGTTATACAAAATGCCTTCTGAATAAAGTGAACTTCATAGACTATACCTGGAAATTCTCGATATATATTGAGAATTTCCAGGTATAGCCTATGAAGTTCATATATATATGTGTGTGTTATTTCCTACATAAATGTCTTAAATATATGGTATTTTAATTAAAATTGATAGAGCCATTCTTAAGAAAATCAAACATTTTGAAAATCTTTGTATAACACCTTTGGAGGATATTGCACTTAAATATTAAATTTAGTATTTATCCAGCTTTTCAATTTTCAGTGCATGTGTCACACATGGACGTACACACCGACAGACACCATTTTCTAAAAAGCCTTGTTTTTTGAGACCTCAAAACATGTATTTCTGGTAAAATGTTATCATACTTTTTGATGGAATGTAACACCTTCTCTAACATATGTGTTAGAGTGAGTGAGTGGGGTTTAAGGACCTGTCGACATCAAGGTCATTTGGATCCTAAGTCAAACCTTAAAATCTAAAAACACAAACTCACAGCATTACAATCACGAAAGCAAACAACGAAGGTTAAAAGACTAAAATGTTAAAACAGCAAAACGTGAAAGAAGAAATGGTTAAAAAAATTATAAAACAAAGCTTACAATGTTAAAACCACCTAAAACAAAAAGACAAGTCAAACTTGTTTATCAAAGCCAATTTCAGCAACGAACCGCAGAGCCCTGCCTACAGACTCCAGGTCATTGCCCAAGATGGAGGCAAGTGTAGACCTCAGACCATGAACTGGCGCTCATGAGTGTATTGCTGACAATCTATTAGGACATGTGCGACAAACAGTTGAACATTACATGTCAGACAGAGAGGAGCTGGGTCACCACGCAAAAGGTGAGCGTGAGTGGCTTGCGTGTGACTTCTCCTCAGGCAGGTGAAAATAACTTCTGCCCACCTGGAATCCTTGCAGGATATCAACCAGGGTTGAACACTGTCCTTAACTGCCCGCAGTTGTGTGTCAGTTAATGCTTCCCAAGATTGCTGCCAGACCACAAAGAGATGCCAGCGGAAGTACCTTTGAGCATCTATAGAAGGCAAAGTGTGTGGAGAACTCCGGTAAATAGTAGACTTACTTAGCAGCCGCAATCACTTGCTCATTGCTAGAGATACCCACATGGCCTGGGGTCCATTAAAAATCAACTGGTATCCGTGAGAGAGCAACTGTGAAATGAGTGTCTGTACTTTCACAGCAAATGCTGAGGTGCCAATAAACTGCTGCAAAACCTGAATGGCACTCAGAGAGTCTGAGCATACGATAAAATTGCCAGGAACTGAGTTGTCGATAAACAGTAAAAAATAAAATGTAGCAAACAGCTCGGCAGTAAAAACTGAACTGTGGTCCGGAAGTTGGTATTGGTGAGCCATGTTATTACACACGAAACTACATCCCATAGCACCACCCACCTGAGACCCACCTGTAAACACCGGAGTGTAAGTCCAGTGACAGCCCAGAAGTTCAGTGAACAGTTGGCACTACAGCATTTGCAGGGTAGCTACCTTAGCCTAGCCTGAAAGCTCCAGGTCAAATCATGCATGCTGGAGTTGCCAAGGAGCAGAACAGCCAAGAGAAAACTACCCTACAACAGGCAGAAGAAGGTCATGTTGGTCGAGCACTTGGTGAAACCGAATCACTTGGATGGGATACAGTTGTATTGAGCATATACGGGTGAGCAGATCGGGATGCAAGACAGATTTAAAAGAAGGGTGACCTGGATGGGCTGCCAAGCTTGCAAATAGGAACACAGTAAAACCAAGCGGCAGATTGACAGTGGTGGTTCTCCAGAATCAGCATACAGACACCCCAGTAGCAAGACGGATAATGGGTGGTATAAATAAAAACTAGCTAGTGCTTGTGAGCTGAAGCTGGTAAGCAAGTTGAGAATAAGCAAAAGGTCGTGATTTGGTATAAATAAAAACTTCCCCTCTTCCGCCAGCTCTTGCTTGCAACACAAAGCTTTAGAGCTCCGTGACCTTCACCACGCAATGTAAACAAACACACCTTTTTCCTGTCTGGAGGGGATTTAAATATTTGCTGCATTTAAATATCCATATACTTATTCATGTTAAACATGATAGAGATACTAATTTTAAAGAACGAAAATGTAAGTAAAGATTTGGCAAATTAAATAGAAATTACAATTCGCCTGGCATTCCACTGATAACGTTCATACACTTTCTAAATTCCATCAGTGATTTTCTTAATTTTATAGTATGTATCAACTGATATAAGGAAGTAGATAATTTGTACTCGTGTGTTTGCACCGTTATACTGATATCCTTTACATCCATACATATAAAATATCAATAACTAATTCCAAGAGTGAGTCTGTGGGGACTAATTCCAACATTATATAAGACTTTATCATAAATTAAACCTATACCGGATGAAGAAGTTTCATTTCGTGGAAATTTCAATTTAGGGTCGGTTTTATATGAAAGTCTTCAGTTATAACCCGGTTTTGATTTGCACAATATTCTACTCTATGTATCACTTTGATTACATTATTGTCGGTAATGAGAGCGGATCACTATTACCTCATTCATATTTTGTTTAACGTTATCGTATGCAGGAAAGATGACAACACCTTAGGATGTATACAGATTGTTAAAAGGTCCCATTTCCCTCTGGAAGCAATTGCTGTGGAAGCAAGTCTACATTTTCTCTTTAAATGTGATTATAATTGTTTATATCTGCATCTAAGTCCCAACATATTGTGTAATTTTTTAGTTCCTCAACCACTAAACGTATAGTAGAGGAATCATTGCATTCTGCCCAATAATTCGATATTGAGATTAAAGCAGAAATGTACCTTCTGAGCCTTTCTGAATAGAGAGAGAGAGCCCTAGGTGTGCGTGCCTGTATGTGTGTAAGTGTCAACATCAAAAGGCACTTATAAAAACCAAATTTCGTATTGAAGTTCAGTAATCTCCAAGAGTGTGACTTTATGGAAACCCTCCATCTAAAACTAACTTTTACATGGATAAACATTCCTAATTTTTAATTTTCTCACAAATGGCCACTCTACTCGTATTTTGATTAAAATGGAATATATTAAGATATTTACATGATAATTGAAATATAGGTATACCTTTAATTTCGGGGGAATAACCTGTGAAGTTCTTTTCATTCTGAATCACATTTGCATAACTGATAAACTGTAGGAGATAGACGAAGTCTTACTACACAAAAAATGTGTATCTAATTAAAGCACACAGTTTACGTCAATTTCTTTTTTTCTTCTTCTTTTTTTTTTTTTTTTTTTTTTTTTTGGGGGGGGGGGGCGGGCAGGGATAAATGAAACAGTAATTGGGATTTATCCGAACTTCCAACACATGGCGATTATCCTTTTTATAAATTTAAACCTAGATTCCCATAATTTGATGATCTGCGTCTATTACAAGTGATATACTGAAAGATTACTTTTACTAGTGTTCTGTTGATCTGCTCTAGAACTGGGCAATTACAATTTATGGAACATCAAAATAGGCAATACTAAGATTTTAAAAGAGTTATCTGAATTAGAGCTATACCTACTTTGTGAAAGAGTTTCATATAAGCTTATTTTATACGTATAATTCGACCTTGATTTGTACGAGCATTATGCTCTTCATACGTGCTGCATGTTTGTATAAGCACGTGCGTATATGTTTTGATTCCATTATCAGGTTTCCGGTAATGAAAGTGGATCACTATGACATCACTTGCATTCTAACCAGGCTTGATCACAACACCTCAGAAAAATGTCCTTGTATCATCGGAGCTGATATAGCAGCAAATATCTCCAAGAGTAGAGTTTATTATATTTTACAACACGTATGTATTTCAGTCACCATGGCAGTGTATTTATGAGGCACTTTGTTCATCTATTGAAGGAAAATCAGGACATTCTATTAAAAGCACAGTTGTCAGAAAGTAAGTGCAAAAGTTTAGCAGTAGCTACAGTAAAGCAACAATTGGAGGAAGAGTTTAAAACATACATCAGCGAGATGCAAATACTAAAAAAAAAAAAAAAGCAACTTAAAAACAAGAATGAAGTCCAAAAGTGATTTGAAACTAATTGGCAATAAGCCAGTTGTTTTAAAACAGTGGGGGCAGGAAATCCTGGCCATGGTACTAACTGATTGAGCAAGCTGAGGTACCTGCATAGCTACCTCAGAAAAAGCCAGCAAAAGCTTTGTCGGAGCGAGGAAAGCACGTTTTTATTTATACCATTTCATGAGCAATAGCTCCGCAGTCAAGGTTGGGAAGCTTTAGCTTGCAAGGAGACTGAGCAGAAGGTTTTTATTTATACGAAACCAACCTCTTGCTCCAAATTAGTGAGAAAAAGCAAATGCTTGCTTTTATTTACACCACCCAATAGCATGATGAAAAGTGTCTAAAAGGTGAAGTTTAGAGGCAGATGCCGCGCCATAGATAGAACTACTGTAGTCTAGCTTGGAGCGCACCAGTGACCAATACAATTATAACATAACTGTAAGATCACCGCCCCAAGATACTCCAGATAAAACATGGAGTACTCAAAGAGAGGGATCACAGGAAGCACAAAGTTGGCGAATACGGTGCTCCCACATCAGCTTACTGTCAGCTTACCAAGGAACTTGAGTTGCAGAACAATCGAAAGGCCCAGCCTGCAATGGATGTTATGGTCAGCTGCAGTTGCTCAATATGCTCAAGAACTAGAGCGAAGTGTATGGTCTTTTCTGGGTCGAGGGATATGGATGACAATACCCTCTCTCCAGGAAGGCGGAGAAACCTGCCGACACCAGATACGGTTGTAAATGCCCAGCGGGAAGGAGAAAGCCACAGGTGGAAGATGAAGCAGCATTTATCGATGGATGTCATCCGGACCAGGAGAGGAATCCTTAGCGAGAGACAAAGAGTGCGCTCCGCTATGAATTGTGCGGTTCACTAGTCACCGGTAAAATCGAGAACTATCCGCTCCGCAGAGTCCTTGATAGGTATAAAAGCTATATCGTAACTATCCGTTTGGCTAGCAACAGGGAACGAAGTAGCAAGAGCGTCAGAGATAATCTGCTAGCTGGTGTAATGTAAGCCCTTTACGGCAAGGCCGGGAGTGATAGTCCGGATACACTTGCCATACATACGCCGAGTCCTCTGTGCCGAAGTGCGACGGGAGAGGGAAGGGACATAAGTCTCCTGGGATGTGCGTTTGGCACAGCGAAGTATAAAACGAGCCCTGACACGAGAACGCTTAAAAGCAATGAAGTTCTCCGTACGATGTGAACTGAAAACACGCAGAGCACGCTTGCGTGGTTTAACAGCCAAACGGCATTCCTCGGACTACCGAGGTACAGGAACATGACGAGGTATAGTGGAACCACGAGGAATGCTGGTATTCGCTGCGAGCAGGCCAGAACAGGTAAAATACCCCATCAGTTCATCGATGGTGGGAGAAGACATCGTTCTGGAGATGAATGAGGAAACGAAATTTCCCCCAGTCAGCCTTGGAAATCATCCAGTGAGGATGTGTTGTGTCTCGGCCGTTTTGCGCATTTCCGTTCTCCGAGACTCGGTCGCTAAGTGCTCCCTCCTCAGGTCTGCGCTATTCCACCCACCCCTAGCATTCAGTTTCTCGGCGCTGCCGTCAAATCTGTCTTCCAGAGCGTTAACGCATTGATCGAGGTTTTACACGTCTTTCTCCACGCCGACTAGTTGCCAATCTTCGCCGATAGATCTGTCCTTATCTTCTCCATCCCAGATTAATTTTCACCTCCATCATCTGCATTCTGCCCTTCATTTGACTTCACTTCTTTCATCACGAAGCTCGAATCGTCATTTCGCTTCCCATCTTGTCCATTCCGGATTCCACATTTTTCATTTCACTTAATAATTGTTGAAGTATTTCCACCACCGTCGTTTTCGATTCTCGCTCCTGACACCAGTGTGGCAAATGACAAGTCCAGTTACTTTCTGTCATTTAATTTCCTTTAAAATTGAATCACAATTCGCAACTCGTGACCTTGCAATTCACAGCTGTTCTGTTCTATCCTAACCTTAACATAAAAACACTGCTCAACTGTCCACAGCTCACTCTGACAGTTCTATTCACTCTCTAAAAACTGACTCTGATGATAAACTCACTAAAACTCTCTAAACACTCTGTCCGAGCCGACTCACTTACATAGCCAAGAATTAGGTACCAGCAATTTCCCTAGAAATCCACGTTTCTCGAAGCTTCTCGTAAAAGCCAGGCATTCGAAGTTTCCCGAACTATCTGAAATCGGCCTTTATTTTCAGCTGATATTGTCACGCGTTGCCTAGCAATGTAGTGTTGTGAGAGAGCTGACCTCGAGCTTGCCTTCCGGGGTCACAGTGTGTTAATGTAAACGTATACTAGCCCATGTTGTATATTTTAAAATTTAAGCCAACCCCCTCACAAAAAGAAAGAAAGAAAGAAAGAAAGAAAGAAAGAAAGAAAGAAAGAAAGAAAGAAAGAAAGAAAGAAAAAGAAAGAAAGAAAGAAAGAAAGAAAGAAAGAAAGAAAAAGAAAGAAAGAAAGAAAAAGAAAGAAAGAAAGAAAAAGAAAGAAAGAAAGAAAGAGAGAAAGAAAGAAAGAAAGAAAGGAAGGAAGGAAGGAAGGAAAGAAAGAAAGAGAGAAAGAAAGAAAGAAAGAAAGAGAGAAAGAAAGAGAGAGAAAGAAAGAAAGAAAAAGAAAGAGAGAAAGAAAGAAAGAAAGAGAGAGAGAAAGAGAGGGAGAGAAACAGAGAGAGAGAAAGAAAGAGAGAAAGAGAGGGAGAGAAACAGAGAGAGAAAGAAAGAAAAAGGGGAAGGCACGCAGAAAGGAAGGAAAGAAAAAGAAAGAAATTGATAACACAACTTCATTCCTAACAGTGGAGGAGTTAAGCACATACTTTAACTTTAACCCCTTTTATACCTGCTGAACAGGGTTGCATCTCAAGCTTTGCTTTAACATGAACTTCTTAGGAGTCTTAAGGTTCTTGACGTGATAAAGCAAAATTTAAAAAGGCATGAGCTGTGAAATTCTGCACTAAATTATATACTACTTGCAAAAATGAAATACCTTCTTCATCAACCCATTTCATGGTGAAGACCTGGTCATGCGAGAATCTACAGATGTCCTTCATCTCTTGGCACAATTGCTCTACTGTAATGTGGGGATCGATGTAGGTTATCATCACCTCCCTGCAAATAAACAATAAAGCACTTTTAATTCCAACATATTTCAGTACACGTGCAACATTTCAACATACATATTACTTTCACATATGAAAGTAGACTTGTGCCGACTGAGGGTGAGGGGCATATACAGAGTGTGCATTGGGAGGGAGGAGGATGCCGAAATAGGAATAATTAAAACACACACAAAGTCAATTGTACCTTCATTCCATGGTCACTTTTACAGATTTTTATTTATTAGCAGATACAATGTGTTTTACTAAACTTGTAAGTATAAAATCCTTACAGAAACAAAGAGGACTGCAATCCTTTGATAATGCAGTTTTGGGTATCTTGGGAGGCTTGAGTGTCCAGTCTCCCTTACCTCCAAGTTTAAGCTAATGCTCTGGATTACTGACCAGTGCCTCCGTGCCAGTACAACTATGTACTCACATGTTTGCTATATGTGATTTATTCTTTAGTGTTCTTAAGAACTATTACTATTCTTTAGTGTTCTTAAGAACTATTACTCATGCGGCTGAGAGAACAAGAGAGACAGAGAGAGAGAGAGAGAGAGGGGGGGGGGGGGGGGGGGGGGGGGATATTGACCTGTTTTAAGCTGGTATAGCCATGGGTGCATGTAGAAGAAACTTCTAGAAGTTCAAAACCCTCCATAATTAGCAAAACCTTGGTTAATTCAAGAACCTTCTGAACACTTTTTGCAATTGTGTCCTAATAGTCCAGCATATTTTTATATTGGTGTATCATCTGTCCTCTATAATTCCTATTTGAGCTTTGTTACAGTGTTAATTATGATCACTATTTACATCAGGGATGGGGAGCTGCTTCAAGAGGGGTGGTATGCCCTCATTCTCCTCCCACTTCTCATTACACTAAACTGGTTGAAAACTACAAAGTGGTGCATACAATAGCGTAGCATGGTGTGTGGACTTGGGTATGCACTTTGAACTCAAAGGTAACTTACAGGTGACATTTCTAAATTCTAAAATTATTAGCAGATTTTGTTCAAACTCATATGAGACATAATATATCTAAGAAATATGGTACATTCAAATTTTCATTGCAATACCTTTAACACCTTTAAATTTATTATTTTTTCTAGCTATTTCTAAGCAGGTATTGAAATGCTCCACACAATGGAGATTTCAAAATTTTGATAATTTTAAATATTATTCTGTTACAGATAAGTGCTCTCAAAAGAATGTTGGGAACAGAAAATGTTGTAATGCTTTGGTTTATTACATAAAAATTATTAACTTTGAAAAACTAATTTTTTTACAATTTTTATAGTTTTCACAGAACTTTATAATTCATCAACTGGTAAATATTAAAATTACAGAAAAATCACTCCCACTTTTTTGTTTCAGTTTGTTGATTACAAGACATGGATTCCATATTTGGAGCAGTAGGTTTCCAGAAAATTCAGTGTTCTCTCTACGTGTGTTTTCTCCATAGTGAAACATACAGATACACATGGGCAATGTGCATACCCTGCCTTCAGTTTCCTGACACTTTTCTGTAACACGTTTATACACATTACTGTTCAAAATGCTGCTTATTGTACTCTGATACAAACAGAAGAGGTTAAAAATATGAAATTAACCTTCACTGCCAAACAAAATACTGAAAAACTTTGCTTTAAACCCCATTAACATTAACAAATGAGACACACTTTTCTGCATTACATCCACTGCATGTGCATGTCATTTGACATCACTGGTGTGAGGCAAGTACAACTGTCAGCCGCTCTGTTTCAATGCTTGATGTCATACACTAACATCACTAGTTCATAGCAGATTGTTGTTTGAAACATACTCCTCATCATTATGCCAACTGGATTAGCATATACATAATAGCAAAAGTTAACCAAGGAAAACTATCAGAGTATGCAACACATCCACATCCATTGATGCTACACCCTTGGGTGCATAAATCACATTTAACGTGGGTACTGTTGAAGCACAAGTTGTGGACTGCTGACACATCTTCCCATATTACTAAGTTATCAACATTAGGCTGGATAGCACCCATAGAAAGACACAAAATTAAGACAAGGGTGTCATGGTTTAATCTAGAGTGCATATGAGAATAGGTCAATTTCAGAAATAGTTGTTACTACATATGTTGAACAAAACATTGCTACAAGTAGCCTGCAAATTCTTTCAAGTTGAAGAACAAGTTCATTGTCAACATCCTATAGAATTCCAAGATATGCTTTCCCATTGATTTTATATGGGTACTATTTTGTGATGCAATTATTTTCAATTTTAAATGAAGAGGAACTTCTATTAAATTGAAATTCAAAGGTTTGGAAAACAGTCGCATGTCTTATTCCTTAACAATAAGATTTCTGAACCTCTTTTCAAATTCACTGTAAAGGTTGTCCATACTTAATATATACCTAATTTGTATACAAATGAAGCCCTTTATTTTCCAAATAATCTAAATATCTAAAGTGATATGTGACATTTTGTGTAAGTTGATGGTACCATAGGGGTAATTTAGACATAAACGTTGTTTGCATCCATCTAAGTCGTGATCTTTTCATTGCAGCTGGGTATCGAGTTCACTGAGATAATGTGTGAGATCTATCAAATAGGCAACATCACTACTCCATTGTGGATCAGATAATTTCAAGATAGTGGTCCCCTGTAAATATAATATGCTTGCATCAGAGTATTGTTGCTTAAGGGCCCGTCAACAACTTGGTCATTTGGGTGCATCAGAGTAAAACAAACAATTTTATAGGAGATATGCATTAGATAACATAGTTTGCCAAGCTCACTTCTAACATCACACTGACCATTAATGTAAATACAATATATTTACTACAAAACTTGGCCGGTAGGTGCACAGCCTGTGTCAGCCTGAGCACGTGTGCTAATCGTCACACATGTATCAGTCTTACTTCTGTTAGATAGCTATTCTGTGCTGTTCTAGTCCAGTTCACATGTGAATAGCATTAGGAGTATTCAAAAGTGTTTAGTTTTGCTTGAAGTGTTTTCAAAATGAATCGACTGCAGTATACAGTACACAAAGAATGTTTATGCACAATACATATGTGCTTATGTCATCTTTTAGGGAAGTTGTAAGGCAATTTGAAACTAAATTTCCAGGAGTATGTGTTCTAAGTAGAGACACCATTTGTTTGCTTGTAAATAAATTCAGGGACATAGGGTCCATTCATGATAGGAAAAGGAACGTAAAACAGCGTATACTTATGGAACAGAAATTAGACGAAACCGGAGAAAGGTTAGAATGGTCATCTCAAAATCTCTTAGGCACCTTACACAAGACAAAATTAAAACAAAATATCAGGAGAGAAATTAACATTATAATAGAAGCTGAACTAATGCATGTGAATGAAAATTTCCTTAGAAGATGCCGTAGATCTATTGTTGCTGATGGATGGCATTTCCAACATCTGCTGTGATGAGGCATGTTTTGTTTTATTTGGTAATTGTTAATGTGATTTGAGATTTGATATGCATGCATATGTGACCAGGAGACTGGCCGTGCCACTGCCAGCCAAGTCATGCAGTATGTGTCCAGGAGACAGACTGTGCGCCTGCTGGCCAAATTTTTTAGTCAACGTACTGTAGTTTGTTGTTATCAGTTGTGGTGATGAATGAATATCTACATAGACAAGTGCATGAAAGGAGTATTGGACGGGTAGTTATGGTCCCTTGGAGCTCAAGCTCCCCATGTCTGGTTTATATATTTGAATGCTACATTAATTTGTTCTACCCTGAAGTTATGCTTTGTTTCCAGTCAGAAAGTTAGTTGTGATAACTATTATTAGAAGTATCTCTTGTAACACTCTTATTTCGAGGAGATGCTGTGCTTATAATTATACTTCCTGTATTTATTATAGTACTAGATGCCAAACACTTTCCATGGTTGCTATCTTATAATTTGTTATACACTTTTTGTGTGCTTCAGATTCAAATTGTCCTTACCATAATGTGTTAATTTTACCACCTGTGTTGACTCATCCTCACAACCTCTGGGTTTTCAACTGAAGTATTATATTTTGCAGTTTGCATTTAAAACGAAAATATAATGGAAATAAATGAAACTGAGTTTTATTTGTGAGTGCTCTTTAACTGCTATGGTTCTGAGCATCCCATTCTATATTGGACATGAAAGAATGCTTACTTTTTCTAAGAGCCCTCTTTATCAGGTTTGAGGTTCCTTAATGTGTCATAAATCTGCAACAGGACCAGCAGTTTTACTTCCCTTCAGAAAGAAGCACGCTTAGGATTTTTTACACCCTAGATTTCCAGAACACGAATGGCTCCATATTTATACTGATAGATCATTGATATCAAACCAAGATGGAGCAGGGGCTGGAGTCACGTGTCACCTCTTTTCCTATTACAAATCTTTAAGTTATGGAACTACAAACTTTGATGGAGAAATTGAAGCAATTCAAATGGCCCTACAAAATCTTTTGTATAGAATTTCACATTTTCATCAAGCAGTTATTCTCTCAGATTTCAGGGTGGCAATTATAGCAATTACTTCCAAGTTGTCACCAAAAAACCAAACAATTATAGAATGTTAGAAAATCCTTACCCATCTAACCGCACTTCAAAAACACCTAGTCTTCCAATGGATACCAGCTCACTGTGGACTGAGTGGTAATGAGAAAGCTGATTTTCTTGCTAAAAAGCGTACCGGTAATGTGCAGAAATCTATAGTTAATCTACCATTTTATGTAGCTGAAAGATTAGTCAACTCTGAATTCAAAAAAATTATTGCAAAATATTACTATGAAAAATCAAAGAATAAAAGATGGGAACTACCAACCATTCAAACAGTAATTCCTGAGTATCCCCGAAAAACGGCAGTTGCAACCTTCAGGTTGATTACAGGGCATGGTTGTCTGGCACAACATTTAAACAGAATTGGGATATATTCTTCACCACTCTGTCCTCTATGTGATCTGCAAGAGGAAATGGACCGAGACCACCTTCAAATATGCCCAGCCACTTCTAGTGCCCCATCCATCAGTGAAAAATATTGGAGAGCAAGAGGATTAATGACTTCATTGTCAGAAATCCAGCATTAGCTAACAACAACAACAACACCCTAAAAAAAATCCATCACATTCGGCTGGGTTTGAACCTGCAACCTCGGAAATCAGAGGTTGGTACGTTACCTATAGACCACACAGGAGACACAGCTGGAGATAATTATAACTATAACACACTATACCAGGGGTGCCGTTGAAGGCGAAATAGTCTCGCCTAGACTTCCCCCAGGTATGACTACCGTTATACCTGTCCCAGCTACCCTAGCCTCATTGACATAAAGCCATAACAATTGTGGTCAGAGGCAACACCCAATAACATGTAAATATTGTAATTATTTTGACAAACCATGTGTTTATTTTTATTATTTGACTGTAATACAATATGACTACTACAGAGGTGTGAATATTATTGGACTCAGGTACATTATTACAGTAAAAATGATTTTAAGTTCTGACTTTGAAAAGATTTTACAAACCTACAAAAACAAATCTACACCTTAGGTGAATGACTGAGCTATTTTTATCATTAATATTTACTTTTGTCCAATAATACCATTGCATTAGCAATTTCTCTTGTTAAAACCTTTTTTACCAAACCATGGCTCAAAGTTCTACGCAGAGCAAATGGTACAGGTTATAGAGCAAATATCTAGCATTTAATTTCCAGACATGCTCTTGAATTTTCACATATAATACTGAGAGAAAAAACAAAAACTCTCCTCTAAGATCCATTTTTAGCAAAATTTAAAGAAATTTACATTTCATTGAAGAAAAAATGTTTCCATCTGACACTAGTTTTATTTTATACTTCCTCATATAGACAGTTATCTTACTGTTGTTAGTGGAAAATTCTATAAGCATTTATCACGTTAAACTTCTAAACCTCAATATTTTGGACACAACCTCAGATAGTAAATGACCACAACTCTGCTTTGAGTCCAATAATTTTCACACTTCTGTACAACACATCAATCATTTTTTCCCCTGATAGCACGTAAAAATCCTAATAATTTTGAAAAACCATGTTTTCATTTTTACTATTTGGCTGTAATGCAATATTACTACAGTAATCACTAATCTTCTTTCTTTCCTTTTTTTTTTTTTTTTTTTTTTTCTCTCTCTCTCTCTTTTTTGTTGTTTTTGTCTTGATTTGGTGATCCTTGTGCAGCTAGGAGCATGTCAATATGTGGCTTTAATCTTCAAAAAAGAATTAGTCATTCAAAACTAAGCACTGGACACATTTACGAAGACCCACTGAATGTTTATCACTGCACTTATACCGCTAACCTACCTGAATGACAAACGTAGGTCCGTTTCAATCTGCTTCAACATGTCACGCTGCTTGGAAGGGGTGAAAGTAGGGTATGCACGATAGTGTACTGAACCATATATTTATGAAAGTGCAAATTAAAATCATTTATTAATGCAATTCTACAGCATTACTTATTAAATGAAACCCTGGAACTTATTTCACAAGTTAACACAAACTGTCGATTCAAACCATTATTTAAATTTTTTATTCTCTTTAAAGGCTAGTAACTTATCTATTGTATAAAATTTGGCATTACTATTGCTGTTGTTACACATTCCCAAAGGCATTTTTCTTGCCTAAGTGTAGTCAGAGTTGTCCTGTACTTTTTTATGTATCATCCTTAAGCTTTAAGTCACATCTCTCCTACATTTTCCAACTTTGATGATGTTTCCCCCCAAATATCTTTGTGGTTGTCATGTTCCATTTGTGAGTTCTAATCTTTTACTGCTTTTGAATACACATAGCCATTCCCCTGGCAAATTTCATGAAAGAATCTGGATCTGCCGTTGGACTTGAACTTGGAAAGCAGTGATTTTGCTACTAATGTTATAAAAACATATTAGAACTTGTTCCATTTTACGTTATTCACCAAAAATAGCATTGAAAACTGCAACCTTGAACTGTGTTGCTGCTTGCCAGAAAGTGTTGCATTCACAAACAACTTTCACCTTTTCATAATCATTTAGATTTGCTTAAACCCTAGTTCCCTTTTCACTGTCTTTATTGTTATGCATATAAAAATATTTGAATAAAAACTGTTTGACAACTTACAAGTGCCTACCTCGTGACTTTTCTTTAAAATTGACACTAGACCAAGTGTCTAGTGATTTACAAAGAATTGTGGAGAAGACATTAATTTCTGATGCTGAAAGCGCATCTTCAAAAGTTGGGTAAAATTTTACACATTGAGCAAGGATAAATTATTATTTGTTTATTATTCTTTAAGTTGGGTGAGAATCATCTTAAAAGAACTTTGATGGATCTGCCAAAGAAAGCTGAGGACTGAAGCTGTCCGTGCAATGGACAAAACTGATAAAATCATTTATTGAATACGTGTAGGACAAGGTTCGGTAAAACCATGAAGGTAGAACTGTTTCATGCCAGGCCATTAGCACATAGTCTCAGCTAACGGTACCCTTTCCGGCCTTCGGTGAATGACATCTGGAGGAATAAATTTTATTGAATTACACAGTTATGTGTTTTCCTGAAAAACCAATGCAACAGATCCAGGATGTCCCACACCCTGATACAATAGATAAGAGTCAAACATGCAAAAGCGACCCAAGGAAAACCTCGACATCCCAGAGCTCCACCTTTCCATCCTAAACAACAAATTATGAGGTGCCGAATTGGGTGACTCAGTAACAATGGGCAGCCTCAGGATGTAAGTTTGCGGAAATTAACTTCTTGATTTTGTGTTTAAACTTGACACAATCAAGTGTGCATAATGTAAAGCTTAGTAAGGAACTACATATAGCTTCTATTACACTTTATCACTAGGGATAGGAAGTAATCGAGGAAAAGTAATCAAATTACTTTATTAATTAGTGCATTATTCATTTTTATTTGTTATCATAATTTACTTTTTAAACTAAAATTGTTACTGTTACATTTTAGTAACCAATATACATCATGTAAATAATTTGGTAAGATCTGAATCAAAGTTAAGGACACAACCAATGCAAATGAACTACAGTTACAATACGCATACTGTAACATAACCTGTTTCACCATGTATCAATACTTCTACTGTGGTACTTAACCCTTAAATGGTAATATCTGTCTCTCAGCTGGATATGTTGCTCAAATTGGTGTAAGTTGGCAGTACTAACCAATTTTATTGCCCTTTCCTGTTTAGCTGTTCAACGCTGATATTTATCTGCAGGAATGGTATAATGGTTGTGCAATCTGTTGCTTATTCTGACCATTGTCATCAATATTGCTGACCACACCTAGCCTCTGAGGCGAATATTATCGTAAAGTTAAATTTTTCCTTTGTTTAAAAAAACTAATTATGCTTCATTTTTTGTATTTTATGTGTGAACATTATAAAATTAGAATATACTTTATTTGCATTGTAAATCTATTTACATAAACTTATTCATTTTCTTTTTTAAATGTCAAGTAGAGCTGAAAAAATTGTCACTATGGCTTCACTTCAATATGTAAACAGTGATGCAGAGTATGACTTATATGATTCATATGTTCCTGAAACACATCACCTCTCAGAATCAAGTCATAAAATTTAATCTGAACTAGGGGTTAGATGCCGGGAGGGCTCGGGGCGCTGACCACGTCCCGCCCTCCAGTACTGCACCTCACCAATGACGCCTGTAGTGGGCAGAGGTGGAGGACGTAGCGGCTGGGCGGTAGGCCTTGGCCCTTTGTGGGCTGTCGCGCCGGGTTTAGTTAGGGGTTAGATGAGTGGATGACTGTTTTAATGAATTGGAAGAATAGTTTGAGGAAGATCTAAATGAACCACCAGTTATTTCATGGAAGGGGTAAATGTTTCACCTGGAATTCAGAACCACCAGAATGCAATAGAAAAGCTCCTCCTGAAAATATAATAAAAATGCCAGCTTGCTTAGGACCTGTTTCTAGTATGCACAGTAAACCTGATCCTGAGGAAATTGGCAAACACTTCTTTTCAGATGAAATAATAACAAATATCATCAAACACAAATAAAAAGCTGGAGCAGATGAGCACACAACTTCAAGACCCAACAAATGCATCATACAAAACGGGATCTTTATCTTTCCATTAATCAGTATAATGATTCTCTATGCTTTCTTCAAATCTGGACAATAGAAGCTGGCATCTCCATTTTCCACAGACTGTGCAGGGCGACCAATTTTCTAGGAAGTGAAACTTTCATTTTAGCTTTGAGATTTGATGATTCATCTACCAAACTATAGAGAAAAGAAAATGATCCTTCTGCTGCAATCTCCCTTGTCATCAATTAATCATCTTTAATTATCAAGAGATTTATTCAATTGGCGCACACACTTGAGTTGACGACACTTTTGTTCCTTTTAGAGGCAGATGTCCTTTTTGGATTTATAAACCAAACAAACCTGCAAGTACGAGTATGGTATAAAAGTAATGTATCTTACAGATGCAAATTACTCATAGCTTTGTAATGCATACATTTATGTGAGGAAGGGCAGCATGGTATGATGCATTCAGCTGAGCAAAGAAAGGGCCTTTCAAAACCAACACAAGCAGTCATTTGTTTCTGCAAATGTATTTATGGTAGCAATAGAAATATTGCCACTGATGATGATGATTACTGATTTTTATCGATAGAACTTGGTAAGGAATTGCTGAGACACAAACTGACATGTGCAGGTACCCTGAAATCAAACAAGAAAGATATTCTGTCAAAATTCTGCCAGAATTGCTGCCCAATAAAGAAAGAGAAGTTGGATCAAATTTCTTTGCATTCACCAAATATATGGTGTTCTCCTTTGCAAAAATAGTGCAAGATCAGTTATATTGCTCTCATCTCTACAAATTTACTGATAACCAGAGATAATCTCTTTTTACAGTGCTACAAAAGGTGGAGTTGATGCATTAAATGCAAAATGCAGCAACTAATTGCCAAACCATAGAACCAGAAACATCCACTGGTGATATTTTACCACCTAAGTTGACCGTAGACATGGGACATATTATCCACAGTCATAGGACACCAACAACAGGAACTACAAGAATCAGTTACAAAGATTGACAGACTGGAGAAGCACAAGAATTATTACTACTGTCCCTTGCTATGTATCAACAGGATGGCTGCCTATAAATGTGTAATGCGTGAGGCACCAAATTGTTTACAATGTTCTAGAAAGTTATGCAAAGGTTGTGCGAAAGAACTGTAAACCACTTTTGTACTCGCGTATTTATATTATTCCCCTGACTTCTGTAAACCATTTTTGTACTACTGTATTCATGTTATATATTCCACTAGTTTTTATGGATTGTGGTCCAACAAATGAGGTGTTCCTGACCACAAGGGTGAACTTGACAGATGAGTATTTTTTGTTTATTTAAGCGTTTGCCTCAATGGGTAACAGTGAACATTTTGATACATGAATACAGTTGAGGTCACCTTAATGTTCTACGAAAAATGGCCCAGAGACAAATCTGAGGGGTTCGGTTTGAACCATAGATAGAAAATTAAAATGACATTTTACTCAAAATGTGCATTTATTGAGTTGGCACTTCTGGTCAGGAATGCGTCAAATGATCTTATAGTGTCAATGCTTTATCAAATAAAGTAGCAACATTGAAAAGTAACAAGAACAAATAAAAGAAGTACATGTGAAACAGTATGTCCCAATTTGCTAATAGGTTAAATTTCTTTTTATACTCAAATACAAATCTATATATATATCCTTTCTATATATTTTTTTTTTTAATTAACGTCCTCCAACATTGTGTCATATCGGACGACTTTCTATATGTATTATCATCTTTAATCACAATCATAGGAGCCCTGAATACAACATACACTCATTCATTGTTGAGGCTACAGGTGCGTTCACAATCACCCGGTAATGCTAACCAGAATGACAACAGCAACAGGAAGGTATATAATCCATCAGCACATCGATAGAAAGTGTAGGTCAATATTGCGTATTGGGAATTCATTTGTTTCTAATTCACCAATGATATTCTTTCTAGTTTGTGACTGGGTGAGCTCTAGAGGCTGTTTCATGACACGGCCACTCTGAATAATTTCTACAGCAAGAAGTCCAGTACGAACAATATAAATCTAGCATACTATGCTTGGTAATGGGAACAGAAAGTTAAAACTTGGCCAAGTCTTCTTTTCCATTCCTGGAGCCAGGGAGAGTTTCCTGTTGGTTGTTAACACCCCTATTTAAATACAAGTGTTTCAACTTCCTTACGGTGGTTATCATTACCAATACTGATGGTTGTGAAACAGCCTTACTGGTTGGATTTACATCCATGCATTCTATGACTTTTTAAATTTCTGCATAGTCAAAGGATTTGATTAAAGAAAGCAAGAGAAAAAGTAAAGAGAAAAAATAAGGTTGATGAGTGATGTTTAAGGGCCTGTCAACAACTTGGTCATTTGGGAAAAAAAAAAAGAAGAAGAAGGAAAGAAAGAAAATAAAGAAAAGAGAAAGAGGGAGGGAGGAAGGGAAAACGGAGGAAAGGAAAAGAGAGGGAGGGAGCGAGGGAAAAGGGAGGTAGGGAGGAAGGAAGCAAGGAAGGAATGAAGGAAAGAAAAAAGAAATCTGTAATGTCCTTAAGAGCAACAGTTTGTGGAGTAATTAAAATTTGACTGATTACTTTTAGAAAAAGTATTTTGCAATTTTAATTGAGTAAACATTATTACTTCTTTCTGTACTTTTCCCTTCACTGTTGATCATCCTAATAAAATACACTTGTTTTCATTTCATGAATAATGTTTCAGCAAGCTGCATTAGTATTAAAATATTCCATATTAATACAGATTCTACAGTTAAAGTTATTCTATGTTAATATGTATAGTAGAGTACTGCTTAATCGAAATAAAGGTGGCAGAGCCCTTAGTAAAAGGAAGAAAGTAATTCTATTCGAAATAATCAAATAATGTCTAATGAAAACTACAGTAGAACCCAGTTAACTCCACATTCCATATAGCTTGACACCTTTATTTTAATATTTTTATGGTTAAACTTGACGGTATTAATTCCTACAGTCCACTATCTGGTATAAACAGTATAGATCAATTTTAATTAGTGTGTACGTATACAGCTTACCACATTCTCCCTCACAGTAACAAAAAGGTTGACCGCATATTGACCATCAAAATTTAGTTAGAATATAAGCAGCATGTAGACCATTGTCACAAAATCAAAAGCCTACCACTCATAATATGGATACACAGCATAAACACTTGTTTGGGAGGTTTGAGTGAGTGAGTTGTGTTTAAGGACCCATCGACAACTAGGTCATTAGGGCCCGAAGTCCAAAATTAAAAACAAGCAAACAGCTATATATATATTTCACAAACAAAAATTGTGACATCTGCCTGACATTGCAGGTGACCATAAAGATCCAGAATACAGAGATATATGACAAAGTCAATTTTAAGAAGAAGAAAGAAAAATGATTAAAATTAATATTCAAAATATCTAAAACATTAAAAGATTATAACAAGAAGATAACAGTTAACACATTGAATACAAGTGATTATTTAAAATATATAAAGAGTCTTTTAGGACATGTAAACATATATTTACAATTTCGGACCATTGCACACCCAGTGCTTTGAGGCAGGTACTTGTGAATTTAAAACATGTTCCGCGGGCACCAAAGAGTAGTCCTTTTACCTCCCATGCATTTTCAGGTACATTATATCTCTCACTAAGGTGAGGAATGCATGGTTGGTAGATGGCTTCCTTTTCCTCGTTCACCTGTGTCGCCTGCTGTAAATGTTGCTCCATTCTGACTGTTGGATCAAGAATGAGACCCTTTCCTGCATCCCTCTTGATGGCTACGATATCTGCTCTTCGATGGCTACCATCCTCAGACAGGCAATGGACCTCTTCATAGACCTCCCAATTGGCTCTACGAAGGGCTGTAAAAATTGATGAACGCACACGGTGGTGACGAGTGTTGCGAAGTAATTCTCCCTTTGGGCAATTTCCTAGTACATGCCCAAGGGTTTCCACTTCTTTACAATATGAGTGCCGACATAGTGTTGTTCGCTGATTTCTTCCAGGCACAGATCTTACTGCTGACGTGTTACACAACATTTTGATGGCATTAGTCCATTCAGAACATGACAGGATTTTTCTGTTGCTCATCCACGAATTGGCTCTGGGATTCTCTTTATATGTCTCAATCCCCTTTCCCTTGTGAGGTAGCTGACACCATGCATCAAACAATTTAAGTTGTAATTGTTTTCGAAGCCATCGTCCTGATTTTGACATGATTTCATCGTTAATGTCAATGTTCAAATTGGAAAGGGCTTCTTTCTTCTCTTTCTGAGTATCTCGACACAAGCGTAGATGATCATCTTGTATCTGTGAAAGCTTCTGAGCTATATTGAAATGTTGTATATAAGCCTCCCAACCAGCTCTAATCAGTCCTATTCCTCGAAGATTACGTGGAGCATATATCATATCATTGGGGCAATCATGTGGTAGCCCAACTATTTCTTTGACGGATGTTCTTATTAATTTATCAATATCTTCTAAAAAGGAGGATGGAATCTTATTCAGTGGTGTACTTTGAAGGGAATAAACTAATCCAGGCCAAATATATACACCCCCAAAAAGCTAAAAAATAAAAGTTAAAATAAGCAAAAAATAAAGTAAAAAACACTAAAATGTCTGTTAAAACGCCTAAAAGTTAGAACAGGTAAAAACGTAAATTACAAAAAACTTAAGCAGATAAGACCGTTAAAAAGATAAAAATACCAGAAGTAAAGCATCCTAAAATTCTAAATCTGCCAAGATAAAAAGCACCTTACACTTGCTTGCCAAAATTAATCTTGGCAACAAACTGCAGTACTGTATTTACAGCTACTGGGTTGTTGCCGGTAAGGTCTGAACGCTTATTGCTTTACCCAGTATGTATGAGGCAAGCTAAACTTTCAGTTGCATATTTCTGGTTAAAGTACTGTTTCTCAGATTTCAGGCTTACTATTAGTGTTGTGTTGAATTGTTTGTGTCAGGGAAAATGTTGAACAAGAAGAAAAAACAAGTTAACATGACAATGAAAATTAAATAGGATGTGCTAAAGAGACCCAACAAAGGGAAACATTAATACATAATAAATTGTAGCATATGTTAATCTTTTCTGTTTCCTATATTGTGGATTTATGTAATTGGCAGTATTATGTTATGAGCTGTGAGTAACAAACCCCTTATTCCATAAAACTAGGTATTTCAGTAACGCAACATTAAGTCAAGTTATCGGGATTCTGCTATACTGCATACAGTATTAAAATATGCATTACTGTATTTAGATGGTTTCATAAGATTAACAATTTTTCAGTTCCAATTCTACCTCTCAAACATATATTCTATGTTGAACTATCTTACAGATAATTATGTTAACTTCACAACAAACTTTGCTGTGCATGATCACAGTACAAGGCATACATCTTGTGCTCGGATGAATTGGGCACAGTGTTTGAAAGGAATTCCATAAGAAATTGGAATGGGTAACATATGGGAAAAGAGAGATGGGCAACTGAGAGATTTCTGGAAATTAGTTGTTGTTGTTGTTTTCTAGTGCCTTGCATCTGGCAATGAAGCCATTAGCATTCGTGCTTTCCAATACTTTTGAACTGTAGTTTCTTCTGATCTTAATGCTTCACAGGTCTTCAAGTGGTCTTCATTCATTTCTGCTGGATCGTTACACAGGGCACATATTGGTGAGGCTGAGATACCTATTCTGTAGAGATGACTTGCTAAGCAGTCGTGATTTGTCAATAATCGGAAGGGTGCAACCGCTGTTTTCCTTGGTCTCTGGGGGATTATATCTGGGTTGGAAAGTAGTGTAATCCATTTTTTATCTTTGGCATTTGTTTCTATTTCTTGTAGGTATGAATGAGAAAATTTTTTAACGATCAAGCGTTTTATTGAGTAATATGAGAAATTGAATTTAGACTTTTGTTTTATTGTTGTGCCTTTCTTCTGGAAATTAGTAACAGAGTGGAAATTATACAAAAAAGGTTATTTCAGTGTCTTAGATATAAGAAAAGTTTAATATTACATAGACAACTGAAAGTGGTTTGGGCAAGAGAGTACTAGTTAGGGAGAGATGGATGGACATGAACGAGATTAAATGTGCAAAACCTAAGAGGAGACAGAAATGCAGTAAACTTAAAAAGATTTCCTTTATGTGGGGGGAAGGAGGTGGGGCTGGGGTTGGGGGGTGAGTGAGTAGGGTTTAAGGGCCTATCGACAGTCAGTTCATTAGGGCCCGTAGGGTGAAAAGTGGCAAGTAATGACTTACACTCTACAGAATAATGTGGTGTAATAAGTATAGAGAGGGCAGTTAATATGTAAAAAATGGAAGAATATCAATCCAGAAGTTCTATAAATTAAGATAATGAAGCTTAGAAATGAAAAAATATAAAACTGTTAAGAGAAATTTATGGAAACAGCAAGGGAAAAATAGTTCAGAAAAATCAAACAGAAAGAACAAGAGCTAAGCTAAGGACCGCTTTGCATTAATACACATGGTTTGAAATGTAGGGAGGGGCCTAATGGTTACTGAAGCAATTCCTAAACTGTATAAAAAAATTGTAAGATTTATTGTGAATACAAATAAACAAAAAGCAGTTAATTCAAAACACTTACCCATTATAAGCAGTTTTCACTCTTATTTCTGGGATCTCTGCATCAGCTGATAGTTGCGTGGGCATCTTTGTCAGATTATAAATGAACTTCTTGCTTTTTTTAAGCCTACGTCTATAAAACCTAATCACTACAACGTAAAGCTGCCACAGACAATCCAACGCGACTTCGATGTATGTAAACCTTGGTGGAAGTAGTTAATGCAGTTCACTGAAACAAAAATAACTTGATATTAAACTTATCTATAAATAATGAATGATAATCAAATGGTTTCACACTCACTAAGCCATACTGTACAGCTCCCAAAAACGATTTTACTTTATTTAATATCTATGCCGTGTCATAAAAGCAAAAAGAGTTTTCCTGAATTCCATTCTACAGATGCTTAGCACATTGTTCCAATAACCCTATATTTAGGTAAGTTCCACAACAGAGATAATGTCACACAATAGTAACAAACTAGATTATTAAATGGAGATGTAATACAGAATTTCTAACATTTACATTGAGTTAATGTTAGCCCTTTCTATTACTTTTATCAAATATTTCTCTACACATTATTTGAAAAACACCATATTCCTGTAAGGCACTTGATTAACTATAAGAAGTCTGGTAGGTAATCATATACATACAAAACTGGACAGCAAATGAATCCTAGAAAGTTCTTGAGGCCCCAATAAATGCTATATTACTATGGTACATATATAAAACGTTTCAAAAACTGTATAAAATGCTTTATAATATTTAGTAATTTATTTTCCAAATGAATAAATTTTCTACGTATGAATTAAATTAGGCCTATGTGTGGTTATCTGTTGGTATATTGAGTAAACAAATAGCTGTCAATCTGTTTTGAGGTTAGGAAACCCAATTTTAGTTTCTACACAATTTTGCTTTTAACCATTACTTTCTCACTACCGGACATATTTTCAAAAGTCCCTAGTTTATTTTCATATTAGATCTGTGAATCATAAAAAAATTTAAATACGCTAGTTTATTCTTGTTCTAGAAATGTCAAACCCCTTCTAACCTTACGTGTACACTGTCATGTAACAACTACTTTACCTTATTCCTTAACGGGACAATTTTACCGAAGGAGACTATGTCTCTCGTTTGTTTCAAGCACAATTGTCATTCACGAACAATAATTTCTACGTTGTGTTTTAAATAAACACACACCTGTTACGGCCACCGCGCGATGCCATACAGGAATAAGACAATACTGCCTGAGCGACTGGCATCACTGAGGAGCTTGTTAATTGTTAGGTGGGCGCTGCTTTTGAAATCTCAAGTTTACTGTAATTACAGCTGTTACACGTGGTCAGGTGGTGTACACACAAAGGTAAGGGTGAAAAGGCCCATAAAACTTTGTCAGAAAGATGTGCGGAACTAACAGAATTGCTGTGCAAATGGGCCAAAAGCCTTTCAGGGTTTAAGGGACCGAAAAGATAAAAAGAAAAAGATTTTTAAAAAAATTGGACCTTCCGACTTTATTACTGTGTTTCATTCCCTAGAAACATATGGTTTTGATAGAGGTTACCGACGATTTAGACCGATCGGGATGGCTCAGGCGGCAACGTTTGCGACCCGCATTCAGGAAGTTGTGGGAGTGATTACGGAAATCGCAGGCTGTAAGCCTGACCTTCCTGGCCTATGGTTTTATCAATTTCACCTCACTTCTCATTTCACTTCACCTTCATCCATTCGGTTCTTTCAGGGTTGAGGCGCGTCGACAAGTGTCTGGGGCGCTGCATGGCAGGAAACTGTGAGGCTCTCTGTAAACATCTATCCCTCGGCGGTAGCCACAATATAACAACAACAACAACAACAATAATAATAATAATAATAATAATAATAATAATAATAATAATAATAATAATAATAATAATAATAATAATAATAATAATAATAATAATAATAATAATAATAATAATAATAATAATAATAATAATAATAATAATAATAATAATAATAATAATAATAATAATAATAATAATAATAATAATAATAATAATAATAATAATAATAATAATAATAATAATAATAATAATAATAATAATAATAATAATAATAATAATAATAATAATAATAATAATAATAATAATAATAATAATAATAATAATAATAATAATAATAATAATAATAATAATAATAATAATAATAATAATAATAATAATAATAATAATAATAATAATAATAATAATAATAATAATAATAATAATAATAATAATAATAATAATAATAATAATAATAATAATAATAATAATAATAATAATAATAATAATGACTTTGATAAACATATGTTATCTTAAAATACATGTTATCACCGCACAGGTTGCTCCTCTTCTTCATGATCAGTTCTGAATCTAAAGATCATATTTCCAGATTATCTTCAGAATCATCATCAAGCCGTCACCCACGGACCACCACAAGGTAGACGATGCACTTCTTCCAAATCCTTGGGGTTTTGTAGAGCAGACCTTTCGACTGGTAGGTATTCATGACGAAGTAGTAACAGCTCCTTGCAGTGGCAAAGCAATATTGCCCAACTAACAACGAAAAACAAATAACAATATATAACAGGTGAGTCAGCCGCGCCTTATTTTTTTAGAAGTTAGGCCACCCATCAAACGGCATGTGCGCCTTAGTCCAGTTTTCCGCTTACTAAAATGTATTGCTTGACGTATCTTAAAGAGATGAATGCGCAAAATTGAGAGCAACAGCGGTTTAAGGGGCAGAAGGTACTCTTCGCTAAAGTACACCTCAAAAACATACGACTCGTTTACTGAGAGCGAATTCCGGTTTCCAGTCGATTTTACAAACTTTTTATTAGAGTATACATAGCAACTTAATTTAGTAAACGCCTCGGAAAAATTGGATCTATCATATGGGTACACCAACAACGTCAGCTAAAAAGAAAATGGTGGATTCTTGTACTTAGAGCAGGGGTTGGCTGCCAAAAATTACGAAAAAGTTAGAGACACGCCTCATCCATCATGGACCCGTACAGTCAAAACGGACATATTAAACAACAGTTTATTTACATTTTTGCGTGAACTACGCCTCGTGCATCTCAATTAATGTGTATAACAGCGTTTGCCATTTAAGTAATAATATTAGAACGCCCACAAAATGATTAAAACTGTCTTAAAAGGCTAAATCAAGCCCGAAAACTCGCGAGGTGGCAATGGCATAGCGCTAGGCATGCAAGTCCTACTATTGAAAGCGGTACGTGCTTTCAGTTAAGTCTCGAAGTAGCTGAATAGGACTGTGATGGGTCCTCTGCGCTAAGCCATAATGACATAGGTCCGAGTCTCAGAATTGTAATTTTTTTTTTTTTTTTTTTTTTTTTTTTTTTTTTTTTTTTTTTTTTATGTTCATCAAAACTTGGAAACCGAATTCACAATAATCTAATTATAAAATCCCTGAGCGTTTAGGGCATTACAATTTAAATCATTTTTGGTTGTCTTCATTTTGTAATTGAACAGGTGTAATGACTTCTGCGCCATTTGACTAGCATGATTGAATGTCGACCCCTGCGTTCTCCACACGTGTGCTATTGCACGATATTTTGTGCCAGTCTTTCATTATGTATTCGACAGACGAGTACGTAGATATGATTTTGATCTACGGAGAAGTAAGAACAAATACACCGGAGAAAATATCTCGGGAGAGATATCCGAATAGACGACAACCAACAGCAAACAGCTTCCGGAATGTTGAAAGGCGTCTGCGTGTAACAGCATCACTTGCAAGAATGCCTCCTCATAGACACGCACCAGCAACATCGGAAGTTAATGCAGAAGCAGTTTTGAATGCCACCCAGAACAATCCGCATACTAGTACACGGTCATATTTTAATATAAACCGTTCGTTTGAAGAATGTGGGATTAGCAATAAGCTTTTCCAGGGTCTTCTCGTTGGTGGTAAGTCGTATATCCATTCAATTCTGTATACTGTCCATAGTTTTTCCAACCATAGCGTTGTTAAAAAGTTTGTACGAATCCTTCTCAATAGATATAATAAGACAGAGCTGGAACAGACCCAAATGCGCAAGATGGCCGCCATGCGTAATCTAAGGATTACTAGGTGAGGTGGTACTGGAAGCATGCATTGTAGGTGTTCTAGTGATAATGGGATCAATTTCTAAGACGAATAGCAAGGCATACACGTGTTTATGTCCGTTGGCAATAGATGAGTATTTTGTTCGCTATATCTAATGTATGCAGCCTAACGCAAGAGCTTTCTAATTTGATCCAATGTATTACGCCCCCCCCCCAACACAATGACACCTCCCTCCCCCCCCCCCCCACATCGCCACGCTAATCTAATGTAACCCATCTCCTACTCTTTATACTCGGTATTTCATAATTTAACATAACCTAAGCCTCATACTACTATTCGGGTAACCTAACCTAGCGTTACTCAACCTAAGGGGAGCATAAACCTTCCTATTTATTAAGATATTTTAACCTTACCTAAGCCCCATACTTCTACTCGTCTAACCTAACCTAACCTAACCTAACCTAACCTAACCTAACCTGGCCTAGCCTAACCTAAGGTAGCTAGCCTAGATCCCCTTATTATTATTTATTCTATTCCACCAACATGATACGTTTCTGGACATTCATTCTGTCCTCTTATTATCTATTCTATTCCCTCCTCCTCTGCTTATCTATCCTATCCTGCCATAAGCGGTCCTGATCTCTCTCTTTGCAGATATAACCTCAGGCACTTATATGTTGCTTGCAGAGGATTTCCAGCGAATTTAGGATTTAGAAGTTATTCAGAATCCCGGGATTGCATACTTATAGGAATTTCATAAACATTTTGATACTATTTTGAGTCCTCTGATAGATCTTTTTAAGCACTTTTAGTAAATTCAGGCTGCTTTTACAATGTATTTAAGAACTTTTTATGCGATTTTCAGAGTTATTCAGTCATTTTCATACATTTTTGAGACGTTTCACCTCATTTGGGTACTATTTTGCACCCTCTGTTAGATCTTTTAGTCGCTTTTAGTATATTCAGTGCGCTTTTACAACATATTTAAGAACTTTTCAGACAATTTTGAAGATAATGTAGGCTATTTGATCGATTTTCCAGAGGTTTCATAGTATTTTGACGTTGTTTTAGACCGCTAACAGATATGTTAGTTGCTTTAGGCTGTGCAGCACGCTTTTACGAATGATTTCACACAACTTTCAGACAATTTTGAGAGTTATTTTGACGATATATTATACGTTTTCCAGATTTTCAGGGTGTTTTGAGGTCCGTTTAGACCCGTTCGTAGATGTTTCAGCCAATTTTCCAGATATTCTGAAGACTTTTGCGACCAGTTTAAACATGAGCTGTGTTAGGTTTGGTCAGGGTAGGTTAGGTTAGGCTAGGCTAGATTGGGTTAGCTTGGTCAGACTATGATAGAACAGTTCATTGTGTTGTTGTTGTTGATGATGATGATGATGGTGATGATGATGATGATGACGATGATGATGATGATGATAACGGTGATTGTTGCCTGGTTAGGTTGGTAGTGAAATGTAATTAAAATAATAAATGGAAGTAATGCAATAAATGACTGGATAGGTTAGACTGCTCTTCAACTACTATAAAACAAAGCGATTACTGAAGAAAACTTAGTGAAATGTCTTTAAATCAATTAAAATACCTCTAGCAGTGTTAAAAATACCTACTTGAGTGTCTTAAAACATCTTCAAACTGGCGAAAAAATGCTTCTCACGTGTCTAAGATGCCCTGAAAACCCTCAAAATACCTGTGAAGGAGCTAAAATATCTTAATTAGTGTTCGAAAAAATACCCCTAAAAGCCTCTAACATCTATAAAAGTGTTTCAAAGGATTCTGAAAACCCTCCAAAATGTTGGTGCCAAAGTCTAAAATACCCCTATAGTGCTTAAAATGTCTCTGAAATGTCTGAAACGAAATTTAAATTGGTAGAGATACATTTAACAACTTTGAAATGCTCGCTTCAGTATCCCTGATATCGTGAAAAGTATCTTCCATTACCCTTCAAAGTGCTTAAAGCAGACAACAATAGTCAGCCTATCATGAAGCGGCTAGAATAACTCTCAGATTGCCTCAAATAACGTCAAATTCGTCTAAAATGCTCTGAAAAATGTTTAAACTGGTCGCAAAAGTCTTCAGAATATCTGGAAACTGGCTGAAACATCTACGTACGGGTCTAAACGGACCTCAAAACACCCTGAAAATCTGGAAAACGTATAATATATCGTCAAAATAACTCTCAAAATTGTCTGAAAGTTGTGTAAAATCATTCGTAAAAGCGTGCTGCACAGCCTAAAGCAACTAACATATCTGTTAGCGGTCTAAAACAACGTCAAAATACTATGAAACCCTACATTATCTTCAAAATTGTCTGAAAAGTTCTTAAATATGTTGTAAAAGCGCACTGAATATACTAAAAGCGACTAAAAGATCTAACAGAGGGTGCAAAATAGTACCCAAATGAGGTGAAACGTCTCAAAAATGTATGAAAATGACTGAATAACTCTGAAAATCGCATAAAAAGTTCTTAAATACATTGTAAAAGCAGCCTGAATTTACTAAAAGTGCTTAAAAAGATCTATCAGAGGACTCAAAATAGTATCAAAATGTTTATGAAATTCCTATAAGTATGCAATCCCGGGATTCTGAATAACTTCTAAATCCTAAATTCGCTGGAAATCCTCTGCAAGCAACATATAAGTGCCTGAGGTTATATCTGCAAAGAGAGAGATCAGGACCGCTTATGGCAGGATAGGATAGATAAGCAGAGGAGGAGGGAATAGAATAGATAATAAGAGGACAGAATGAATGTCCAGAAACGTATCATGTTGGTGGAATAGAATAAATAATAATAAGGGGATCTAGGCTAGCTACCTTAGGTTAGGCTAGGCCAGGTTAGGTTAGGTTAGGTTAGGTTAGGTTAGGTTAGGTTAGACGAGTAGAAGTATGGGGCTTAGGTAAGGTTAAAATATCTTAATAAATAGGAAGGTTTATGCTCCCCTTAGGTTGAGTAACGCTAGGTTAGGTTACCCGAATAGTAGTATGAGGCTTAGGTTATGTTAAATTATGAAATACCGAGTATAAAGAGTAGGAGATGGGTTACATTAGATTAGCGTGGCGATGTGGGGGGGGGGGGGGGGAGGTGTCATTATGTTGGGGGGGGGGGCGTAATACATTGGATCAAATTAGAAAGCTCTTGCGTTAGACTGCATACATTACATTAGATATAGCGAACAAAATACTCATCTATTCTCTCAAGCTTCCACGGCCATCGTTTAAAATATCTTGGCTATCCGGTTGTTGCCGCGTCAAATTATAAAATGCCGACGTTTCGACCATCTTGTCGTGGTCATGCAGAATCCCATCACCACCCCGCAACCAAAAAGGGAATTTTAAAAATTTTGGCCTTACGAGCAAAAAGAGTTTGCGACTCTTCTAGTTTGGAACAAGAAAAGAAAAATCTGTGTGAAGTCCTACATGCCAATGGTTACAAAAAGAAGGATATCTTTCGGGCCTGGAAAACAGCAGTATCAAAACAGGAAGACAAGGAAAAGAAGAAAAAATCAGACAAACAAAAATTTGCAGTACTCCCATATGTAGAAGGAATAACAGACCGAATAGGGAAATTATTAAAACAAGCGGATATTAAGTTGGCATACAAAGCACCCACTAAACTGCAAGATTTACTGGTTAACGTAAAAGATAAAGTTCCACCACTTGACAAACCCGGTGTTTATGAAATACCGTGTAACTGTGGCAAATCATATATTGGTGAGACTGGTCGAACTGTGAAAGAACGATTACAAGAGCACATACGTCAGTGCAAACAAAATGATATTGAAAAATCGGCGGTCGCGTTACATGCTTACGAAACCAAACACACAATACTGTTTGATCAGACCAAGATAGTAACCAGTGAAAACAGATGGCGACCCAGAAAAATTAAAGAGGCCTTAGAAATTTCCCGTTGTCCTAAGAATTTTAATAATAATGGTGGCATGCACATTAACAAACTTTGGTTTACGGCCATGGGTAGAACAAAACACAAGAACACCACGTCATTTGTGCCGCAGTGTAATGATTCTATGGCAGTGCCGCAGTGTAATGATTCTATGGCAGTGACGTAGCAATGCAGAAGGACTGCCGCAATGCAGAGACTGCCCAGCCTATCAGGGCTCACCATTTACCCACCTTTCACCTGTTTGCCAGTATATAAGTTGACTAGCTGCTACATAGCGGCGCAGTTTGCCTGTGATAACGACCACGACAAGATGGTCGAAACGTCGGCATTTTATAATTTGACGCGGCAACAACCGGATAGCCAAGATATTTTAAAATACTCATCTATTGCCAACGTACATAAACACGTGTATGCCTTGCTATTCGTCTTAGAAATTGATCCCATTATCACTAGAACACCTACAATGCATGCTTCCAGTACCACCTCACCTAGTAATCCTTAGATTACGCATGGCGGCCATCTTGTGCATTTGGGTCTGTTCCAGCTCTGTCTTATTATATCTACTCTTCTCAAAATAATTTCTTACCCTCCTTTGTCGTAGTCCATTATTGAATTAAACACAAGGCTTTAACCAGCATGACTGACGGAATTGTGGCGCATGATAGACATTTGTTAGTTGCAGTCCATTGCTAAGAGCCTGGTTCAAGGTCATGTAATGTACAACGTACTTTTTCCATGATCCAAGATGCATAATTAGTTTCTTTTTAGAAGATTCCTTTTTCTTTATACACTCAGGTTGTAATGGTTAATCATTATGCAGGTCTCAAAGCTCTGAAAAACTACCAATTCAAGTAAAATTCTTTGTTTTTAAACAATTCAATAAATTTCATTTAAAATATTAATTTAATTTAACACAATATTCATAATTCATCAACCAAAATAAAAAAGCTCAAATCAAAATTCCAAAAGTATCTAAATAAAATTTTTTAAATGTCATAACTTATTACATAAATAATTTAATTTACTAATATTAATTAATTTATTAAAACTATTCATAATTCATCAAACCAAAACAACCAACAAAGCTTCCAATTAATGCACCAAAATTTATACTTAATCCAATTTACCAAAATAATTCAAATATACAATTTAGTATTAAATAACTTACATTTACAAATATTACTTTCATTAAAAATTTCCCAAAACTTTATCAAATCAATAAAACAACAAAATCTTCCTTTTAAAATACCAACCTAATCCACAAAGAACACAAGTAATTAGAGACTCACACTTCACTATAAAAATTGAGTTACACTCAATATTATCACTTATACTATTAATATTATTATTGTGTAACTCAATTTTTATAGTGAAGTGTGAGTCTCTAATTACTTGTGTTATTTGTGGATCATTGTACTTCACTGTTAATAGCTTCAGGTGTGTATATTTAAACCAACTTAATACCTAACAAAAATTTTATCAAATATATTTACACATTTTTATAATTCAAAATTCAAATAAATTTCATTTACAAATATAAAATTAATTTAATAAAAATTATCCATCATTCATCAACCAAATTAAACATTAAAAATGTTCAATTAAAATACCAAATAGAATACTTTAA
Organism: Tenodera sinensis; assembly: GCA_030765045.1. NCBI lineage: Eukaryota > Metazoa > Arthropoda > Insecta > Mantodea > Mantidae > Tenodera > Tenodera sinensis. The sequence continues at coordinate 68,608,036 of CM060962.1, read as the reverse complement.
CAAAATTTATGAAATTCATATATAGTAATATAAATTCTAAATTAAACGTAATTCATAAATAATATTTCAATCCAGTAAACAAATTCAATTTACTGCTTACAGCAAATATATAACTAAATTTATAACTTCACAAATTTTCAAAACTCAAATAAAATACTGCAAGTAAATAATTTCAAATAAAATATCCCATTTTATCTCCTTTTTATAATATATAATTTCAAAATTCAAATGAAATATTTCAATAAAAAATTTCAAATAAAAATATCCTATTTTAGCCCCCTTTTTATAACATAAATACAAATATCCTCACAAGATTTCAAAATTCAAACATAAAACTTCAAAATAAATAAAATATCCCACTTTTATCCCCCCCCCCTTTTTTTAATTATACACATATAATGTAACAAAATTTCAAATTTCAAATAAAATATTTCAAAATAAAAACTTGTAATTAAAATTTCCCATTTTATCCCCCGTTTTAATTATACCCATATACACCAGGTGCCCCTTATTTTCCAGTTTTATGCAATCCACATTTTAACCTCTAACATGAAAATATCGGCCCCTATGCTAGGTTCCACCCAGTTATTCAACATTGATTTATTTGTCTTCGGATATGTCTAAAGTTAGGAGATAGCTCAGTTGGAACGAGCGCACGATTCGAAATACATGTGCTGTGAAGGGGGTTCGAATCCCTAGCATGTAATAATTTTTTACGGCATAATATTTACAAATTACGTTAGTTGAAGAATTATTGTGTGTAAAGCTGTTATTATTTGAATTCGTAATTGTTTTATTTCTACTTTATGGTATTGTTGCTTATGAGGATATCTCTTCCGGTATAGATTTCGGGCTGCTTGAACGTTGGCTGTTGCTTCACCGTAGGTCAAGGGCATATAAGCGTACTTGTCGGTCGAATACATGGTGAAGGAATGACACAAAATATCCTGCAACAGCATACACGTGGAGAATTGAGTTGACATTCATAATAACACACTGCATCATGTCAGTCCAATGGGACAGAAGTCATTATACTTCCTATTCTATTACAAAATGCAAACTACCAAAAACGTTTTAAATTATATCCTGAACCCCCAGAGACTTCAAAATTAGATTATTCTGAATTTGATTTCCAAGTGTTGATGAACAGAAAAAATGTACAATGTCGAGACGCGAACCCGTGTCCCGGAGGTTGGCGCACAGTATACGTTCATAGTTCTATTCAGCTATTTGAATTTGATTTCCAGGTGTTGATGAACAGAAAAAATGTACAATGTCGAGACGCGAACCCGTGTCCCGGAGGTTGGCGCACAGTATACGTTCATAGTTATATTCAGCTATTTGGAGGCTTGACTGAAAGCACACTTCGAGTTCCAACCCTAGAGGTAGCACTCCAGGTCCTATGCCAATGCCACCTAGCGACTTTTCGAGTCTAATTTAGCCCTTTAAGGCAGTTTTAAAACTTTGCTGAGCGTTTTAATATGATTGCTTAAATGACAAAAGCTGTTATGCATGTTATTTGAGTTCTACGACATGTAGTTTACGCCAAAATTTAAATAAGCCGTTATTTAATGATTTGTGCGTTTTGACTGTACGGGCCCATGGTGGATAAGGCGTGTCTGTCATTCCTTTGCAGCCAACCGGGCTGTAACTACAAGAATCCGCCATTTTCTATTTACCTGATGCTGTTAATGCCGTTGCTATGTATACTCTAATAAAAAGTTTCTTAAAATCGGCTGGTAAACTGCTATTCACTCTCAGTAAACCAGTCGCATGTTTTTGAGGTGTACTTTAGTGAGGAGTACGTTCTGTCCCTTAAACCGCTGTTCCTCTAAATTTTGAGCATTCGTCTGTCTAAGAACGTCAAGCAATTGCGTTTAGTACGCGCAAAACTGGACTAAAGTGCACATGGCGTTTGATGGGTAGCCTACCTTCCAAAAAATAAGAGGCGATTGGCTCACCTAGTATATATAAAACATAACAGCATAAAACATAACAACGCCGTACACCATACGTTAATATGGAGGCAAAAATACTGATGTGATACGAGGTTATTGTATAAAAGGGTATGCTAAATTCAAACTGCACTATTCTGGCTATTTTCAGTGCTACTTTCTCTGCTTTTGTCCTGACATGCTCAGTATGGCTGCTAAAAAGTAATTTTTCATCTAAAAGTATGCCTAAATATTTTGTTTCATTTTGTCTTCTAATATTTTGGTTACCGTATTTAGTTGTAGGATTTCTTTTAAAATTTCCTTTTAAAACCATATAGGCTGACTTTGCCGGGGCCACTTGTAGTTTGGTTGAATTGCACCAGCCGCTTAATGTTGTTAAATTTCTGGCCCTTTCCTCAACTTGATTCCTATTGTTGCCTTCGATTAAAAATAAAATATCATCGGCATATGCAATAATCTCCATGATATTGTTGTTACTTGACAGTTAATCTAATAAAGTTTCCAATAAGATGTCCCAAAAGGTTGGTCCGGGGATCTAATCCTGGGGCATCCCTTGGTAATGTGTCGAATTGCATTGTTATGGCACCTTTAATAATCACTCTGCGGTCTTTATAATAACCCAGTAAAATCAAATACAATCATTTGGGAATTTCTTTAAGTCGCAATCTTTCAAAGAGCGCCGGCCACCAAAGGTTATCGATTTCCCCAGAAATACCAACTAGGCTTCCAATTGCATACTTAGAGGTTGAAGCTTCAGTCGATGTTATTAATTTGTTGATAGCATCTTCAGTGGAGTGGCCTTTCCTAAAGCTATATTACTTATTGTTAAGTCCAATCATTAAGCGGAATTCTTTTAATCTTTTACATATTAATGCTTCCAAAATCTTCCCAAGAGTATTCAGTAGACGGATCGGCCTATAGGATTTTGGATCCATGGATTCCTTATTAGCACCTTTTTTTAAGTATAGTTAGTCTAGCTTCTTTCCATCACTAGGGGTAACGCCCTTGCCATAGACAATCATTAAATCATTTGTATAATATTGGTGTAAGAACACGTTCTAATCAGGTCAATACTTCATTAATTATTCCATCTGAACCTGCTGCTTCTTTCTTTTTAAGGTTTCTAAGCATTAAACTGATTTCAGTGGTGTCGAACGGATAAAACTACTCCCAAATTTTGATATGGTTGTGTTATTTCTGATCTTTTGTTTATGTTAGTATAGTTGTCATCATTTCTGTCATCCTGTGGTAGTAATTTGCCTGAAAGTACGTCTACTGAACTTAGCCAATCTTTGGTCATTTCCCCTTTATCCTTTTTAAGTGTTAACATGTCCAGTTTCTTAATTTTATCCATAATTATTTTATAAGGTGTTCCCCATATGTTTAGTTATAGTTTGGTTCCACAATTTTTTGCCAAGAATTCCGCCCAGTTTTATTCAAAAGTTCTTTATACTTAGTCCTTACTTCCCTATAGAGCGCTATGTTTGTCTTTGATAAATCCGACATGTCCTCTTCATCTTATGCCTCGCTTTCTGTAATGTCTCTGTCCACACTTTGTTTTAAAATTGTTTAGCCCTAACTGCTGGTATAACATATTTAATTGCTGATTGAATTCCTTTGGCCAATTTAAATGCATCTTTGTCCACAGATCTGTCGTCGTAATTAAAGTTAATTTTACTAAATTGATCCCTTAGATGATTCTAAAGTAAGAACAAATTAGAAACTAAAAACTTCACTTATCTTATTGATTGAAGTTTTTAGTTTCTAATTTGTTCTTACTTTAGAATCTTGTTGCTTCACTGTTAATAGCTTCAATTTTTCCTTATTTCCCTTAGATGACTTTGTAGTTAATCAAGGCCTCGCGGGTGATAAGTCGTGTCAGGTTTATGAAGGAATAACCTCGCCATGAAAGCTTCAAATTTGACTTTGTAGTTAATAATCCTCTCACTTTTCATGGCCCCTGTATGTTGATTTATTTAATAATTAAAGTATATTGAAGGTGGTCACTGGAAGATAAATCTTGACCAACCTTCCAATTTTTCAATTTTTGATCTCCTCAATAATCGCACAAGATCAAATCAATATTAGCAGATGCGCCAGTTCTATTTTCAAAAGTTGGTGGATTATTGGGTTGATTTTGAACAATTAAATTTAATTCAGTTATTAGTTCTTCCAATTTTCCCATCTGTTGTCGTTAATATTGCTGTGCCACCAACCAGATTTTGCATTTGCATAAAGTGTAAAAATTAATTCTGAAGTTGTATACTGTCTAAATATAATCCTGGTTTGGTCTAAATAAGGCTCTATATAATGGGAATATTGATAATACTGCTTTATCAAAACAAATCTTTCTGGTGTATGTGTAATTTCTACGCAGTTGGTGTACGAGTTTCCGAGATGAGCTATTCCATAACTTGTAAGTGAGGATTATAAATAACTACTGCTGCCATGGGGTTTTTTCCACAGCTAATAAATCTAGCTTTAACTGGGATGTGTGCTAACTTATTACTAGAATGCGGTTCCTGTATGCATAAAACATCGAGTTTTAATTCCTCTGCAATCTTCTTCAATTTGGACATCACATGTCTGCTTCTTTGGGCATTAGTTTGTGCTATTCTTAAACAATTATATTCTTATATAGTCTGCCATTTTAAACTTTTAATAATAATATAACCTCTAATATATAACCTCCAACCTCTATAATATAAACACTCTACTAGCAAAATTGTGATGTTTTGTGCCAATTTTAAATTCTTGCTCCGTTATTTCGCAAGATAATATATGAACTTCAGTAACTCTGATATTTCTGTTAAGGGACTGCAAATGTGGAAGTGGCTTCGCATTTTCCATGGTATCCACGTTGTACAGCCCGGATTAACACTGTTCCAAGCAGAGCAAGCAGGTGCTGCGGTTACGGGCAGCGTGGGCCTGCTAAGCGTCAAAGCGCGCACTTGCGCTCAAGCACACCGTTTGACATCTTTGGTGTAAAGTGAAAGTAGACGCTATTAACATATACAATAACAGTTTTAAACGCGTTTATCTCTAAGGGGCCGGGTTCGATTACCGATTCTGGGAGGAATTATTCCAAAGTTAATATTCCTAAACCACTAAAGATTAAGCAATGGAATAAAACATTAGAGCACAATACAATTTCATCAAGAAGCTCAGATCGTTTCTCCGACCAACTAAAGGCATCAGTAATTCTATGTTAAACACAGGCGTATACCGAATTAGGTGCGAATTACCTATCAAACTGGCAGGTCCATCATAACACGCAATAAAGGGCGCACACGCAGTTTCAAACTAAACCAACCGGAAAAATCCGTATTAGCGGAACATGTGATCACAATCGGCCACCACCTTGATTTTGAGAATACGAACCTTTAGTCATGTGCAGCATTTTTGCAGAAGTATATATTTTTACGCTCTTTTGGCATGGTTGAAACCTTATTCCTACGAGATTTGGTTCCGTTTAGTAGATCTACTGAGGAACGTGTCAGTCACAGTGATTTCACAAATAAAGTCTTATTAGTTTAATGAGTTTCAAATAATACAAGAGAATTCGATTTATTTGATGTGTTTCACAATGGATAAACATTGCATGCTGATAATATTGTCGCACAAGAATCTGAACACCTTATGATCTCCTGCTGAGTTGGTAGCTCCATCATAGGGCCGGTCTGGGTAGCTCAGTTGGTTAGACGCTGGCCTACCGATCCCAAGGTCGCGGGTTCAAACCCGGCCCAGGCCGATGGTTTTTAAGTGTGCTTAAAAACGACAGCTCCGTGTCAGTAGATTTACTGGCATGTAAAAGAACTCCTGCGGGACAAAATTTCGGCACACCGGCGACGCTGATGTGATCCTGGCAATTGACAGCGTCGTTAAACAACAAAATATTTTATTTCCATCATAGGTCAGGCATACTAGTCTCTCCTCTACTACTCAGTTTTAAGTTGCCCATAATAATGGATGACAATAACTTTGCTAGAGCACATATTTGTGTTAATAGCTGTTAAGAAAATATTTCCATGGTTGTAACCTAGTAACACACAAATTATGTAACTTTGAACAGGTCAGATAGTTGCATTAGCTCAACTGACAATAATGAAGATTAAGATGAAAATCCTTCTGCAGTTTTGTTTTTTAAGACATTAAAGAATCCTAGGAACTTTTCCTCAGCTATGTCTTGCATTGCAGATCTAAATAAAATGCTCAGTTGAGCTCTGCTTGAACAGAAATAAATTATGCCTCGTCTGCTTCATTCCCTATTCTTTCTTTTAGTATGTTACTTATGCATTTTATTAAATTATTCTAAATGTTGCTAGAAGTGTCTTGAAACTGCAGCTGGACTGCAAATGACTTTTTGGATTTTCTTCTTCTTTAGCTAGTAAACCTAAAAATTCGAAATAATTTCATGTCTGCTGAATCTTGTCTTCTTTATTTAAGTAAATAACAATGGAGGAGGCAATGAAGGATGGGAAGCACTAGGGAGGGCAGCAATTGTTTTCTTGGTATTGCTTAACGCCCACTTTTACTACATGCGGCACAGCGGGTGGTACACATGATACATAGGATGAAGATAGAGCACCGCTGGAATGAGATGGCGGGGGAAACCAGAGAGCCCGGAAGAAACCTGCCCTTATGCCACCTTGTCCATCACAAGCCCCACATGTGGTCCCCTGGGATCGAACCCGGGCTGCTTTGGCGAGATACAAATGGTCTAACCACTCGGTCACAGCACAGTCAAGGGCAGCAATGATGGGGCTAAAGGTAAAGGGCACATAATAGAGGGGGACACCTCGCTCACGTCGACCTACACAGGTCTATTGTGGCTACCACGCCCCAGGAGGCAGAAATGAATGAGGGAACCGAAGGGGTGCTACCAGACCCGCAGCTAGATAGGCCCACCAGAGACGCGCGGAAGTCCCTAACCAGTGCTGAGATGTCTTCATCCCGGCGCTAGGGCCCGCCAAGCAGCTAGCATCACACCGCGGGTCCGGGTCGGTATCGCACGAAGCGTCCCGTCCCCCCTCGACGGAGGACAAGGACCACCAGACGCCACCCAGCGCCGAGAACAACTGTTACCATGCGCAGTCATCCAAGCCATCTGCCCGACACTGCCCACACTACATGCCTGGAACTGCACCACCTGAAAGATGATAAGGAAATGGATGAAAGGAAATGATGGAAAGGAAACAGTGGTATGAAATAATGCACCCCAGCATTCGCCTAAGTGACATGGGGAAACCAGAGAAAACCCATATCAGAGTGCGCGGCGACGGGGATCGAACCCACGACCTCCCGAATGCGGGCCACAGACGTTATTGCCTGAGCCATTCCCGCTCGTTAATGATGGGGTTAAGTATGTAAGTACAAATTACTGGAAATGATCATAAATGGGCTAGAAAGGATTTATGAAGTGGATTCAAGGATGGGCAATAGAAATTTGGGGAGTAACAGAAGCAAGCAAGAAAATAGTTTTTAAAATTGTTTTGCAAGGAATTACTGGGGTTAGCAAAATTAGCACTAAAAAGAGTGACAGTGATAGAAATGGGAAGACTGGGTAAAAAAGGTTAAGAAATGTTGGTAAAGATGCATGAAAATAGGAAATATGACATAATAAGATTAGGCATAAATATGTTTATAATATCAATATGACACCACTTGTTGAAGTGATTGAAAAAAAGGATCTAGGGGTACATTTCAATAGATCTTAGATTCAATAGACACATTGACTTAATTGTATCCAAATCGCTAAAATGCCTTGGCTTTATTATTCGAAATTCCTATTCATTTAAAGAAAAAACTTTAATTCAACTTTATAATTCATTTGTGAGACAAAAACTCGAATATGCATCTATTATTTGGAATCCTAAGATGATAATGCATGTCACCGCAATAGAAAAAGTACAATCAAAATTTCTAAAATACATACTATTTAAAAGATCTGGATATTATCCTACTTACACAAATTATGAAACCCTTTTGGAAATATTTAAACTTAAAACTTTGAAATTTAGAAGAGATATTGCAGGGTTAATATTTCTGTATAAGGTATTCCATTCGATTGTTGATGATATTAATATTACAACAAATGTATCATTTTATGTACCCAATAAAATAAGCAGATTCAGGAGGCTTTTCTTCACCTCCAGAGTAAATACAGAAATCCATAAAAATTCACCATTACACAGAATTATGTATTTATATAACAAGCTTCATCATTTCGATGTAGATATTTTCAACATGTCTGAAACTCAATTTAAAAATGCTACAACTAAATTGGTAATAGTAGTATCGTTGCTGTAATTAGGAATAGTAAAAAAATTACTTACCATACCACCTTCACTTTTTTTTTCTTTTTTCTTTCTTTCTTCTTCTTTTTTTATAATTGTTTCTATTCCTTATATTAGTTTATGTTCATTTATGTTTTTCTTGTATTTTATTTGAGTGTGTATATTATTATATGTAAACATCTATGTATGATGAACATTGTAATTGGGCTTCCAAGCCTGTTATGTTCATAAGAATAAATAAATAAATAAATAAATAAATAAATAAATAAATAAATAAATAAACCAATAGAAAGCAAGTGGCAATGGAAATAGCCAGCGGAATGAGATAGGAGAAGCCCTTGACAGGATAGGAACAGGTGATGTATGGAGACTAGAGGAAAGAATGACAGGAGCTTCTGTGATGATGTGATCCTTTATCTAACGGGATCTTTAAACCACCATTTCTTTTAGAATCCTGGCAGGTAAAGCTTTTAGCATGGATTTGGTTTACCCAAGTTTTGTCAATGTAGATAATAGCACAATGGTGGTTTTCTTTTGTCATCAATTCTTTCTAAAAGTGAGATCCTCACTGCAATAATACATCTTCTCTTCATAAAAAAACACCATTGCCAGTTTTTGCATTTTTGATACTCTTGAGATTTCTCAAAATGTTGTGTAAAGGAGTAATACTCTGCATGGTCTATTTTGTCTTTTAATAGCACTTTAAGCTTTTAAGTGTGCAATATTCAACATGATCATAAAACTCCTGTACCTAGCAACAGATTCTGTCTTTCTGGAAATCATCTAACTCTATGACAGGTTTCGATGTTTGATGCCTTTTTTTCTTGGAGAGAAAACATGGTCCTAGGGCCTTTATGTTTTCAGTTACACCTTTCTGGCTTCCTTATTTTGCACTGTTACTAGACACTTGACATGTTTCTGCAGTTATTTTTTGTGTATCTCTGAAGAACTCATGTATCTTTTCTTGGCATTTTTCAAGAGCTTCAAAGAAGTTATATACACATCATTTGACTGTCATTTAATATCATTATGCTTAAGTAAAACAAACATACTCGTGCAAAATTTAGAGAAAATTCTTATTGCACCACATACAAAAGGGAGAACTGCCCGCCTTGGTAGCGTGATGGTTAGCGGGTCTGCCTCATGTTCAAGAGGTCGTGAGTTCGAATCTTGCTTAGGGTAAGTTATCCGGGTAAGGTTTTTTTTCCGAGGTTTTCCCTTATCCTGAGAAGACGAATGTCAAGTAACAAAGCTCCATGGACCTCGGGCTCATTTGAGCATCATTTCATTCATTCATTCATTCATTCATTCACCGTCTGATATGACATTACGTTGGAGGACATTAATTTAAAAAAAAAGAGAACTGTTGCATTGGGAGAGTGGAAAAGGCATTGGAGGGGGAGTGGTCAAGTGAGGTTTGGAGTGTAGGATGAATGTCCTTTAGCTGCCCTGTCAGAGCGAAAATAATATTATTGCTACATAGTGCAGTAAATTCAAAATTATTCAACAATCCATAATATTTTGAAAGAATATCAACAGTTGGAAGAAACTAATGTGTTCAGCACATTGATTTTATACAATAAATGCTATGAAAACAACAAACAATTTTTTTTGTTACATAGAGTTAGTCTCAATTCACTTTTGGCTGTTATTGGCATAATTATTATTTGTTTCATTCATAATGAATCATACTGACATGGATAGATGTCATTAAACACAATAAATGCTAATGAAAATTAACACCAACACTTCCAGCTATACTGAAAGTATTTGTGCCTAGTACTTACAATAGAATACAGCATAATGTGACCTATTTATGGCCAAAAACATATTTTTTCTTTACATTAATTCATGAAGTAGAACAGTCACTCATGGGCTACCTCACTTATATTGAGATTTTGTAAATAGGATTTGTTAGAAAAATTATATATCTTCCTTTTTGTTTTTCATAAGCCTCAGTAACAAGTGATATTTTTTATATTTTTTGGCCATATACCCCATCATAATGAATCTTTGAGAGAAGTAATTAGGATACCATGAAGCCTATCCTGTATAAGTAAGCAAGGTATGTTATATACCAAGTATAATCCATGCAGCTGTTTGAGTGAAAAGATGGGAAGCACACATACAAACAACATTCTTCAAAATATTATTATTGGCTCTGGGTAGCCCATTATAAAGGTTAACATCTGCATTAATTCAGAATCAAAAGTTTTAGCTATAAATGTATTATATGCACCGAGCAACAAATGCTTCTCTAACATGCTTTCAAGATAATTGAAATTTCATGCCAAATTTAAATTCCAGAAAAACATAATTACCTATAAGTTTGTGATATGACTAAGTTTATTTAGAGTAACTTAATGACCTTAAGAGATATTGTTATGAATCAATATAATAATGCAGCATTTTGTAGCTTATAACACTATTGGTGCTGAAGTTTCAATTGTTGGATACAACATAATACTTTGCTAGCCTTCCATTTGCCCTGGAGCACTGTGGCACTTCAGAGAGTTATCAGCCATTCCTTCATATAAAGCTCTGGCTTCCAATATTGCACAGGTGAACCATTTATGTAATGTGCATTCATTTTGATAGGCTTTATTCAAAAACTTCACACAGTGAAAGCAGTAACAAACAAGGGCACGCGGCTTGCAGTTGGGTGCTGATGCAAAGTGGGAGTCATGAATGTAGCTTTCTGTATGTGCTAAAGTTTTCTCTTATTTATACAGTCCCTCAATTAATTATAACATTCCCATATGCTGTGTGGTCCCATATGACCTCAATGACAGCACTGAATGTAGTGGTTGAATTCTAAAACATGCACTCCTTATTTGAGTTTGATTTTCTGAGTAACTTTTTACACTCACCTTGACTTTAAAATGTTGACAATACTGTGAAAAAAAGAAGAGGAAAAAAACCACTATACTCAAAAAATTAAACACACGCATGAAGAATAGTTCAGTGTTAATAGTGCTTCTGTTTTTAATATTTAATGCACTCTATGTTTTATTTGTTAATTGATTCATCACATACAAAATGGGCCTGGAGAATCCTATCACCATGGTAGTTCATCACTGATGCATGCAGATTTATTACACCTCATGCTACATGCTAGGTTGTTACATCAACATCCTCGGATATAAATCAATGAAGGCTGTCACTATTTCAGTTATTTGCTTCACTAAAGGAAAGCTAAGTAATCTTCTTAATGATTTTATTTGTTTTGAATACCTGATGTCTCTAAAATGCTATTTCTAGTATATGTTCAGAATTTTTTTTTCAATTTATAGCGAAGATTGGTACTTGTTCTTGGCAAAGTTATTTCTTCTTTTTTCTTTTCCTTGCCCAAAGGACCTTGCATTTATCTGGAAACTGCATTCTTTTTATGTACAGTAATGCCATTGCAAATTTTATGCTGTGTTGTCTGCATGTTTAGTTGCATCAACCACTTTTTGTACTGGCTGTATGTTTAAGAGATTTTAGTAAGAAATTCATAAAACACAGAGTAACAAATGACAGAAAGAAAAACAAAGCTTAACAAATGAACAAACAAATGTCCATATTCCAAGAAGGAGAAGACCTGACCTAACTGTTGAAGATTCCCAATTCAGACAGGCTTGCACTTAATTCAAATAAGCAATTCATAATCTTGAGGGGTTATAGGCTGTGTAAAGCTCCGATTTATAGCCTCATTTAACCCCCACCGTAACAAATGCTTTTATCTTTTAGTATGCCACGTCAAGTTCTGTTCACCCAGGATAGTATCTGGAAAACATGTTTTTAAAACCAATCTTTAAAGAATGCACATTTGATTTAAATATTTGTTTCAAAAGTTAATGCTTCAAGCACCCATTATTGTGAATCAGTAAACATAGGGTTTGTTCTTATAAAACACCACTTCTGTTGGTGGTGCTGTTGCCTAGTGGTTAGACTGTTCACCTACCTAGGCGGCCCAGGTTCGATCCCAGTGACCCACATATGGTATTCTTGGTGGACAAAGTGGCATCTGGGTGGGTTTTCTCTGGGTTCTCCAGTTTCCCCCACCACTCATTCCGCCAATTGCTCCATCATCCTCTTTTCATTCATCGATTTTGCCTGCATTTCATATGATCCTCTTCCTTACTATCATACCTGGTGCTTGACTGACCACCTGCTTTCAGGTCTTCACTCTGTCCGGTCCATAGGTTCCGGTGTTCCCTGACAGGTGTCTGACCCTAGGCACTGGATTGTAAGTCCTACATAAGGGGAGGGTAATCAGGTAAAGAAGTAGGAGAAAAAAAAACACTTCGAATTTGGTCACTTTATACTTCCTGGTTTCCTTATTGGTAAATGCTCAAAGAAGGTAGTAAGAAGCTTCAGTAGGCATTAGGGCATTATGTAATCAGCAAATGGCCCTAGGTTCAAAAACCACCAGTATTCTGAAATTTCTACTGCATACTGTAGCAGAAAAAGCTATCCTTGTCAGGTATGCCACATTTGCAGCAGAAGTGTTGAATGAAGAAGTCTGTAGACTGCATCCAGTTGCATGAATGTAGAACCAGAGGAGGAGGGATTTAATTTAACTCTTGAGGTAGTCAAAAAAACTGAGAATTAAACGTGAATGATTTCTTGGATTGTTTGCATTATCAGCAATGATTTAACTGATGATTTGAGGAACTTGCTACCTATGTTTATATCACCTGACAGTGCCAGTATTCTTCAGAGACTCCATTAAATGCAACTTCCCAAGGAGCAGTTTTCTGCTGTCAGTGCAGCTCACAAAGTAAAGATGAAACAATTCTCTTTCTGCTCCCCTTATTCTTCTGAAAAGATTAGTTGCCTGGTAGTTATCAATAGAGATTCAGTGAATAGCCATTAAAAAATAAAAAGCAAACGGCTTGTTTCACAGTACTGTCCTATTTCTTTTTACTTTTAGTTATTGGTTTGATAATTTCTTTTCAGATGCTAATGCTCCAAATAATTGTTCAAGGTGTATTTCACATTATTGCTTTTTCAGATTCACTGATATATCACTAAAGTTGAAACAATTCAATGGATGCGATGTTGGCTATACATAAACCATACACAGTAGGTGACTCTGAAATCTGCATCACACTCAGGTCAACAAGAGCAGGTCCCAGGTACATTAAGACAAAGTACAGTTAGGTGGAACATAAAATTTGCACATTTGAAGTTCTTACTTGTGGTAGTCCTATAACGTAAATGTTGTTGTTGTTTTCTAGTGCCTTGCATCTGGCAATGAAGCCATTAGCATTCGTGCTTTCCAATACTTTTAGGACTCATATTCATGTATGTGGCTTTCATGTAACTGTTTACATACATTAGAATAATACGTAAATGAATGACAATGAGTACATGTTAGGTGATGTCTTTATTTTGATCATCTGATGAATTGCAATGTACAATGAGGTGTTCTTTAAAGTTGTCAAAAGTTAATTGTCTTGTGTCCCCTGTGACGGAAACTTCCACTGTCTCACCAGTGCTAGATTAATTTATTTACTGTTTATAATAATACAATCATATGCTATTCTTAGGCAGATGTGTCTAATTATGTTTTGTTGTAAATATATAGGTTATAAGATGATTTAAAGTGTTATTTGCTAATGTAATACATTACATATGTCCAAGAAACATGGACATATTTCCATGTAGGAAAGCTGTTTTTCAAGACGAGCAAAGGGAGAGAAAAACATCTTTTGTAATGTGTATGTTAAGGGAGCAGCTTTGGGTTAAAGACACAATAGCTGTCCAAGGCCATGGAGGGTGGAGGAATATTCCGGAGTAACGCTGACTTTTGTGCATTGTGCGAAAAATCTAGGAGTCAGGGGGAAAGGCACCCAATCCTAAAGCTGGGATTTCAAAATTGAAGATACACTGCGCAAAACGTTGCCGAATGGAAGGGATGATATTAGTCTAGCTGGTGTGGATGATGATTTGTACATATATGGTGACTTCGCAGGATTGGGGTCTGTTTTCTTGGAGATTGCTGAGGATGAACCCGTAAACGATACACATTTTTGCACCAAAAATGTCGCAAAGGAAAGAAGTTTGTAAAAATGCGACTGTGAGAGTGGCTTAAGGAAGTGGTAGTTACAGGGCTGCCATAAATGATACAAGGTTTTAACTAGTGGAGAAACATCCATGTTTTGCTATGATATATGGAAGCTGAAATAAACATGTGAAGACAGTGTTGTGTTATCATCCTATCTTGCACCTGAGAAATACCTCATCCTAGATTCATGCCTACCTCAAGCCAAATCCTAATTGAGATCAGCAGAGCCCGACTGCAGCAGTAAGAAGAAAATCAACGGAGAGTACCAGCTGTGATGCCAAGCAGGTACTTGCTATGCAAAGGCAGCTACCACGACTGAGCTACCATGGCAACAGAACAGCGGAGGAAACTGCTGCTCTCTAAAACAATATTTGTATCATGAGAAACTTCTCTCTGCATCACATGAAGAAATTGGTGCAAATTTAAAACACTGCACATCACAATTCTCTATAGATTGCCTCTTTATGGAATCTTGTAAAACATTTCTAATTTCACAGATTGGAGAATAACCAGGATTTTTCTTTTAACATAATTTTAAATTTATGCTCCACTTTTTCTGAAATTGGTGCATGGACCAGACAGGTTAAATGTATCATTTAGGGATATATTTTTTATGTAATATACTGCCTGCTTTCACCTTATAAGGTGCAGCATCAGTAACACATAGGAAAGCATTATCTTGTTTAATCCTATCTGGCCATATCAATTGCAGTGCATTCTGAAATACCTCATTAACAGTTGCATTGTTAACTTTTTCAAGAACTTGAGAAGTCAACAGAAATATTTTACCACATTTTTCTGGAGAAAGCATTTCTACAATACATTAGCAATGTACCTACCAGCATAATTTGTAATTTTGTCGATTGAAATCCAAATTTTATTTTCTCCTATACTATTTCTTATACCTGACATAACTCTATCTTAACATTTAGGTAAGTAAAATCTGTTAAGAGTTGCACAGCTAGGAAGATCTCGATTGGTATATTTGCGAACAAACTGCTTAAAGTGCAGATCGTCAGCTTTAGAAAACGATATATCAGCTGCTACCAACATTTCACAAAAGTTTTAAAAAAATTCACCTTGTGTAGCTGCTTCTTCAGTGTCTTGTTGTACTAAAAATCAACATTGTCCCTGTGTTGTTTAGCATTACAATGACGTTTCAGTTCCTTAAATTCTATCTTATGTAACTTACAGAACATTTTGCCTTCTTTTACTGAAAACTGTTCGATTTCAAATTCTTCTAAAAGTACATTCAATTTAGGAATGCATGATTCTGTGTATTCCATCATAATAAAATAGAGGAACATTGCACTACCAGTCTGAAATCTGTGTTGCTCGCTTACTAACTCACTGTACACCTAGTAGCGGCATGGCTGTCACTGTTGATGTGACAAGATGATACAGAGAACCACCTCCCAATGACATTGTTTATGTAGGGCGCCATGCCCGAGTTGACTTATGCAAATATCTTGGTTACAAAAGTTTTGTTGCATCTGTAATTATTACAAATTCATACACTGTATAAACTATTGGAGAGTACACTGGATACTTTATAAAATAAATACAAGAAAGGAACTGAGACTTCTCATTTATTCAATGGTATAGAGTTTGTTTATATTTAATAATCAGGAACTTGGTTCAGTGCAGCTGTTTAGTGGAATGATAGATGCTGCTTTGCTTTGCTTTGCTTTGCTTTGCTTAGCTAATGTGACAATGTCACCATAGTTTTTATTTCTATACAGTTAACTCAATATTTTTCTTTTCAACCTTGGCATTTGCTGCAACATAAATTCATTTTAATGTACTCTGCAAAATGCATATTCTATAGGTCATTCAAGTTCTTAAACATGGCACCATAACAAAGGTTAAAGGAGCAGTTTAGGTTAAAAATAAATTGCACTTAAACTTAAAGGAATGAAATACTAGAATACAGATTTTTTTCAAAGCACAGTTCTAATATTAAGCAAGCTTTTGTATGGATTTATATTCTGTGACATTGTACACTTAAACCATCCTGATGCAGACTCCATGAGTAATATATGTCAGCTACTACTCTTTTGTGGGTTAGTGAGGAAATTGCAGTAGCAAAATAAAGATGCCAGTTAACACTGCATTTATCTATCTTTTTTATTATCGTCCTCCAACACAGTGTCATATCGAATGGTGAATGAATGAAATGGGTGAAATGATGCTCAAATGAGCCTGAGGTGCATAGAGCTTTAAGTTACCCTACATTTGTCTTCTCAGGCTAAAGGAAAACCTCGGAAAAAACCTTACTCGGATAACTCACCCTAAGCGAGATTCGAACTCACGACATCTTGGATGTGAGGCAGACATGCTACCACCACGCTACAGAGGCGGGCACATTTACGTATTATAAATTGTGGGCAGCTAAGACGTGTGATTACAATCCAATATATAATTTTTTTTGCTATTGGTATTTGAAGGGGATCAAATGTGGGAACTGCACAAAAGGGTAATAAATTCAACTTTTAGCTGACTATTAAATGCAACTCTTTAGTAAAACTAAAACTTACTATGCATTCATTTCTGTATGATGTATGTGTCACACAATCAAGTTAAGTTCACTGATGCTTGACAAGCATGTTATCTGCAAAAGCATAAATAGATAAAAAAAATTATTTCTAAAAATGTAACTAAATTTTAAGTAGTGATTATTTATTTATGCCAACAAACTTACTGCTGGTGTTTTTAAACACACAAGCCATGTGTGGGCAATGATTTAAGAGGTGGAATCACGACATACAGTACTTACTATCATAAGTCGCCCTTGGGGTATTTATCTCTGATGTGAGACTCCCTTATGGTCTAATCAGGAAAGCACGAATTGGTTGGGGAATTGAATGTCATACTTTTGCAAGTTGACCATGGTAGCTTAGTGGTTAGAGCGGCCGCTCGATAAGCGGAAGATCTGTGGTTCAAATCCCAGCTATGGCATTGAATTTTTCAGTCCTGATTCCACCTCTTAAATTTTAAGTATTTGTTAAACATGTTTCCTAGCTCAAAAAAGAATATAAATCTGATCTTTTTTAATTTATAGAAACTACACTATACAGAGCATTTTTTACAGATTTAAATGTTTATTTTACAATATACAATTAAGAAATTGCATAACACACAGGGGGTTTAGGGGTATTTGTGTGCAGATTTTACATGATGGTAGATTCAAATATGAAAGTCTAATAAATTCATCTATTGTGAAAGGAGTGGAGTGGAGTTTAAGGGCCCATCAATGAGGTCATTTTTGTCTATCCTGGAAGGTAAAGGCGATAATTGAACACTATTGAATACATTATATGCACACTCTGGCTACAGGGTAGGACTGAAGAGGTAAATGTCTTGTTTACTGATGCATCTTCCATTTCCATGAATCATTCACGCCTATGATGAGTGAAAGTCGTAAGTAGGCCAGACGTTCAAATTGGTTTCACCATGTGTCTGTGTGTTTGCTGTCAGCTATTGCAAACAATGAGGGAGGGGTTGTTTTCTTTCCAAGGAGTCATCATGAGACCTGAGCGGGTAGTGTTTACTGTCAACATTCCTGAACTTCTGCTTTACATAAATACCATAGCACTCGTTGCAAACGTACTTCCACAAATTTATTCCATTAGACATGCTGCAATCCAATTATTTAATACATTTTGTGGTTAAATTACTCATTTTAGCAACAAGTGGAAAGGACATGAATGCATCTTTTGAAGTTCTACCTCTCTATGCTAATTGCAGAAGTAAATAAAGGAGTGCTGACATATTGGCATTCACACATTCAATCAATTTTATTTTCTATTTATGCAACTACGCACTACAGGGCAAAATGGTAGAGCAAGTTATGTTTCAGCTCTCCAGAAGTCACTGTTAAAGTGTGCACACTCATACCCTCACCTTGAAGTGGAATAAAGTTCCTTTAGACAAATATAAGATTTCGTAACAAACTCAAATAGCCTATTTAAGTAATTTTAAAAAATTCAGAAGACAGTCTAAATGAGAGCAATTCTAAAGAAAAGAGAAAGGGAGAAAAAAATGGTAATGCTAACGAACAATTTACAATGGACTTTACAGAAACATATCACTTTGATTTTATGTAAGTATTCTTGAAAATGGAAATATACATTTTCAATCAACTGCTATGTGATTTATGGTTGAGAACTATGAAAATATAAATGAAGGATGGTAATGAGTGGGGAAGCAAATTTGAGTAATTGTTTGCTATTAGCAAAAGCTAATATACCACGATGCTAAGTGTTTATAGAATTCCAAGAAAATTATGAATGCCTGTACATGGAGTACAAATATAATGAAGTTAATAAATCTTATGACCCACGGATAAATACTGCACTATGTTGATAAATGAGCAACAAGACCATCAGTGATTTTTCACTTGCTAACTGGAAGTAGTGGCATAGAAACAGCATAAATGCCAACCCAGAACTTCATGCTATATTTTTTAAGTTTTACTTTGAGTTTACTTTTTGTGACCAAAGAGGCATATACTGAATGAATGATTTAACATAGGGATGAAATCAGGGGCTATAAGCACTAAACCTTCACCCTAACAATTAAGGGAGAACCCTAATTATAAAGATCAATCAAAATAGCTTGACCTAATAGAGATTTTAACCTCCTCAGCTAGCTGGCTGCCTGCGGCAAAAACCGTACCTCAACATTACTGCAATGGCAAAAATGTATTTTAACAATTACTTTTAAATGCTTCAATTAACACTGGATACTCCACAGGCACCTTCTTTTTATGTTTCTTTTTTTTTTTATTTACTTTCTTGTTTACCATTTTAGTAATGGACACATGATGAAAGGAACTGAATATGGGAGCAAGTTTGGGAACCTGACGCTCTAGTTCTTTGGGGGCGTTTGATAATTTGCCCAAGGACCAAGGAAAAACCAGAAAAAAGAAAGGATAAGAAATGAAGTCAGCCAGTCAAGTATATTCAGTGATGGTTTTGAACATCATGGATTTTAAAATTACCTCTTCTAATTCTCCTTCAGGCAGTCTACCCTTAGATATCACTGTTGAGATTAGAACTTTCTCTGCTAATTTGTAGCTCCCTTTACTAAGAGCTGTTTGATGTATTTTTGAAGATAATTTGCATGAATTTGATGAACACCAAATTGTTAACAAGTACAAAACAAATTTCACTCGTTTTTCCTTACAGCTAGCAACATTTTCAAAGCCTTTGGTTTCAGCTTTGACACAAAGTTTGTGTATGAAGGTGTAAAAATTACTGTAATGTTTGCATATGATGTAAGTGGTAGTTCATTTTCCCTTATGAAGTGGAAAAAGAAAGAAAGAAAAAATATGAGATTGGTGGGGGGAGATGATCTTAAATAAATGGTAAGAAATTAAGCCTTTGATGCACTATTTTTCCATTGCTATGTAAACTTTTAATTATATTTATTATGCTATAAGCAAACCTGAAAAAATATTCTGAAAATTTCTTTCTAAGCATTTTTTGCAGTAAGGACAAATGGCACGTGCATCAGCATGAGTGCACGCACATGCACACGCACACGCCCACGCCCACGCCCACACACACACACACTTAAATTCACAAAAATAAAACAGATCTCCATACTTGAAAGCCGTAGTTGGAGAGTATAGCAACTTATGTATTGGCATTTTCTTGTGCTCTTCCTGTGTGCACATCTTTTGAAACTTTCAAGAATTGATCCTCAGTGAATAATTGACTATAAACCACTCTTACAGTTATTCTAATGTAAACAAAAGAATGTGTCCTGCTACAATTTGTGCTAAGGATACTGCCGAATTGTCAATCATGTGCCAAACATAAGCAACGAAATGACACGAAAGCATCACAATTTTTCTTGTAAATAACAGAATTATGTATAACCTGTATAAGTTAACATCTACATTATTGAATACAGATGAAAAAAGAAAGGGGATATTTAAGAAGTGTTTGTATAAAAACTAGAAAAAGAATAGGCGTGTCATAAATTGTTTTTTTATTCTTACTCTGTAATATAACTGCATGTCAGTTGGCATTAATGCGTCTAAAGGAAACTAAAGAATACTGACAATCTGTCTTCTTAAATATGGAGTGGAGTTAACTGTGTGATTATTCAGCGTTCCATATCACAACAGACTAGAAGCACACCTATCATCCATCCCACAGCCTATACTTGTCCTCTTGGAATTTGATCCATCTGCAAAATATAATACATTTAAGGTGCAAACTAAGTGAACAATATGGTGTAAAGCTAAATGAACAGAATGCCACCTGAAATGGAGGCTCTCATCGTGTGCTGTGACAAGTACTTAAATAAATTCAGCCTAAGAAAGCTACTTAACATGAAAACTGCTAATGTAAAAAAAAACAGCAGTAACATGAAAAAATGGATCTACTTAGTTTTCTTCCTTAGAGTTTCGGTCAGGAACCAATCAGAGAGTTCTCTGTGGTCATGTGCTTACAACCGCTAAGAGCGTTTGTGCACCTCGAGTGGCGTTCTTATTTCGGCAGCACTATAGAATACCTTTGGTAGCATGTCAGATATGGAAATAGTGCATCATTGGAATAGTGTTATTTAACTTCAATATCTTTACTAGTTTCCCTACAAAAAATCAAGGACATTTACTTGGCTAAAATGTGTATGCACAACTTAGTCCCCCCCTTTAGATTATATCTGTAAAATGTGTTTCAACTTTTATTTAGCCTACGGAGAAAATTTGCTAACATTTCAAGGCCATTCCGAGCATAGGGGGGAAAAAGAAAACTAAATTAATTTTATATACATGGAAAACTGCACTGAATGGTTACATTTGAGCTAAATGATCTCTTGGAACTGTAAGATAACAAAATTATGCTCAGTGTAAAACAAAAACAAATTTTAAAGGTGGTTCACAATCACCCGGTAACGGTGACCATAACAGCAATGGGAAACAAGGCAGTACTCAACATTTTGGTTCATAACAGCCCAGCAAGAGAATAGGAAGGCATATTATTGATCAGCTTTTTGATAGAAAGTGTAGGTTGATATAGCACACTAGGAATTCATTTGTTTCTAATTAACCAATGATATTGTTTCTAGCTTGCAACTAGAGAGCTGTAGTGGCCACTTCAAGGTACCGAATAATTTTACATCAAAAGTCTAATATGCACAATATGAATCTAACATGCTATGAGAAAGTTGAAATTTGGCAAAGTCTTCTTTCCTATTCCCAGGGCCTGGGAAAGCTTCCCATCAGTTGTGAACACTCTCATTTGTATACATGTATTTCAACTTTCTTGCTTTGGTTATCATTACGTTACCGGTGTTTGTGAACCAGTCTTTAAGAGAAATTGACATACATACAGATTTAGGTGAAAATGATTGAAACGTCTGATGATTATAACAGCAACATGCCAAGATAAGTTCGAAAGGAAGAAAGAAAATTCAATGGAGAATATACAAATCATAGCTTTTGAACTTTTCACTGTTTTACTGCTATTCTATTTCTGTTTTATTTTTATTCCCAGGGCCTGGGAAAACCTCCCATCAGTTGTGAACACTCTCATTTGTACACATGCATTTCAACTTTCTTGCTTTGGTTATCATTACGTTACCGATGTTTGTGAACCAGTCTTTAAGAGAAATTGACATAAATACAGATTTAGGTGAAAATGATTGAAACGTCTGATGATTATAATAGTAATATAACAAGATAAGTACGAAAGGAAGAAAGAAAATTCAACGGAGAACATACAAATCATAGCTTTTGAACTTTTCACTGTTTTACTGCTATTCTATTTCTGTTTTATCTGGTAGTGCCCCTTGAATATATATTAAGATGTATAAAAATTAAGCACTACTACACAAATATGAACAACACTAAATAAATAAACAAATAAATCAAAATGCTCTGTAGGTGAGAATTTTCTGCCCTGTTAACACCTTTCTTTGCATTTTGATGGTGATTCAAACCAACAGCGTTTACAATTGGAATCGAAGACCTTATGGCTTCACTAAACAGAAAGCACTTAGTGTATGCTCATAAATGAGCTATGCATACCAGCTCATGATATCTACAGTTGGGAAATTACTTTTAACCTGAACTGCTCCTTTGCCTATGCATATACACTAAGTACTGCTTAAAATAAAACAGCTGAAAAACTAAATATTTGAAATAAAACACCTAGGATAAAATGATATATGAAAATGTTTAATATATAGAATAAAATTACATACTTAAAATGGAAAAAATAATGATAATGTTTACTTTAAAATTATGTAAGATAAAATAAATTGAAATATATTACATAAAATTCTGTGTAAAATAATGTACATAAATTGAATTAAAACAGCCACAAAAAGCACTTCATGATTTATACATAGAGTATCGCAGATACATAGAGCTTCCAGCATGTTACACATTCAGCAAGCTTCTTGGCACTGCAAAAAAATACCTCACTCTTTTCATTTTAGTTCACTGTTGTTATTATTATTATTATTATTATTATTATTGCTATTTGGATTTTCTGGTACTACTAAACTACCATTCACTTAATTATCCAAACTTATTGTAAGTTCAGCAGGGCCTTAATGTTAAATTAAGAAAGGATTGTACAATGGGAACAAAATTGTCAAGTGCCTTCTAAATTAAAGAATGCCACACATGCTTGTTACGAGGACTGTCCATAAAATAAGGTTCGCAAGGAACGTTGTTATGCGAGACCCGGCAATATTGACGTGTAGCTTGATTCTCCCTCTCCTAGTCCCCAAGCCTGTGAGCTGTCTGCCATACTCAGTCTTGGCTTGGCAGCCGTTAGAAATGGAGCTTCCACTCGCTTCTCCCGCCAGTTACGAATTACGCTCTGTGATTCGTTTTTTGTGTGCAAAAAACACTGCGCTGGTGGACATTCATTCCCAACTGTGTGAAGTGCACGGAGAGCAGTGTATGAGCGCACAACATGTACACAATTGGTGCAGAGAATTCAAAGACAGACATACAGACGTCCATGACGACCATAGGTTCCAGACGACACCACTGTGAAGTGAAAGAAGCAATGCTCAAAGATCGAAGGGACAGAAAGGGGCTATCGTTGTGCAAATTTCTGCCTACCGGCACAACAATCAATGCGGACTGCTACTGTGAGACGTTGAAGAACCTTCGCTGCACAATCCAGGAACCAGAGGAGAGGCATGCTTACGAAGGGAGTACATTTCCATCAGGACAGTGCTCGTCTGCACATTGCCCACGTGACAACCAATGTCATCAACAAATTTGGATGGGATGCCAAACACCCTCCCTACAGCCCAGACCTAGCCCAAAATGACTACCATCTTTTCCCTGACTTGAAGAAACACCTGTGTGGGACACATTTCAGAACCGGAGAGGAACTGAAAGAAACTGTTTTAAGCTATCTTCGCCACATGGAGGGAAAGTACTATGATGCAGGCATACAAAAGTTGGTACACCAAATGCAAAAATGCATTGATCAGAATGGAAATAATGCTGAAAAATAGGAAAAAGTCTAAGCTTTCCAAAAATGTATCATTTAATGTCAATAAATGTTTTTCACAGTGAAAAAAATTGGGAACCTTATTTTACGGACAACCCTCGTACAAGCTGTAAGATTACATGATGAATTTTCTTGCCCTTTCATGTATAAAGGCTCAATTCCAATCAAATGAAGTGACATTCTTTGGCTTAGAAAATATTTGAGGCATTTAACTTAATGATGTATGTACAGTGTATGCAAGTCTAATGGCGAAGCTGTTAAAATAATTAAACCTGTTCGATGTCTGACGTCGTTTCAAACACTCCCCATTTGGTCTATTATGGTGTTTGAGGAATCCTTGTACCACCAAGAGATGACTGGACCCATTTATTAGCTGGAGGCATCCAGCAGGCAGTGCCCATTACCTCTGATGGTAGGACAATGAGAACGGCAATGGAACATTGGGACCTACAACTTCTACTGAGAACTGAACCATTGAGCCTAGGGGATATTTCATGAGCTAAGCAGAGGTGAGGGCCTGGATAAGGGGAACTAAAAATCACCACTCCACTCAGGAACAAAATCACTGAGCTACACTGGTGCCCAAATCTATGGGACCAATGCAAGTGACACTTTGTAGTTAATAGCTGTTACTCTGTACACTGCAGCATTTCTTCACTAAAGAGAAGCATCCACTAATGGAAAGCTTATAGAATCTGAAGGCACTATGGGTACGGACAATGATAAACTTGTCAAGTCTCATATGCTGCAGCACAACAAATAGTTACCAGTTATAACAATTACACATAGTGTTTCCCCCCCACAATGCTTATAACTTATGTATGAAATTTCAACATGTATTAATGAATGTAGCAGTGGACAAGGTACTCAAATTTAAGACTTTTGCATCCAGATTAGTACATAAAACTACTTCACTTACATATCTTTCTAGTTAACTCTAATGGAATTTCTGGCAAATGCACACAACCTGCTGTGAAACTACAGCAGCACAAAGTACGCAAATATATAAATAATGCAGTTGGTCCCAAGTCAGAAGTATAAATATTCCATTTTCTACGAGATATGCTTAGCATATTCTATGAACATTTTTGGTGGCAAGAAGCTTATTGCTGACTGAAGGAATGTTTGTCCTTAGTTTTGAACTGCAGGTATATGTAGCCGAGTCATTTGAACGAGAAATAACCATGATCTAAATGCATTATATTAAAAAAATAAGCTTATAGATATCCTGAACATTAAGCAAGTATCAAAACATCAAAGCACCATAGTGCCAAGCAACACAGCTGCATTTGTCTCATTGAGACAATGACAATGCAAATGGAAGTCTTGCAACACTTGAATGTGATTCTGTCCACGCAGGCCACTTCTGAACTGAAACTCCCCTCCCACCTCCAGAGAAAGAATATATCCTGCACCTATTTATAGCTCTAGCTTTAAGCAATAAGGATTCCATATAATAAACCCATTGAGTATTGGTATAAAAGTCTTAGAGCAAATGCAAATAACATCCCAGATAGTGCTTTTCATACTCTTGATTTCTTTTTCCCCCGCTGCTAGCCTACAAAGGATGCAGTAGGTCTCACCCTACTCTGAGCTGCAAGGCTATTGGGAAGAGTATGCAAGTAAGTATAATAAAACATGGGAAAACTGAGATACTTAAGTCATTTTAAAATTACTGATAGATTTGGAAAATTTATTAAATCATAAACCTGTGCCATATATTTGAGCAGAGTTCAGTTTTATAAGTGCATGCATATTTACAAAGAAGAAACAGATGAGGAAGAAAGTTATTTTCACATTACACCTTCTCAATAGGCTCAAAATATTCAATTTTAGATATTTATTTCAAATATTATATTGATAACTCGACCTAATGTGGACCGACAGGCTGTCGAGTTACTGAAATGTTGAGTTTTATGGAATAAGATATGTTGTTCACAAGTCGTAACATAATAATGCAAATTACATAAATGCATGTTTTAGCATAATATAGGACGCAGAAAAGTATAACACATCCTAAAAATTATTACTGTGAAAGTAAATTTAAAAGTACATATGTATGTACTTGTATGTACTAGAGAAGAAATGTCTAGTACTTTGTAGAAAAAAAATTTTTTTATGCTAGTCCGTCTCTTACATCCATTACTTTAGCTTGCAGCTTCAATCACGAAGACTACAGAGAAATAAAATATCCATAGCAAATGCACCTTGTTCCTCCAGATGACAGAGCATTGCCTCAGCAGCCTTAAGTCCTTAATTGTGATACATCTTTTTGTTTTTTCCATTTTCTTCCATTTCTTCTTCTTCTTCCTTTGAGCCCACTTCGTTTTTGTCTTTGTTCTCTTTCACTAGTGCAATTATTTCAGAATCTCCCAAAAGTTCACTTTTCATCCTGCTCCTTCCATTCTCCGACATAAGCATTGGTAATGGCTTCACAGCCTGGAATTTTCTTTAGTAAGCCCACTATTTCATGATTTTCTGACTCAATCCTACTTTCTTGAAATTCGTTTTCTGAATGGTCCAGCAGCTTTCTCCAGGAGCGAACAAGGCTTTTTTGCTAAATTTCACTCCAAGATTTGGGTATCCAGCCTACTACATCTAGCATATGTATTTTTTTTTTTTTTGTAGTTTGTCAATCATGTGACATCCATTCTCCATGGCTAAAACAAGAGATGAAAGAAGTTTGTGTCTGTATGTCTTCTTCACTGCTCCTAAAATTTCTTGGTTCATTGGTTGACATACTGAAGTCATGTTAGGAGGGAGAAACATGGTTATTATTTCTCCGTCCTGTAAATGTTCATCAGGATGGGATGAAGTGCTTTCCTTGGCAAGTTTTTCCATTTTAGAAATGTTTCTACTGAAGGAATGAACTGCTGGAAAAACCAGTCCTTAAAAATGGCTTCATTCATCCATGCATTTGCTTGATTTCTGTACCAAACAGGGAGATCATAATAGGTGTCAGCCCCATTGGCACACTTTGTTTTTCAATGCCCAGATTTTTTGATTTGCCTATGAGCACTAGTTTCAGCTTATGATTGCCTGTTGCACTGCTGCAGGCCAGGACTAACTCACTCCATACTTCTCTTATAGCCTGGGGCCAATTTTTCATCCCTGGATGCAAGTGTTTTGGAAAGCAGCATTTGAAAATTTAGACCAGTCTCGTCATTTATAAATTTGTTCTCCAGAAAGCTCCTCCTTATCGATTAGTGTGTAAAAGTTTTCCTTGAATTTATTTGCACTTTCAAGGTTAGCAGATAGTTTTTCTGCCACTAACATTTAACTGTCTGATGGCATAATGCTTCTTCCATCTGTCCAGCTAGCCAACACTAGCAGTAAATCCAATGTCTCCTTGAAATTCCTCATAGAATTTGAGACTTTTCTATTGCAAAATGGGTGCTCCTTGTTCCCTTTGCTGCCTAAACCACAAATAAAGTGCCTCACTCACTTTCTCATATTCACCAAGTTTCATACTCTTCCTTTCCTTTAAACTATCAGTGCACACCCTTTTCACACACCATGATTCGACTTTGGACCTTTTTTCTTTCCTTTCCACCCTATTACTGTACTTCGTCCAACTCCTAAATCCACTGATATTTTATTAATCTATTCCCCTTTGTCCAGTCTCTTTAATGCATCCAATTTAGTTTCCATTGTTATGTTAACTGGTCTTTTCTTCTCATTCGACATTTTCACTGGCACAAACACAACTCAACACCACACTAAAACTAAGCCTGAAATCTTGAAGCAGCACTGTAACCAGAAATATGTAACTGATGGTTTAGCTTACTATATACACAGGTACTTTTTACACTTGGCAAATGATCATGCTTGAATGTACGCGAGTGACATCATGCAAATTGATGATGTGGGCAATGTCTCTGCTTACTTGCTTGAAATAAATAAGACCCTGCCGATGGGAGCAGGCATTGTACTTAATCATGCACGGTCTGCAATGTTTAGGTTACTATGTACATGGAAGTCAGAAGCAATCCGATATCCCTATGGTCTGTGAACTCTATCATAAACCACAGGAGAACACTAATTAAAATTCACCTATACTGTTTGTACCTCATAGTACATTATAGAAATTATTACAGTCAAGCTCAACCATAAAACAAAATAAAAAATAAATAAAAATAAAACAGGTTGTCGAGTTACAAGGAATGTCAAGTTACCAAGAGTTGAGTTATCGGGATTCTACTGTAAACGTAAAACATTTATTAGTTCTCTTTGATTTTTCCCCTTCTTTTTTGAGGGGCTTCATTCTATTCTGTAACATCCCTTTTGTATTTGCTTTTTAACCTTAAGGCAGCAGTATCATTTCAATTTCTGCTTGGGAGGGGGGCAAGATTTCCTGAAGCAAATCAAATTTTCATGTGAATTCCTAACATATTTGGTCTACAAGAGCTATTTTATATTTCTTAAATATAAAATAAAGAGAAATTTTACACATACACTAAAGACTCAGGAGAGCTTTCTTTCCAAAATTCAAGACATCAAGAAGGATGTACACCTTCCAAATTCAAAGGAAAACTTCATATCTAAAGTCAATCCAACACATACATTAGACATCACATATTATTTACACCTGACAGAAGAAGTTAAGAAAAGTGATACTCCAACTAGTGTTCTAAAATTATTGGCATTACAGACAATCCATACTAGATTTCCAGAGCATGAGTGGCTCCATATTTATACTGATGGATCATTGATATCAAACCAAGATGGAGCAGGTGCTGGAGTCACATGTCACCTCTTTTCCTATTACAAATCTTTAAGTTATGGAACTACTAACTTTGATGGAGAAATTGAAGCAATTCAAATGGCCCTACAAAATCTTTTGTACAGAATTTCACATTTTCAGCAAGCAGTTATTCTCTCAGATTCCAGGGCAGCAATTATAGCAATTACTTCCAAGTTGTCACCAAAAAACCAAACAATTATAGAATGTTGGAAAATCCTTACCCATCTAACAGCACTTCAAAAACACCTAGTCTTCCAATGGATACCAGCTCACTGTGGACTGAGTGGTAATGAGAAAGCTGATTTTCTTGCAAAAAAGGGTACCGGCAATGTGCAGAAGTCAATAGTTAATTTACCATTTTATGCAGCTAAAAGATTAGTCAACTCTGAATTCAAAAAAACTATTGAAAAATATTACTATGAAAAATCAAAAAATAAAAGATGGGAACTACCAAACATTCAAACAGTGATTCCTGAGTATCCTCGAAAAACAGCAGTTGCAACCTTCAGGTTGATTACAGGACATGATTGTCTGGCAAAACATTTAAACAGAATTGGGATATATTCTTCACGTCCTCTATGTGATCTGCAAGAGGAAATGGATCAAGACCACCCTCAAATATGCCCGGCCACTTCTAGTGCCCCATCCATCAGTGAAAAATATTGGAGAGCAAGAGGATTAATGACTTCATTGTCAGAAATCCAGCATTAGCTAACAACAACATATTTCTTAAATTGAAATATTTGTATTAAGAGTACAGTTGTACATTACAATTTTTCTTTTAATAAAGTGATAATAGTCAGTAGCCTAAACATTTCTCATAACTTGGAGGGGCGGGGGCGGGGGAGGGTGTAATTAACCCTCTTGCCCCTTAACTGATGCCCCTGCTTTGAGCAGTAGCCATTCGAACAACACAAAATCAACAACATTCAAGGTAACCATTTACAGTAGAACCTCAATTATCCATTATAATAGAGGTAGGGGGACCAATGGTTCTTTTTTTAGTGAATGAAACTCCTAAGAACTTTCTTTTTTCTGTTTTCTTTGCCTGATTACCCTCCTAGGTAGGACTTACACCCCTAAGACTTACAACCCTGTGCCTAGGGTCAGACACCTCTTAGGAAGCAGAGGAACCTATGGACCGGACAGAGTGCAGACCTGGAAGCAGGTGGTCAGCCAAGCACCAGGTGTGATAGTGAGGAAGAGGATGATACAAATTGTAGACTAAATCGATGATTGGAAAGGTGATAATGAAGCAATTAGTGGACTGACTGGCGGGGGAAACCCGGAGAAAACCCACCCTGACACCACTTCGTCCACCACAAATACCACATGCAGGTCCCTGTGATCGAACCTGGGTCGCCTAGGTGGTAGGCAAACACTAACTTCTTGGCCACAGAGCCGCTCCTAAGAACTTTTGCTGTCATATAAACATGGTTCAAGCTGCTGGAATATGAATTTAAAGGTGATATGGCTTATTCGGAAATTTTCTAGCCAATCTTTTTCCTTAAAATGAAAGTGAACTATATGTTCCTGCCTTCTTTAACCCAAAATACAGAGCTACGTTTCACCCATTCCTTCTAAAGCAATATCAAATACAAATTTTAGTTCTGTAGTTCTTGCAAGAAAATGACTGTGTTCTTTTGTGTTGCCTGTTCATGCTATATCTGTCAGAAACTGGTGCAATAAGACACAACAGAGCCTCTTTCACCATTTTCATTTTAACATCATGCATTCTTTACAAAACTACAGCACACTGATCTGCAAGCCTTTGCCTAACACCAGAACAACAAACTGAATTTATGTAACGGGTTTGCCCTTCACCAAAGTAGGTTCAGTTTGCCTGATATCAGTCTCAATATGTAGTCAATTTAACAAGAAAACACATCTCATTCAGTATGCAATGTGTACTCAAATTATTTGTTGCTGTGCTTGCATGGGAAGCAATGTAACATGCTTTTGCTGCTACACAAGGTATTTTTTTATATATATATATATTTTTTTTTAAATGTATTAATGCTAAGCTATATACAGGTGAATATGACCAGTGGCTAAACCAGTTAATTTTTGTTTGAGTTTTTTTAAGAATCTTTTTCTTTTTTTTTCTTTTTTTTTTTGACACTCACCTGCACTTTTAAAATGTTAGAAAATATTTATTTTTGAGGTCATTCGACCTCTTCCTCAGCTGTTGGATGACTGAAGCTCTCTCTCTCTTGCCCCATTCCTTGATATACATAATCAAAAACTGTGATAATGTAATACATTTTGAAATTCTGCCATTCAACAAAGTGTTAAAACTTTGCACTAAACACCACATGGCACCAGGATTATTACAGCAGGAAGAGGGAGAGAGCTTCAGTCCCTAAAATCTGAGGATGAGATCAAATGACCTCAATGCATTACAAATTGTCCAACATTTTAAATGTGAAGGTAGGTGTAAAAAGGTGACTGATAAAAACACTCAAATATGAAGAATACTTCACTGCTAATAGTGCTTCTGTTTTTAATATTTAAGTTAATTTTTCCTGCATACATGGAATTTTCATTCCAGAACACACACACACACATACACACACACAAATGCACAAAAGGATGATTAATGAGCCAAATAGTTAAATGAAGAACAGATAATCAATATGCTACTGTATCGTGAACAAGAAATGGGTATTTTTCGTTGTCCTTTTATTGAATTTGTTGCTCCTTGAGCCAGAGACTTATACTTCTATAATCAGTGTCTGTTGAGAGCCAAACTTGTAGCTACTGCACACCATAGCGTCTGCTCCATAGCAAGAGATAACCACACTAAGGCCACTATACTACGTAACATAAGCTAGTGGCAGAGTTGAGTAACCTTATAACAGCAGTTGAATAGAAGCATAACATTTTTGTATCTATAATTTATTTATAAAAGGAACTTTGAAATCATCCCATTAATGTAAGACGGCAAAGACTACTAGTGCCATAATCTTGCTGAACATGTGAACATGATGCTCTTGGCAATGTGCATTCTGGATTCTCATTTTAAAATGTGGACTACAGGAAAACCAATCAGAATCTCCAAATACATGGAATAATGCTCCGTTTTCTTTTGTAACTTGTTTCTTTTACATCTGCCATGTGCTGGCTTATATTTAGAACAATGATCGAGTAAAAAGAAGCTGAATGTAGCACATTGGCCTTTCATGTCACAGAACCTTTGTTCAAACCCATACATTTATGTCTCACTTTTTGAAGCTGTGTTCATCCTTCTCTTGTTACAGAGATTTTACAATCAAATCCTCAATACAGATGACACATAAGCACTTTTTTCTGTTTCGCACTTCAGTTATGCTCTTTCTTTTTTATAATAGCTTTGTTAATTGTTTCCTATACAAAATAACATTGCAGACATGAATTGTTTTAACATTGTTTGGTAATGTGCAAAATATTTAACAAAAACTGAAGCCCAAACATACACAATATAACTTGTGCTGCAAGCACGTTATGCTCTACCACAAGTCCAAACCACGACACTGGATTGAAGATATAGCTAACACCAGGGCCACTTTAACAAATTAAGGTCTTCTTTCATTTTATGCATTGTGTACATGTGTTCATATAGGCCATGGCAACAAATTAATCCATACAAAATTGCAGGGCATGGAAGCAATTTCACCACTCATACAACTTATCTAGCTGCAGGCAGTCTGATAACAAGAAATATTATACTGTTTATTTCAACTTTTCTTCTTCTTCACTTAAGATGTAACTCAGAAACTAAGTCCATGAAGAACAATTCTGGGATACAATTTGCACGATTGAAAATAAACAAGGAATAGGAAAACTCATTTATACACTTCACCAAAATGTACAATATGTGGACATGTTTTTGAGAGTCCATTGCTCTCGTCAGCTCCTGATGTTCAGGCACTGTGCATTTTAGTGAAGTGTGTATATGAATTTCCCTACTCCTTGTTTATTTTAATTTGAAATACTTCACTGTCAACCACTTCTATGCTATTAACTTATAATTAAACATTGTTCATGTTGTACACATTTAGTGCAGAGGTCACAAAGTACTTTTTCAAACCTTTGATAACTTTGTTTCAATTCTGGCTTTTGCCTCTTTGTTTGGTATATTTAAGTTTATTTAATTTTTACTAGTATGTTTATTTTATACTGAAATTTATCTCTGGCTTTTGCCATGATCAGTTTTTAAGGGCACTGATGACCAAGTAGTACAATGCCCTTAAATCAAAAATCAATCAGTCACAGAGTACAATATTGTGAATCTCTTATTAATATTCAAGAATTCCAAAACACTAATGGATCTAGTTTCTTTCTAAACATTTGTTTTCAGTTAGATTTATTCAGTGTTTTGAATTCTTAAAAGACGATCCTGGCAGGCAACCATTGAGCCAGTACGAGAAACATTTAAACTGCTGATTTCTAAATTCATTCTGCAGTTACACCCTTTGCAATCCAAATTGTTTTCTATTAATAATCAAATTTTGTGAAGATAATGTTGAGTCACTTGAGTTCAGAATAAACAAAAACTAGTTTGTGTTAAACTATGAAAATAAATAACTATAATTTGGAAGATAGTGTATTAATGCTTTTGAAAGAAACAAAGTAACCATACTTTTAATATCATTGTATTATAGTAGGAGAGCCCACAAAACTAAATGGGGATTTACGAGCATTGTGGGGGACCTATTGGATTTTGAAGATTAGATGATAGAAAGAAAAGAAGGTTATATGATGTATGCCCTTTAACCAGAGGAGGGACCATCTACAGACTTAAAAAAAAAAAAAGAAAAGAAAAACGAAAAAGTCAAATGGAAATACTCAAGCACATCAGATATTGATATATGCCCTATGTGTTTCTGATGAGGTGGTATTCTGCCAGTTTACATTGTGGGTGGCTGTATGGAAGGGTGAAAAATGGGCAGGAAGGGGAATTTATTTGAGCGTGTCTGATTTTCAGAGCGGATGTTAAGTGAACCCGAAAGAAGCTCCCATTCAAAAGACTGACATTTTGGATGCGACGCAAGCTCGTAGCAGATTTTTTAAAACGCAGAAAAAAAGACTGCTATTTTGAAAAACTTGAGTGCATCAGATTATTATACAAACCATTCAGCTTGATGTCTAAGTTGTGCTGACCCATAATCTGACAATTATTTGGAGGGATTTTCTTAACATGATGGTTTGAAAAAAATTTTTAATGATTTTTTATCACTGAATGTGATAAAATAAAATACATGGAAAATAGCATGTAAATTAACAATAATATATTACTCACCTAGGGAAGAAAGTATCACATTCGGACCCGCGAAGTATTGTCACCAGAGCCAAAGGCAACAGCAATGTCAGTTATCTGATATTTTCATTAACACATTTTTTTAAAATACTTAGGTCAAATTAGTTTGACAGTTTGGTTATTAAAGCAAAATGGATAACCTTCCTTGATATTATAAATAAGTAGTGGCAAAGTTATGTGTTTAAAATACAATTAGTTCGCATGTGCACAAAAATTGAGGCATGTGCACAAATTTATCTAATCATCTAACTGGGAAGGAATGTGGCACTTTCGTCCCTGAATATAGGCTGAAAGACAAACTTTCAATCAAAGTATGATTAAAATAAAGTATTTCTTTTAATAGAAACAGTGAAAAGGAAAAAGAGGTGCAGAGTGGAGAATACATGCTTCACTGCAGCTGCACACTCTAACCTTTATTGATGATTTTTGTTACTTCGGCAGATTATATTTTCCTGTTATCTTTAAATTATTTCCTTCAAAATAAAAGAACATTTGACAGCACTCAAGAATGTCAAGGTGACTTAAATTTGGTGAAAATTTTTGAAAACTTTGATTTATTTTTTTGTCTTTATACTTTGTACTTGGCACACTTTCATTTTCTCAATATTGGCTATTTTTAAAGAGCCAGGAAGGCATTTAAATGTCCCAGTGCAGGTGGGTGTTCCTCACTAAATTTTGTAGCTATAGCTTTCAAATGCAATTTTCATTTTCACTGGCTTTGATTTTAGTCTCTTCAAGGGAATTTTGCTTCAGAGAGGTTGTAAGTTAGCTGTGCTAAAATGAATTTGATGTATCAAGTTGAAATGCCATGAATCTGACACATATTTTGCTTGTAAACACAGAAGAGCAGTCAGTGTTCTGTAATTCTATAATCTTGCTAGGATATTTCAGTGTTCCAATTATATATTTGGCATTGTTTAGGTATTTAATAGGTTTTAAAATATTTGTTAGTTTATAATAAAGCAGTAATAAGCAGATATTTTATGAGTTTGGCATACAAATTAGCGAAAGCGCATAGTGTAGAGGTTAGC
Source organism: Tenodera sinensis (assembly GCA_030765045.1). Classification (NCBI taxonomy): domain Eukaryota; kingdom Metazoa; phylum Arthropoda; class Insecta; order Mantodea; family Mantidae; genus Tenodera; species Tenodera sinensis. Next base: position 68,573,165 of record CM060962.1, on the reverse strand, counting down.
TAAGAACAATATGTTTCTAAATTTTGTGAACAATGGGAAGGGGAAAGGAAAGTTTTCATATTAAGAAAGGACCAAGCCAATTTAAAATTCTCAAAAACTGCTATTGTGGCCAACAAGGCAGCAGAGGGTCCTACACATGGTGCTGGGGACTTTTAAGTTGATTGGATTGAGGTAAACAACAAAAATATATTGTTAAACTTTAAAATAAATTTTTCTCAGTTCTTTTTTTCCCCCAGCATTTTTTACTATTCAAAATGCACTTTGGACCCTAGCTTATAACTTATTAGCTTGAAATTTTCAGGAAAGCTTCAGAAATTAAGGTATTAAAATTTGTCATGCACTAGTTTAAAAAATATTAAATAATTGAACCGAAATTAAATATTTTTCATAATTGATACTGAAAAAATTGAAAATAGGAATAAATTGTATGCGAAACATTTTTTTTCTCTTAAACTAATTAAATCTAAGCAATGGCTGTATGACAATTCCTTTAACTCTATATAATGAGCTCAAATTAAAAATTCAGGAGATACAATAAACTGTAGGATCCAAGGGTCATTTCATGCTAGCATATCAAAAAGTGTCTTATTATTAATAAATATATTAATAATTTAGAAATGGTATGACATAGGCCATTGACATTGTGGCGGCTCGTGACTTGCCACAGTGGGTGTGCAGTACATTACATCTCCTCTATCTTTACTCCCTTTCTTTCTATAACACACACAACACAATTCTAATTCTAAATTCATATGGGCAATTGAGCTCTTATGTTATGCTATTTTTTTGTTTTAAATGACCAATATCACAAGAACTATTATTTGTCCAGACACCATTTCTCTCACTCGCAAACAATAAGAACGGAAAACAGATTCTCTTATAAAAATAAACTAGAAAGATTTATCTCCTTTAATTTTGCCATGTTATTCATTTCCACACTTTCATAGATTCAAATTTCCCGCTATGAGCAGACACAACTGCATGCAACTTGCTGCCAGAACACAAACATAACAAACAGTAATAAACACTGTAACAAAATAACTATTCCAAACTGAAGTATTGTCCTTAGTTACGAAATGAAGAGTAATTATATGCATTTATAATCGTTTAATAAGACTAGATATAGGTAATTGTGTTTATAACATTAATATAATATAGAAGATGGCTACATTATATTTAGAATTGTCACGTTGGCTGCCTAGTAGGTTCTGCTAAACGAGAGGGAAATGCTTGTAGCAAGGAAAATGGAGGGGCTTGCACGAGAATGTAGTGCGCTTGCGCAGTAAGAATCGCATGTGTTGGCCTTGCCAATTATGGTGCCTTAACTCGCCGTACTCTTAAATGCAAGCTTTGCACTGCTCCCCGCATACCCCTCACCTAAAAGCTACCTTCGCTAGTCACAAAATTGGGTTCATGCGTCTCAGCTTGTTGACTAAGTGAGTTGTCATCTGGTAAAGAGGGCACGGGAAAATTAAATGAGCAAGTTCATATACGTATAAGAAAGTTGGCCATTCAACTTTCTCATATACATGTCTATACACATTCGCATGGGGAAAAAATTAGTGGGTGTGCAGTTGCAAGTATGCGAACCCCCAGGAACCGCCACTGGTGTATACTATATACTCTATGTTTTGAGTGTGTGGAAAAAAATTCAAAGCAATCAGAAGAAAACTGTGGATTTTTTAATTTTCACGGATACATTGTCTTCATCTGATGAGCTCAAGTATTTCTATCAATTTTTTTTTACTATTCTGATCAGCTGTCCCAGATGCGCAATCCTATTTAGATGGCTTATACAGGTCAGAAGGGAAGTCATTACATTCCTTCTAATTTGTGCTTCATAGAAGCATTTCAAACAAAAAAGTCAAATGGCATTTTGTTCTTTGATCAGCCAGTTTTGAAAAAATAAAATAGTTTTTTATTCAAATTGGATGCGTAACTTCACAAGAATGTACAAATATAATGGTTTGTTACTTGTAAGATGCGTAGAGTAACTTATTTCTGAAATAGCTTCGGTAGTAGTTATGGGACATCACACAGGGTTATGAAATAAATTATCACTTAAAAGACATAAAGGAATGTTCTGAGCTGCTCTCTCAGATGTGAGGCAAGTAAGACAGCGTCACGTTGAGGTTGGTCAGGGAATTGACCTAGTTTGTGAATGTAAACAGGTTGGGCACTTTTGCTTTCATTTAATGTTTTGGGAGCTAACACTCGTCATTGGCCTACACTCGTACACTAAACACAGAAGGACAAGGCAGGGTATGAATTTGTTTTCAAGACACACCATTATGCTGTTTGTTTATGTAGCAAGGAAAACGGAGGGACTTGTACGAGAATGTAGTGCGCTTGCGCAGTAAGAATCGCATGTGTTGGCCTTGTCAATTATGGTGCCTTAACTCGCCGTACTCTTAAATGCAAGCTTTGCACTGCTCCCCGCGTACCCCTCGCCTAAAAGCTACCTTCGCCAGTCACAAAATTGGGTTTAGTGACCACCCACACAATCTGCAGTGTTGCCAGCTTGTTTCCGACAAAACTAAAATACCTCCATAGGAAATGGTCAGAGATAAAAATGTAAAATACAAAATGTGTTCCAAATACCGAGATCTACCATTGGTTTAAATTAATGTAATGACTTCCCTTCCACCCAGTATATGGTGGAGGTACTCAAAAGGATCCAAAGTATCCCCCTAATGTCAATCTGCTGCACTTGAGTAAATCCCAAAATCCCCTATTGGGATCCCCTACTATAACACTTATGTATACCAATCATTAGGCAAAAGATAACAAGGACTTAAGTGATCATTTAAGTTAAAATTAAATTAAGTTTAGACTTGGGAGCTTTCTTCTATCAGCAAGAAGTACAAATGATCTCTTTTAGATCAGCTACATCTTCTCTATAAATTGTGAAACTGTGCTTCTGATTCCTGCCATTTAGTGTGGATATGTTTTGTAATCTCTTAAGTAAAAATACAACTTTGCACATATTATATTCATGGATAAAGCAGAGGTTAATTTGTTAGAATAGCACTACTTCATAAAATAAAGTTATATTAAATAGCAATATTTAGTAACAGTTTTTGCATAATATTTTGTATTGCTTTATGATTGTGTATTATACATTTCATTAATAATTTGCTTTCAATGTTGGTAATAAATATCCACACTTTCATTTAATACCACAACACAAGATATCCTGGATTTATATTTGAACTCTAGTGCTGCACCCGTATGAACAACTTCATTCAATGCTGTGGCTTAGACTCAAATTTTAATATCTGAGAGCAAAGAATGGGCCAAATGTAAGTATAGAAATAGCATTAACAGAATCAACTGACAGGAAATACACCCTATTACAAATCTTCTATTGCCAACTTCGATCCCTAGAACAGCATTACCGATTTCTCTGATCATATTTAACCATTTTTAGAAACTAAAATTAATTGCTCTCTTGAATTTGTCAGAATTATGCTTAACACTGCAGTCTGTCACATTCAATTTGATTCTCCTTTAGCTTGCCTTCTCTGAAGTGCTGCAGCAAGGTCATGTCGTAAGGCTGCCTTATGCCGCTGATCAGCCAAAGGCTGCACACTACGTAAACCATTAACGATGTCCTTTGTCTTGCCAAAATAAATTTCATTGAGCGTGTTACGAATTTTGTTTTCCATTTCCTCCACCATGCGGCCAATATTAGCAATATGTGGTGAGGCTTCACTTACAGGTGCATCACTTTCAACCTGAAAAGCAAATAACAAATATATTAAATTACAATCAATTAGACATACATGGCAATCATAAGTAACTTTGTGTCAACTAGAAGGAATGAGATTGAAAAAGAGCCCAAAAGGGAAAATGTAAGGCTGCCTCATCTTTTCACTTCTTAAAACATACAAAATACATGTGCAAGATGTTTGACATGCTCTGTGGAAAAATGTGGGTAGGGGGAGGAGAGTTTTGTATATTATCCATCAAAAGGGAACTAGGCACCTATGATGGTTGTTAATTTAGTTGATAATTTGACATGGATGGACTAAGTGTTTCAGAAGATATGGGAACTGAGAAAGAGATATAATGCAGAGATATTAGACTTTTTAATTGTGGCTGTCTAGCTTGGGAACAGCAGTGAAGTTTAATACAGCCAAATCAATAACATTTTTACTTTATAATTGAAAGATGCAAAGACATTGTTATAATGTTATATGTTTTGGATCACTGCAGATTCTGACCAATAGGTGTCAAAGAACCCTGCAACTTGAAACTGTCAAATACAGGGCACAACTTATAGTTGGCACTGGATAGTTTCCGGCCGCAACAGAGTTATCTGTTTCCATTAGAACTTTGTAAACAGAGGCCAACCTACTTGAGTATTCCAGAACAGCAGGAGCACATAAGCCTCATATCACCAATATAAATAACCACCTATGTCCAGAAAGTGAACAATGGACTGGACTGGTTATGTAACAGACGAAATTGTCTTATGCTTGATGGTAATTGTTGGCTGGAAGATAGGGATCTTGGCAAGGATGGAATACATCTGAACAGAAGAGGATCAGCAAAACTAGGTAGGCTACTCTGTGATGCAATTAACGTGTGCAAGAAGGGATGGAACAGTCAAAAGGAAGTCATAACAGAAGACTATCCTAAGGTGCAGAGGGAAGACAAGAATATGCAACAAGCAGTAGTAGGGGGTGAAAGAGAAGCACTAGCCCAGGAAGCCTGCAGTGAGGAGCAGAGGATCCCAAGTCAGATGGAAGAAGATATGCAAGAAGGAGTAATAGTGAGTGAAAAACAAATACAGGTAGAAGAAACCCACAGTATGGAAGACAGGACTCGTGAACTCTCACACACTGGTGAAGGTAATTTTTTATAGCTCCAGATAATAAACTTGAATTATTAATATTACATCTGAACGTACAGTATCTAAATAATAAGTTGGATTCAACAGAAATTTTTTTAATACAGCATGGTGTTCACATAGCTGTGCTCTCTGAACATGGCCTACGTAAGGATAATCTAGGATTTAGAATGTTTAAATGTTACACTCTGCTGGCTAGCTTTTGTAGAGAAAAGCACAAAGGAGGTGGAGTAGCTATTTTTGTAAGGAATGATATCCTAGAGCAGTATAAAATATCCTCAATCTTAGTTAATGCTAAAGAAAAAATCTTTGAAGTCACTGGGATAAAAATCACTGGCCCTGTAAATCTGAAAATTTTTGGTATTTATAGATCACCAAGTGAAATGGCCATTAGCTTTATTGATGATCTAAGCAAACTCTTGGAACTCCATGATCGTAATACAAATATTTTGCTAGCTGGGGATTTTAACATTAACCTAGACTTCAGCAACAACAATTACCTTAAACTACATGATATATTAAATGCTCATAGTCTAAGAGATCATATATTAAGTTACACACGAGTAGCACTAAAAACGGCTACTGTTATTGATCATATTGTCATTAACATGCCTGATGAAATAGTAACTACTCAAGTTGTAAACAGCTATCTGTCTGATCATTTTGCTCAACTTGCTAGTATTAAAATTGGGGATAAAAACAATAATAATAATAGTATTAGGACTAAGATATTTCAACAGTTAGGTGCTGAAAATATTGAAAACTTAAATTATAGTCTTGAAAAGGAAAACTGGGAATCTACTTACTGTGAAAAAGATGTTAATACTAAGTGGCAATCTTTTTACCAAATATTCAACAAACATTTTTATAACACATGCCCAATAGTTAAAAAAGTGATAAAATGTAGAAAGGTACCTAAAATACCCCTAAGTCCTGAAGCCTTTACTCTAAGAAATAAAATGAAGGACATGTACATATTGCATAAGTCAACTAAACTTGACCATTATAATAAGGAATACAAAAAATATAGAAATATGTATCTCCAGCACCTGCAGAAGCTACAGTCTGATTATTACACTGGCAGGTTGAGTAACTCTAGCAATATGTCGAAAACTGCCTGGAACATTATCAATGAATATAGAATGCAGGATAAAAAACAAGAAAATATTAAGCTGAATGTGAATGGCAATGTTATTTCAAATCCTGTTGAGGTTAGTAACATAATGAACGAGTTCTTTGCCAACTGTGCTAACGAATTGGTTAAAAATATAACAGAACCCCCTATATACAATGTTGTAGCTAATGACAGGTCCTTCTTTATACATCCTACCTCAGAGGAAGAAATTATAAAAATCTTGAATGAAATGCCTGCGAAACCTTCATGTGGATCAGATGGCATTTCCTCTAAAATATTAAAGCAATGCAAAACAATATTGGCCAAACCATTAATGCATCTAATAAATGCCAGTATTGAAGCAGGTGTGTTTCCTGATATCCTTAAAATAGGCGTCATTAAGCCCATTTATAAAAAGGGCAATAAAAACGATGTTAACAATTATAGGCCCATCACTCTAACCTCCAGCATAGGTAAACTATTTGAGAAAATTATACTGAGAAGACTGGAGCACTTTCTAGAGAAAAACAAAATTTATGCCCAATCGCAACATGGTTTTCGCAAATCTCTTTCTACCACTACAGCTGTAATCTCGCTTGTGCATGATATTATGGTAAAAATTAATCAAAATAAGAAAGTAGCTGGCTTAATGGTTGACCTATCGAAAGCTTTTGACTGTGTAAGACATGATATTTTATTAAATAAGCTTAATCTGTATGGAATCAGAGGTCTACCTAACAAATTAATTGAATCTTACCTATCTGGAAGACAACAGTGCTCCGAAATCAACTATCTTGATGGCAACAACATAAATAAAATCAAATCAGCAATGTTGGAGGTAAAGTATGGAGTTCCACAGGGTTCTGTCTTGGGTCCTGTTCTATTCATTATATATATATATATAAATGATATACCAACAGGGAATAATTTTAATACAATAAGCTATGCTGATGATACTACTGCTTTATGTTGGAATGATACCTTAAATACACTTGCAAATACCATTAATGACACTAATCACACTATGACGCATTATTTTGAACGTAATAAACTAAAGGTAAATGAAGAAAAAACCAAAGTTATGGTATTTGACATACGAGGAAGAAATGAAGTGAATGAATCTATTTCCCCCATGCTCAATCTGACACTGACTGCATCTTATCCCTTATTAGGATTAAAAATGGATAGTATGCTAACCTGGTCTGAACACATTAACGGTGTCTGTAATAAAATAAGTAAATATATCTACTTCTTCAGACTAATGAAAAGATATGTGAATGAACATACAATGAAAATTATGTACTATGGGCTTATTTTTCCACATCTCAGTTATTGTATAGAAGTTTGGGGAGGAGCTGCACAGGTACATATTAATAGAATTTTAATTTTACAGAAGAAGTGTTTAAGAACTATGTTCAATATTCATAAACTAGAAACTTGCAGAAATGTGTTTATTAAGGAAAACATACTAACCATTGTGTCATTATATGTATATAAAACCATTCTTTTAACTGTAAATAGCACAAATGGTGTCCAGATGAATAGTGAAATACATCCGCATAACACAAGGCAAAATATGGACTTTCATAGAATAACAGTGAATAAAAAGAAAATAAATACTGATCCATATATTATAGGCAGTATACTGTATAATAAACTACCTGCTAAAATTAAATCCTGTACAAAAAATTGTTTTAAAAATAAACTAAAGCAGTATCTTATTCATAAATGTTTGTATAAAGTGGATGAACTGTAATTTGAATTTTTATAAGCTATGTATGAATTTTTATTGTTAGAAACTATGTATATACTGTGATACAATTATTATTATTATTATTATTATTATTATTATTATTATTATTATTATTATTATTATTATTATTATTATTATTATTATTATTATTATTACTACTATTATTATAATTATTATTATAAATCTTTTGTATAAATTAATTTTTGATATGTGTAAACTTTGTAAATACTGTAAATAGGTATGACAATGTCAGACACTCTGTATGAGTCAATTGACAGTAATAAACTACTACTACTACTACCACCAGAGACTCAGGGGGTGTTTGGGCACAGAACAAAAATTTTCGATATTGCTTCCCTCCACTCCAGAGACAGCTTGACGCCATTAGCAGGTGGAGTGAACAGTGGAGAATGGCCATTAGCCCACAGAAGAGTCAAGCTCTTCTACTGGGCAAAGTTCGAAACTGGCGGCCAGGTGTATCTCTGGCACTACAGCGGAGAAGAATCCCCTGGGTTAACTCCGCCAAATACCTAGGAGTAATACTTGACCGCGGCACGGCATCCTGAGACACCTATATCCCATATTCCATTCAACCATGCCTACTCACCTGAAACTACGCTTCTGCCGTGTGGTCATCCCACCCCTGATACTGTACTGGTGCGAGGTCTGAGGAACAGTGACTCGTTCCACCATCCACAGGCTGCAGGCCGGGCAAAACAGGGTGCTTAGGATGATCTACGATACCAACCATACGTTCCCATCATACATCCTCCACACTTATTCCAGCATCCCATATATTGAGGACGTTGTGCGGGACAGGACTTGCACAATGTATGCCAAACTCACACCTCACCCTAAACAGTTGGTCAACACGCTGGGGTAATATGACTATTGTCTACCTAGACGGCGGCAGAACTACCACTTGTCCAAGGATGCCCTTGGCTGGTAATTACCGCTATCCCCTCCAACACCTAAACCGCCATATGTACTCCACAATTGGTACTACCACACCCTTCACCTAATCCTCTCAGTTTTCTGTCCATTGGCACTGTCTTGCTCGACGGTCCCACAAGCGGCCAGCGAAGTAAGCAGTAGGGCAATGTTCGCTCAGATGGTCAGACATCCAAGGTTGGACACATCCCACTGCCAGTGACAATATAGAAAACCAATCTGCACCATCAACCGACATTTAAACGAAAGCTTGTAAAATTAGACTACACCTGTAAACCACACGGGGAAATCCATACTAAATGGATAGGTACCGTGGCCCCTTTACCATCCGCCTGGGTTAACCCAGGTAACTCAAAATTACTCCTGGACTCCTGAGGGGGTGTTTGGATTATCACAATTTGGACAATGGAGTTGGGGAAGTTGGTTTCAAGGAGTGACAAAATATCAACATTCACATTACTTCAGGCTCATGGGCATGTTAGGGTTTGGTGATTATTCAGGTGTTGTTTGTGTCAGTGTGTTTAGTGCCAACCAGGAATTTTGGTGGTGAAATGACGAGGTGTTTCTCTTATTATGGCAGAGAACATAGTTGGTGGCAGCATTTTATAGGCATTCTGGAAAATTCTGAATAATGAAATGCTCCCAACATTGTGACATTTTTATGGAATACACCCTTCCTGCTTCTAGGATAACAATGCAATGTAATTCCTGGTGGATTCCCCCCCCCCCCCCCCCCCCCCCCGGGACTGCCCCATGAATTCATCACTGCTTACTCTACTTACTACTGGTAAAACTAATTTGTTATTCCAAATAGCAAATGCAGATGCGAAACAGGTTTGATTTGACATGCCCAGGAACATGACAAAATTGTTTCATTATACACTTCATTGTAGGAACATGCATGGGGCAAGTGGAGCGATAGTCCAAAGTTCAAAGGTGAGTCATTGTATATTGGCCTTGAAAATATTGAAAAATTCAACCTAATAACAATGGACATCACTGACATAACCAATTCCAGAGAAAGTTATTTGAAATAAATAGTATTTTAAATCTATATTTTTAAAGTAGTAAGCCTATTTCTTATGATGTACCAGTTACACTGGTCTGCAACATTTTTGGCCCTGATGAAATAATGATTATTAGAGATGAAACAATTCCTTCAATGGACGCAAGGTTGGCTATGCATAAACCATACACTGTACCTGACTCTGAACTTTGCACCCAGTCAGAGGTCAACAAGAGTAGGTTCCAGGTGCACAAGACAATACAGAAAACCCCCTCCCAATGACGTAATATAGTTCATGTTGATGTCACGCTGATATCTTGGTTATGAAGAAATTGTTTCATTTTTAGTGATTATTGTATACTTACCAACCCTCAATCCAAAACTGGCAATGAAATCTCTCGATCATCCACAGTTTTCAAGAGCTAGGGACATTATCACAAAAATACTGATTTTAGCATTGAAAGACCCTGAGTTACAGGTTACAAATTTTTTTTAGATTAATTGCCCGGTACTTTATATGTTATATGAGCATAAAAGTATATTACAATGTATCTTTTTGTTTCTTACTAAGCCCCGGCACTAAAGCCCATGAAGAGTCAGGTCTTAGTGAAGTTATTTTGACATTTGAAGTCATACAATCGTGACAGAGCTTAAACATGGAGGACTGCACCAGGTGGCACGTACCTGGTCTGAAAGGAGTGTGGTGAAGTGGAAACTAATTCACTACCCTTCCTTACATTCTTATTCACAATAATCTGAAATAACATTTTGAAACAGTGTTAACTCAGAAATGCATGCAGGTGGATTATAGTGCTCCAGTAAATGCATATAAGTTCAGTGTACTGTAATGTTTTTTAATTGTGTTTATTGTGTGTACTAGTGAACACCAACAATGTCCTGATCTTGTCACAATATACCTAATATATTCTGTTATATATATGGAAATTTTACATTAAACTCCCAAAGAAAACCTCTATCCTCTCTCGTGAAGACAGCTTACAATCTGTACTTCGGATGTAAAATAGGTGATGACAGGTGTGGGCTCCGAACTGTTGTTCTAATACTTTGTGATTATGTAACTGACTTATTTTTGCTTGACAAATGTTACTTGTTTCTTGGCTGATTTCTGCTGGACACTAATACAAGAGGTGCCACTCGTGCAGTATAAAAGAAAGAGGACAATAAAATAAATGTTAGAAGGTATGGTTTTATCTATAAATAATATACAGGATTACTACAAATGACTGAAGCGAATTCACATGTTTATTACACCTGTATTTTTTTTACATATTGTCACCAAACTTCTTAGGTACACAGAAAAACTAAAGTTCTGTATTGTCATAACCATGTTTTAGAATTCTACCATGAGAGGTGGGCAGGTATTATTCTATTATTTTTTATATTTCCAATATAAAAATGGCAAATGTAACAAACTTGTTTATGGCACAGCCTGAACAGAAACAGCTGAACCAAAAAACTGATAATTTAAATGTACAATCTTTTGATAGGTGGTATTATATGAGGAAAGGTAGGAACTCATTTATATAAGCAAACTGCTAATAATGTCACAGTGCACATAAATATACTGCACTTTGTGTTCCACAAAATTTTTTAATCTTTTTCAATTTTCTTAGCAGTGAGGTTTGAATATGTCTATAATTAGCCAGAAAAAATGAGTACACAAGGCATACATTTTACATGTGAAATAAATAATGGACACTGGGAATAATATTTAATTACTGCTGTCTGACGAGCAGGAGGCGAGAGGTCTGAGGTGTGAGGGGATTTGAACTGTTAACCTGCTCACGTAATCAAATTTGTTTACTACTAAATGTGTGGATGTGAATCACCCATACTACCACATCTAATATTTGTATGTAACTGCTATGATAGGTATTATGAATTTATCTGATAACACTGTGCACTGTATATGATGCTAGCATTCATAAATATGATGGGGATGGTAGCTCACCTAGAGCTCACCTTCTTCAGGTGGTAAGACAGTACTTCTGTTTTTCCAAATGAGCTAATTGCACAATGTAACAAATGTTAAAACAAACATAATTATTGAACACACCTGTCTTGTTAGACTACCTCCTAGGTTCATTGTTCCTGAGCCAGGCTTGTTTGTCTGGAGCCAGAGCATTGCTGTTGAAGTGAGTTTATAGTGAGCACTTCTGCCACTTGTTTTCTCTTGCACTTCCACGACATGGATGGAATCCCAACAACCTTTGATTTTCTTGGAGCCATCACCAGCTTTTTTGATAAGTATTACTCCTGAAAAGCAAAATGCATTGAAAATAAGATATATAAGAAGCCTGTTTTTCTTTTGTTTGGTAAGTAAATACAAACTTAATTCCATTGTTTTTCTTAAAGTAAGAATCAAGGTAACACTGTCTTGAACTGGGTAAAGATCAGATACCATGAATAAAAGCAATTTTGGCTAAATGCAGGTGGTGGATTCAAAACTGGTGTCGGTCTGGGTGGCTCAGTTGGTTAGACGCTGGCCTACTGATCCCAAGGTCGCGGGTTCAAACCTGGCACAGGCCGATGGTTTTTAAGTGTGCTTAAAAACGACAGCTCCATGTCAGTAGATTTACTGGCATGTAAAAGAACTCCTGCGGGACGAAATTCCGGCACACCGGCGACGCTGATGTGATCCTGGCAATGGACAGCGTCGTTAAATAACAAAATAATTTATTTCAAAACTGACCTAAGGCAATGAAATTTTATGGATGCAAAAACCCTTGGCATGGAGCCGTTTGGAAGGGAAGTAAAGCTGATGGTCCCATGTCATAGATTTATGGCACATAAAAGAACCCAAGCCTGATAAAGAGGCCTCTGAGCAAAATTAAGCAGCCTTTCACGCCCACTATAGAATAGGATGCTGAGAACCACACAGTTAAAGAACGTCCATAAATAAAAACTTAATTTCAATTTCTGGCAGAATGCGAAGAACTCCTCACATGTGATGCTGTGTCTAAAAGCAGATGTAATATTTCCTATCATTGTTGGTAAAGTTTTAAAATGGCACTTTATACTGCAGTAAATTTCAGTCTTAGCAGAGGGAAAAATATGTAACCTGTTTTTCTCCCTCCAAAAATTCATATGTAAGCAACAAGCTGTTTTGATGTTGTCTTGTAAAGTGATTTTATCTCTAAACTGTAACAACAAATTTTTACATTTTCAAAATGAGTTGTTTCCTTGCTGCCTTTTCCACTTAAGAATGGTCATATGAAACTTGGTATATAACATACCAAAACCCCCACTCAGAAAGATATGGATTAATATGGTGTTTTTTTTTTTTTTTTTTTTTTTTTTTTTTTTTTTTTTTTTTTTTTTTTGAATTAACGTCCTCCAACATTGTATCATATCGGAAGAATGAATGAATGAAATGGGTGAAATGATGCTCAAATGAGCCCAAGGTCCATGGAGCTTTAAGTTACCCGACATTCGTCTTCTCAGGGTAGGGAAAACCTCGGAAAAAAACCTTACCCGGATAACTTACCCTAAGCGAGATTCGAACTCGCGACCTCTTGAACGTGAGGCAGACACGCTAACCATCACGCAATCGAGGCGGGCAATATGGTGGTGGTTCTAATATGGCATGAATACAAAAAAAAATAGAAAATTAATACTTCACTTACAAGTGGGCCTTTTAAAAATGTAACACATTAAAAGAAAAGACGCATGCACATAGAGGGGAAGGCCAAACAGTAAGACAATGGAGCAAGAGAAATATTATCTGGGACATTTAGCAATGTGCTTGGTGGTGAGGCACTGGTATTGTGTTTATGTGTAGTGACTGACCAGTAGGAGGGAACAACATATTACTAAACCCTGTACACCACTGTAGGCAGGCTAAGGAGCTGAAACTTTTGGACTTTCTTAATTCTGGAGTGAAGATTCTAATTCCTGCAGATCCATCTCGCGTGCTGTGACTGTAGAGCTTCCTTTTATGGTGCTTTGATCTAAAACAGGGGTCTCCAAACTTTTCAGCCTTAGGACCATACTGATTACTCCAGTAAGTTCCAAGGGCCACAACCATTTTAATTTTCCTGCCATTATCTATAATTTCTAGAGTAGTTGCTGAGTATGTGCCCTGATTGAGCATATGCTTGCTAAATTTGCTAGTTCAATTACTATTGTGAACTGTTACAACTGACACTTGACGACATCTGGTGGCTAACAGTGGTAGCGTTCCATTCCATTTCAGGCAGGTTTTACTGTACATCGTCACAAACTTATTCATTTTGTTCTTCAAAATTTCTCCTTAAAAAATTAGGATCATTAACATTCAATGATTCCATTTTCTTGAAATGAATCATCAAATCTTTATCGTAAACACACAGTAACAGGGATGATGGACCAGCCCAAGTAACAGTAAAATTTACATTGAAGGAATGCCCTCTTTGCTAAGGTAAAGCAGGAAATGATTCACTAAACAAAAGCCTTGGATTACATAGAAAAAAGTAGTGCAGTCAATATTACAAAAGAAAATACTAAGTGTAGGGGTGATGCCATCAGAAGTATAAAATTTACATTCAGTGTCCATTAACCAGTGGTGGAGGGTGTGAAAAATTGATTCACACAATATTTCAGCTGAACATCTGCTGAGAGTATCCTCCATAAATTTGCACATGTTTCTTTATCGTTCAGTGGTATAATCCTTATAGATATGGGAAACAATCTACATTTATAACAAACAAAGAAATTCATGAGATAAACACTACACAAAAAGACAACATCCATCATCCCAGTGTAAAACTTTCTTGCCTCCAGATGTATATTATGTTGTTTTCTAGTGCCTTGCATCTGGCAATGAAACCATTAGCATTCGTGCTTTCCAATACTTTTGAACTGTAGTTTCTTCTGATCTTAATGCTTCACAGGTCTTCAAGTGGTCTTCACTCATTTCTGCTGGATTGTTACACAGGACACATATTGGTGAAGCTGAGATACCTATTCTGTAGAGATGACTTGCTAAGCAGTCGTGATTTGTCAGTAGTCGGAAGGCTGCAACCACTGCTTTCCTTGGTCTCTGGGGGATTATATCTGGGTTGGAAAGTAGTGTAATCCATTTTTTTATCTTTGGCATTTGTTTCTATTTCTTGTAGGTATGAATGAGAAAATTTTTTAATGATCAAGCGTTTTATTGAGGAATATGAGAAATTGAACTTAGACTTTTGTTTTATTGTTGAGCCTTTCTTTGCAAGTGAGTCTGCAGCTTCATTCCCCATGACTCCACAGTGTGCTGGAATCCATTGGAGATGAACAGTCTTATTAACTTTTTGGAGTTGTGTTAACATTTTGTAGCATTCTCTAATTTTTGTTGACTTCTTTGTAGTATTTGAACATATTCCCTGAATTGCAGCTTTAGAATCTGAAAGAATTACTGCCTTGTTAAATTTAAGGGAAGATTTAATAATTGTCGGAGAGCAATGTATATAGCCTCTATTTCTCCATCATAATTTGTTGTCTCTGACAACAGAATGATAAAAGGATGTATATTATGAAACCATAAAAATATTTAACTCTTCCTGATAACCTTAAGAAAAAGGCTGACAATTTCAATGCCTTTAAAATTGCTGCTAAAGAACACCTATGCTAAAAACCATGTTATTTTGTACAAGATTATCTGAATGACAAATTATCCTGTAATTATCCTGCATAGCTTTGAGGTAGTTACTAGTGGTTTTAGTCACAAATCACTTAATTACGTATGATGCTTGCTCGATAGCTACTTACATCTATAATTATGTATTAAACAACTAACAAAAAATGCCATTCATTGCTAATTATATAACTAAATAATGGGACATGGCAGATAAAGCCTAGTAAAAGTTTAAAACAAAGTTTAATTTGTATTTGTACATATATATATTATGTTAATTCTATAACTGCAGGGAAGATTTGTTGTGTTTCTCAACTATCCCTGCTTTGCTTTTTGTGCATTTATGTGTGTTTTTATGCTATACTGTACATTTCCATTAACAAGTTCAATGTTCATTGGCTTCTATGACTACTTGTAAACTCACCGAATGCAATCTAATCTAATGTACAAGCTACTTCATTTGTTATTCTTAACTGAACATCATTGATAAAAATGGTGTTTGGTGACCAACAATGTTCATGATCTCAAGAAATTAATACTGCTAAAAGGAATCACTTTAGTAATTTCTTAGAAAAAATGGATTATAGGACAGATGGTAACAAAGCTCACAAGTTCATAAAAAATGTCAAGGACAGGAAAGAAAACAACAGCACACCTATCATACACAACAATAAAATGTTAGTAAATGATGCAGTCATAGCCGAAACATTCAATAAATATTATGCTAATTCACATAAAGTAACAAGAAATAATAAAAAGGAACGTAAAGAATTTAAGAAAGACTTGAAACAAGAAAGAGAATGTGATCCTAACATTCAGTGCAATATCTTTTTTCAAAATTTTAATATGCAAGAACTGAACATTGCAATAAATAATCTAAAAAACAAAAAGTCTCCTGGACCAGATCACATACACCCAGAGTTCATAAAAAACCTTGGAAAAACGGCAAAACAACTACTGAAACTCTACAATCTATCCTGGAAAACCACTGTACCTGCTGAATGGCGAAAAGCAATAATTGTCCCACTCTTGAAGAAAGACAAAACAGCATCAGAAATAAAAAATTATAGACCAATAGCTCTTACTAGCATAATAGCAAAAGTGATGGAAAGAATGGTGTCAAACAGGTTAAATTGGTTTCTAGAATCACAAAATTTAATATCCCCATGTCAAGCTGGATTCAGAGAGTTCCACTCTACAAATGAACAAGTCTTACTTCTCAGTCAAGAAATCAAAGACTCCTTCAATAGAAAAGAAGATAATTTATCAGTTTTTATTGATTTCCAAAGTGCATATGATTCTATATGCAGAACAAAACTACTAAAGAAAGTAAAAAAAAAAAGGGATACAAGGTCCAATGTTTTCATGGCTATGTCATTTCCTAACACAACGCTTTATTGCAACCAGATATGGAAGAAATATATCTAAATACAAACAAGTACACCGTGGCTTACCACAAGGCGCAGTGCTCAGTACAACACTTTTTAATATATTTATTAACGATCTGCCACAACAAATACAAAAATCAAGTGTGAAGTGTGCACTATTTGCTGATGACTTAGTAATGTGGACTTCAAAACCACAAAGCAAAAGTACAGAACTAGAAAAAACCCTGCAACAATCCTTAACCAACTTACAAAGGTGGACCAAAGAAAATTTAATGACTGTTAATACAACAAAATCAAACTACCAAATCTTTTCACTAAGAAAAATACCACTAAAAATAAAACTAAGTTTTGCGGGTCAACAATTACCAGAAACAAAGGAAGCAAAGTATTTAGGAGTTACATTTGATACCAAACTTACATGGACCAAACAAATAGAAAATGTAATACAAAGAGCAGAGAAGCACCTTTCACTATTAAAACGTCTAACAGGAATGAAGTGGGGATGTTCCAGAGCAACTGTTAACACAACAAACAATGTATATATAAAGCCATTATTTACTTACTGCAGCGAAGTTCTTGTAACAGCAAACACAAAAAGAATTCAAATCTTTCAAAACCAAAGTCTGAGATTAATTACAGGTGCTATCAAAACCACACCAATAGCAGCTATGGAAATACTAACCAACCAATGCCCCATTGAATATGAAATAGAAAAAGCGGCTCTTATTCAACACGAAAAGTTGATCAGACTCCCATTCAATACATGGCACAAGAGAAATTTTACACATACACTAAAGACTCAGGAGAGCTTTCTTTCCAAAATTCAAGACATCAGGAAGAATGTACACCTTCCTAATTCAAAGGAAAACTTCATATCTAAAGTCAATCCAACACATACATTAGACATCACATATTATTTACACCTGACAGAAGAAGTTAAGAAAAGTGATACTCCAACTAGTGTTCTAAAATTATTGGCATTAGAGACAATCCATACTAGATTTCCAGAACATGAATGGCTCCATATTTATACTGATGGATCATTGATATCAAACCAAGATGGAGCAGGTGCTGGAGTCACATGTCACCTCTTTTCCTTTTACAAATCTTTAAGTTATGGAACTACAAACTTTGATGGAGAAATTGAAGCAATTCAAATGGCCCTACAAAATCTTTTGTACAGAATTTCACATTTTCAGTAAGCAGTTATTCTCTCAGATTCCAGGGCAGCAATTATAGCAATTACTTCCAAGTTGTCACCAAAAAACCAAACAATTATAGAATGTTGGAAAATCCTTACCCATCTAACAGCACTTCAAAAACACCTAGTCTTCCAATGGATACCAGCTCACTGTGGACTGAGTGGTAATGAGAAAGCTGATTTTCTTGCAAAAAAGGGTACCAGCGGTGTACAAAAATCTATAGTTAATCTACCATTTTATGCAGCTAAAAGATTAGTCAACTCTGAATTCAAAAAAATTATTGCAAAATATTACTATGAAAAATCAAAGAATAAAAGATGGGAACTACCAAACATTCAAACAGTAATTCCTGAGTATCCTCGAAAATCAGCAGTTGCAACCTTCAGGTTGATTACAGGACATGATTGTCTGGCAAAACATTTAAACAGAATTGGGATATATTCTTCACCACTCTGTCCTCTATGTGATCTGCAAGAGGAAATGGATCAAGACCACCTTCAAATATGCCCGGCCACTTCTAGTGTCCCATCCATCAGTGAAAAATATTGGACAGCAAGAGGATTAATGACTTCAGTGTCAGAAATCCAGCATTAGCTAACAACAAATGTTCATGATCTCTGCTCACTATGGAACTTCAAAACCAAGAGCACAAACAATCAAACAAAAGTTTCATTCACGCCATCTCTGCCAATGGAGTGATAATGGGAAAATCTGTGAAAGTGCAACAGTCATGCCATCCAGCCACCTTGCATTGTTGCATGTAGCTCTGCCATCTGCTGGAAAATCATGCATATTATGAAGCATTACTGGGAGAGATAGTTACAGTGAATGATGCTGCCAAATAAGAGATTCATTTGGCTTAAGTTTCAATATTTTATGAAGCATAACCCTGTTTGTTTGGCCAAGGAAATCATTCAGATTAACAAAAATAAATAACTAAATAAAGTTGAATATGAATTATACAAAGCAGAAACAAGTTTTAATAACTCTAGAGTACCATAGCCTTGCAAACTGTCTTTGGTCACCATTTTGAAACAGAAGACCATAATCCCCTTACAGTGTTTCTTACAATCAGATACAGTAAATGTCCCAACTCCTAAATTACCAGGAATGTTTTTAAAATGTTCTCCTTTTCCAATCTAATTTAGCCCAACTTTCTATTCACTGTTAGCCACTTTCTCGTTCTTGTTCAATATAATTTCACATGTGCATTCAACTTTCTATACACTGACAAACACTTTCTTCTTTTTCAATGCAATTTCACATGCATAAATGACCAGAAACCTAATAACCACTTTACATTCTTGTAAATGATGAACAAAGCCTGATTGGAGAGTTGGAAACAGAAACATCTAATTACAGTTCAGGGATGTGGTCTTCCAACTTGACAACATTGTATATTTGCTTTTATAGAAAACTGCTGGATCTCTTGAGGACAGACACTTAAGTTTTGGACGTGACATAACTACTTTATTTGCTGTAGCTATATCTGCATAAATCAAAGTATACCATATGAACACACTTAACATGGCACAAATGCTTGAAAACTTAAGCTCACCTCACCTGCAAATCCATGATCTAAGTCCCAAAGATACACAGAAGATACTCCTCCTTCAAAATACATTTCTCTGTATTGGTCAAATGCATGATTTGCATCAATTTCTAATTTCCTTAGACGCTCCGAAGGCATTGATCCATCTTCTAAAGGTGGATCATAGGTGTTGCTCCAAGGGGACCTGGAATAAATAATTTGATGTGCAAATCTAAGAAGTTACAAATTATATTAGCATGTAAATACTTTAATGGGGCATAAAGTTTAAGGTTCTGAGGGGAGATGTACTTTCAATGACAATACAATGATATTCTATGGTTAAGATTAGTGAAATAGTGGACACTGAAGCAAGATTAATTTAATCAAATATTATTTAAGTACAATGACCAATGAAGGACTATACCTGTAAAATCCCACCTTTAATCTCCAATTCTTATTGCTAAGCAAATGAAAAGTACAGCCTAAGTACAGCAAAATAAATAAACAACAGCCACAGAGGGAGCTCTATTTGGAAAACAGCGGAAGCATTCGCTGACGCTGTGCTCACAGTACACGATTTAATACTGGCCTGCATTCATTTTAAAGCTAGGCAATAAGTAGAAAGATGTCTTTCAGTTTGGTTGCATGGTAGCCAAGTGATGAAACATGTCTCATAACTGGAACTATGAGGTTCCAAATTCTTGGTGTATCTATATATATTTAATTATTTAAATTTTAGTTCATTAAATATATGGCAGTGTAGTATGTTTTCCATACATAAGATAATTAATTTTAAGGCATTTATGCAGAGAAATAAAGTCAGTTTTCCTTTTCAAAATAAATGCCATATTAGCAAGAATTCTAAGGTGAAAAACTAAACCAAATATTTAACTGACTCTACCTAATTGGGCATGAAAAATCTTTCTCATTCTTCAGTTATGAATGGCACTGGCATGATCATACATGTGTATCCCAGTCTTGGAGTTCTGCATTATATGACTTTTGCTATGGATGAGCATACACATATAAAGCTACAAGATCTCTCCTTATGTTAGTGAATGTTGCTGGATACTCTGTCTCAGGCTGCAAAAACACTTGAAGTCACTATATCTATAGCTATGAGGTGGGTGCAGTAATCCAGTTAAGAGATTTGTTGCTAACCTGGCTCAAGACAATCCTGCATGTGTCCACAATTAGAAGTAATTCTAATTTCTCTGAGTTGAACCACAGTGCTGCATCATGTGACTACAGCAGGACTCTTTGCTTGATTAGCAGCTAAGAAGCAGAGTCTTACAGACAATCACAGATTATGCCACCTCACATTTGCAGAAGTAAATGTCAACCATAACTGGGATAGGGTTATATTCACAGATAAGCTGGCACTTTTATCTAAATTAAATTATTTCTTGTTTGAGAGGTAGAAACTGAAACTGAACTGAACAGGTAGAACTGAAAAACTCAATGCCACAGCTGGGATTTGAGCCACAGACCCTCCACTTACCAGATGGGTGCTTTACCAACATTGTCAATTGCCAGGGTCATATCAGTGTTGCCGATGTACCATAATTTTGTCCTGCAGGAGTTCTTTTACATGCCAGTAAATCTACTGACATGGCGCTGTCATTTTTAAGCACACTTAAAAACCATTGGCCTGGACTGGACACTTTAATCTACAAATGGGGAAAAAGTAATTGCCTACTGCCCTGGAGGAGTGGAGTGGAGTGTGGAGTTTAAGGGCCCTTCGACAGCTGGGTCATTTGGGCCGCCCTGGAGGAAAATATTATGATGTAAAATATGTGAAAAAAATGGACTACCAAGGTTGCATATTAGTAGTATTGTAATGAGGTTGGATGTCACATGAGTCTAGGTTTGTTGTGGCAACTTGATGGCATATTAAACAGTCCTTGAAAGCATGATGGTTCTTTCTGTAAGGGTTAAATATCCTGATGGGATGACTAAATTCCAGGAGGATAACCACCCTATCCACAAGTCAACTGATTTCACATGGGTTCTTGCAACGACAAAATATCAGTGACTGATATCCTTGCACACCAGACTTGAATCTGATTAAAAATGTGGGGGACATAGGTGAAGAAAGTTTTGGAGTTAAGTT
This sequence comes from Tenodera sinensis, assembly GCA_030765045.1. NCBI lineage: Eukaryota > Metazoa > Arthropoda > Insecta > Mantodea > Mantidae > Tenodera > Tenodera sinensis. Next base: position 68,551,638 of record CM060962.1, on the reverse strand, counting down.
GACCAGCAAGACAATGTAAGAGAAGAGGTTTTGTAGTATTAAATACAGGATGCTTGAAGGGAAGTATCCTTTTGTGTAAATTTGACTAGACATTTGATATCATCCATGCACTGTAGAATGAGGGCACCAATAGAGACAGAAGGTTTACACAATTGAAATGAATTTAATTTCTTCTTTTATTTGTTTTTTCTTTTAGGAATATAACATTTACTTATTTTATATTTAGTTTGAAAATGAAACAAAGGGTTTAGGGTTTTCTGTGTGAGCAAAAATGCCTTGAAATCAAATAACCTTGGTAGATCTAATTGCTATTTACCTGCTTATAATCGTTTAGCCATCAGCATATATTCAGTAACTGGGATCAATATAAAGGGGACAATAGAATGAAGCTAAAGGCATGTGTGCCAACACACCATTGTGGACCAGCAGCAGAAACAATTTGGAATTTGACAAACATATGCTGTGAGAATCTGCTCTTCTTTTCTTTTTTTGGCTTAGAGTATGACATACTCTATTTAACATTTCAGATAATGGAGAAAGAAATTAATTGAGAAGTTGCAATCAATAGGTGTGAAAAGTAACATGCTTAAATGGATAACTCAGTTTATTTCACAAAGATTTTGTGCCACAAAATATAATACATACATTTCCAAATATAAACAAACACACCGAGGACTTCCACAAGGTGCTGTTCTGAGCACAACACTCTTTAACATATATATAAATGACCTTCCATCAATAATAAAAACTTTAGAAACCAAAATTGCTTTATTTGCTGACGATGTAGTCATTTGGACTTCAGGCTCTCCAAAAAAACCTGAATTAATTAAAGACAGAATAGAAACAGCCCTAAACAAAGTACATGAATGGAGCTCCAAAAACCTCATGACTATCAATGTAGAAAAAACAAATTATGAATTATTTACACTAAAATACAAACCAGTTAATATTAACATAAATTATAATGGTAAACCACTCAAAGCAGTTGATGATGCCAAATACTTAGGCATCACTTTCAACAGAAAGCTAAGTTGGAAAAAACAGATAACAAACATCTCAGAAAAGGTTGAAAAGAAACTGCAAATCCTGAAAAGGTTAGCTGGTGCTAAATGGGGCTGCTCAAGGAGAGTCCTTAACACAACATACAAAATGTATGTTAAACCAAACCTCTTGTACTGTTCTGAAGCTTTAATAACAGCAGCAAATGCTAACATCAATAAACTTGAACAAATACAAAATCAGGCTCTTCGCCTAATCACTGGAGCAGTTAAATCCACACCTATTGATGCCATGCTTGCCTTAACACGGACCCCATCAATAACAACCAAAATAGAAGAACAAGCATTGCTCCAACACGAGAAAATGTTACGACTGCCAAACTCTAAATGGACAGAAGAGAACCTCCCCCCTTCAAACCTTAAAACTCATAGTAGTTTCCTAGAAAAGGTAACACAGATTAAATCCAAATTGAACATTCCTAACACCAGAGAAAATCTACTTATAAGAGAAAATCCATTGGAATTATTGCAACCTACCTTCAATTTGGAATTAATAGTGGAAATAAGTAAATCAGACACACCAAAAGAAATACAAAAACTTCTAGCTCTGGAAACAATCAGTACTAGGTATCCCACAGAAGAATGGCTGCACATATATACTGATGGATCCTCCAAGGAAAACCTTACTGGAGCTGGAGTTACGTGTTCACATTTTTCCTTTTACCATTCTGTTGGCAGAGACACAACAAATTATGATGGAGAAATAGAGGCTATACACATTGCTCTCCGACAATTATTAAATCTTCCCTTAAATAAATTTAACAAGGCAGTAATTCTTTCGAATTCTAAAGCTGCAATTCAGGGAATATGTTCAAATACTACAAAGATGTCAACAAAAATTAGAGAATGCTACAAAATGTTAACACAACTCCAAAAAGTTAATAAGACTGTTCATCTCCAATGGATTCCAGCACACTGTGGAGTCATGGGGAACGAAGCTGCAGACTCACTTGCAAAGAAAGGCACAACAATAAAACAAAAGTCTAAATTCAATTTCTCATATTCCTCAATAAAACGCTTGATCATTAAAAAATTTTCTCATTCATACCTACAAGAAATAGAAACAAATACCAAAGATAAAAAATGGATTACACTACTTTCCAACCCAGATATAATCCCCCAGAGACCAAGGAAAACAGCGGTTGCACCCTTCCGACTATTGACAAATCACGACTGCTTAGCAAGTCATCTCTACAGAATAGGTACCTCAGCCTCACCAATATGTGTCCTGTGTAACGATCCAGCAGAAATGAACGAAGACCACTTGAAGACCTGTGAAGCATTAAGATCAGAAGAAACTACAGTTCAAAAGTATTGGAAAGCACGAATGCTAATGGCTTCATTGCCAGATGCAAGGCACTAGAAAACAACAACAACAACAACATTTCAGATAATGACATCCTTAATAAATACAAAGCACTGATAGAATTTGCCTCACTTGAACATGGAATTTAGAAAAAGGTCAGTATACTGTAACAGGCTTAATAGATAACAGAAAGCAGATCATATTTAGGAAAACAGAACACAGAAATTTATGTATTGTATTATGATCAACTTTCAAGTAGTCTCCAGGTCAAAATTGATTTTTAAATTTGATAGCAAATTAAACTGCTAAAACTGGTGTGACAGTAACTGAATTTAAGCAGTTCTACAGAGAGACTCAAAAACATCCGAACCGCTGCACAGTGTTTTTCACTGCACTCGCAGAAACACGATAATGTAGCTGCTGTACTCAAGGTCATGCAGATGACCGTTTTTCTCTGCTCTGAAAGTGCAGTATTGAGTTGACGTGATAACATGTAATTGAATTATTACAAGTGTGCTTTATTATTTTGTCCTGTACTTAGTCACAAAGTATATTATGGCTCAACATTTGTTTTCTACTGCACAGCGTGTATTTATTTATGATTTGTATGTGTTAACTCAGCTCGCCAAGTGTGATTTGCAGAAAGATTTTGAGATAATCTGCAACATCTACCTCTGAGGTAACTTAAAGCATAAAGTGTACAAGACAAACCCACACACCCTGGAAGAATTAAACCAAAATATCCATCAGGAAATTGCCACCATTTCTCAACATGAACGGCGAATGATGGATAGTTTCCTAAAGAGGTGCCAAAAATGTATGGACAATAACGGTGGCCAGTTTCAGCATCTCCTTTAATAACATTGGTAAATTAAGTCTTTAAAAGTAGTTTTAAAAAAGCTGTATGGTTTCACCCGCCCTGTTCTATGACAGCGGCAGTCAAGTGCCAAGGACACGTACAGACAAAACACAGTGCAGCTGGTTCAGAGTCCTTTGGATCACCCATTATTAACTCTGAAAGAGTGATATATCTCGGCTCCTACTGTATGGTAAATGTATAGTTGCACATAATTAGAAATAACATTCATTAGGCACAAAAACTAATCCAACTCAATGTATAATGTAATAAATGAACAATTTTGCATTGCAAAGCAAAAACTGGTAACTTGAGTTACATTTTTGTCTGTAGTATTTTAGCAGCATCAGCTTCAAAATTTGTATAATTAATTTTAGTTTCCCTGAAAAATGATATGTTCTCAGTAATGCCAATTTTATACCTGATGCACATTTTTTTGATTAATAAGTTCAAAACAATAAAAAGCCCTATTTTATCGAGAGCAAGTAATGATATTTTTAAGAAAACAAAATCTACAGCTCTGCTTGTAAGTTAACAGCACTCTCTCCTCCTGTGTGCATGCGTGCATGGGCGAGTGGGTGGGTGGGTGTGCATGCTAACATTCCTGTTCTCCTGTATATTTTAACTCTCAGAATAGTGTGCATGTTAATGCAAAACTCCCTTATTCCTTAGGTAGTAGTTAAAGCATCCATGATTCACTCATCAGGTAACTGGTTGAAGTCTATGTCTATAGACAATTTTCTTTTTCTATTTGATGAGTAACATAGCAGCTGATTGTTTCAGAACACTAAGATTAACGTTAAATCCATTAACAAGTGGTACTATAACTACCAAACCAGTGATGGGCAAGCCTTTTTTCCCCTTTACTGGAATTACTTCCACCACTCTGCATTCAGAGTTGTTTCAGGGAAATAGTTTCAGTTCTACTCCAAGGAAGCAGTTCCTTCCATTCATGGAAGAAGTTTCCTTCAAAATGCTTCCACTTTTCACTCCAGAGGGTGGAGTATTTCTAGAATGCCTTCTTCCACTGTAACCTCATTCATACTCCCTAAAAATAGAGAAATTTTATTGCCCTTTGCTGTAAAGCAAACAATGATCAATAGGATGCCACACTATGGGTCAATGTTTAACACTAAAGCTTACAGATACTTTGTAAAATATGTTTTACTGAGTGTAAAAATGTTTACATTTATGAACAGTATAGGAAAATGTTATAGCTGTGATCATTATATTGTGGCACAAGGTTATTGGGAGGTTGCTACCAAGCAGTTAACAGTAAAGCAGGTGCATTTGCCCAGTAAACATGATATTTGCTGTCAACAGATATCCAGAATTTTCTAGAAGCTGAGCCTTCTTGAACATTCTGGCACTGTGTGGAAACTTCCAACAGCTATATAAGCAAGCACTCTGGCAAAGCAAGTGGAATCTCGCATAGTGAGTTAATGAGTGCATTTCTGGCACAACAAAATATGCTGTTCTCCGAGCAAGTTTGATGGTGTGATATACAATGAGCACTGTTATTGTAAAGGATTAGAGGCATTTGTTTTTGACTTCCTTGGGAGTGAACCAACCAGAAGAAGCTGCTATATTGGGCATATTTCATTATACCACTGCATCATAGAGGGTGAAGTGACAGTTTGAAAATTGTACAAAGTCAAAATATTAAACATAATTTTATGGAACATAAAACATGTTTCTGGGCAAGGCACTTAAAATATGTTCATGATCTCTTGGAGCTGAATTTTATTTTATCATAAAATGGAAAATTTCAAGAATATTATAAAAAAAGACTGGTATATATGATTTGATTTTATTTACTCTTCTGAGCCAAAAGTCTGCTCAGTAAAATTGATTGCTTTCTAGGCAGTTTAGTAATCTAATTCCAAAGTAGTATGTAAACTGTATGAAAAACACAGGCCAGCAAACACAAAATAATGCAAATTAAAGAAAACAGTCTGCCACTTAATCATGTCTTCCAACAGTTATAGAACTAGTGGTGACATTGTTAAAATATTGTCTGCCAGTGTTCAATAAAGACTGGTTCACAACCACCTGACAACAGTAACCACAACAATTCCAGGAAGAGCAAGCAAGCTAGCATTCAATATTTTGATTCACAACAGCCTGGGAATGTTATCAGAAAATGGAGGGGATCTTGCATACTAGAAATTCATTTGTTTCTAACTGAGCAATGATATTTTTTCTAGCTTGCAACTAGAGAGAGCTCTAGTGGCTATTTCATGGCATGCCCATGCTGGTTAATTTCTGCAGTAAAAAGTCTAATACAATACAGTAAATCCTCGTTTATCCAGACTAACTGGGACCAAAGGCAATCTGGATAATCCAGGTTATATGGGCAATAAGCAAAACAAAATTCTTAAATCCTTAAATAAGCAGACACCGTTTACAAACATTAAAAAATATAAAAACCTTAATCACATGCAATCACATCATTTCTTAACAAAGAATTCATCCAGTCTTCTGTTTTAAACACATGTGGCATTTGAACGAAGTATGGTCATTATCATTAACAGTTCAGCCAGAGTGACGTCAGGCTGATGCTCCAAGTATGCCATAATGTTTGTCAGCAACTCCCAATTCAGTAATTATTTTCTTCAATGTTTCTCATTTATCAGTTCGATTAATAGCATCCAACTTTTTATCCATTGAAGCCAAGACCTTCTTTCGCTTTGAGGTCATTTTAAACCTGTGCACTGAATTAGAGTTCTAAACACTTGATAAGACATAAAAACAATCTGGCTGAAACACACATGATCAACTTAATGGCATGTGCCATTTGAAAACAGTAGGAAAACTAAGGGCATTTTTTATAGTGTTTAACGCCCACTTTTACTACATACAGCACTGCAGGTGGTGAGGTGGTGACACTGATGATGCATGGAACGAAGATGGAGCACCGGTGGAGTTAGATGGCGGGGGGGAAACCAGAGAACCCAGAGGAAACTCGCCCCAGTGCAGCTTTGTCCACCACAAATCTCACATGTGGTTGCCTGGGATCAAACCCGGGCCGCTTTGAGGAGATTGACGGTGTGGTGACAGGTAGGGATCAAGGTCAACGCTTTCTTCCGGCACTATTTATAACTAGTGAGACATACCGTGTCAGCACCGTGTGAGACACTACTAAATCTTTCTTAAACTCAATAGGTAGCATTTCACAGTACAGTACGTATTACCATAATTTATTATACAATTTATGCAGGAGCCGTACATTGAACCAAACTAAAAAGCAAATATTTGGCATAAATACAGTTACGTTCTTGCTATCAGTTCAATTTGTTATCTAATATGAATATAACATTTTAAAAAATCTACAAATCTGATCCAGATAAACGAGGTTTTACTGTATGAATCTAACATGCCGGGCCCGGTAATGGCAATGAATAAGTTAAAACTTGGCCTAGTCTTCTTTCCTGTTTCCTGCACCCGGGAAAGCTTCCCATCGGTTGTGAACACTCCTGTTTGAATACATGTATTTCAAGTTCATTAACATTGTCAGTGGTTGTGAACCAGCCTTAAGTCTCTTAGTCACAAATGCAATCATTCCCTTTTGTCAGCTATATTTCCAGAAAAAATGAAACGCACAGTTGTTTAGCCTTTATACAATAAAGGAGATAAAAGCTTGACTTTCAATTATAGGCCCATCTTGATCTTGACAACTTTTTCTAAAATAATGGAGAAAACTGTATTTAATCATGTTTTAAGATATGTGGAGTTAAACAGCATTCTTTCATCATCCCAGTTTGAATGTAGAAAAACAGTCAACTGAAAATGCTACATAGTACATGCTATCTTCTGAAGTAGTAACTGCCTTGGATAAAAAAGAAGGGATATTTTGTGACTTAGTTAAGGCATTTGACAGTATTGGTCACAACTTCTTACTGCAAAAGTTAAAATTTTATGGCTTCAATGAGACCTCTATAAATTAGTTCAGCAAACAGTACCCATAAAAACAGCGTAAATGGTTATGATTCTGAACCAAGCTGTTATTACCAAAAAGTTTCTATACTCAGACCTTTGCTATTTTTTATATTTATAAATGACTTGCCATATAATCTTAACAAAGGGTCAATAGTTGTGCTCTTGCAGATGATACTGGTGTACTTATGTATATCTGAAAAGTTGCATCAGTAATTAAGCATATGGACAGCTCAACATTTGGTTTGAAGCAAATAAGCTATCATTAAACTATGATAAAGCACGTTTTATTCAGTTTAAAATAAAGCATAACCAAGTATATGAATTAAAAATCACATACTACAATTATACTACAAGTGTTTGATACAAAATTTCTAGGGCTCCAAATAGATGAGCTGAGCTGGAGAAAATTAAAACAATGCTACCAAAACTTAGCTCTGCTTGCTTTGCATTAAGAAATTTAAAGAATCTGCTAAAGAAAAATGCTTTAAGATCAGCATATTTTCACTCCCGGTTGAGATATGGAATTATCTTCTGGGGGCAATTCTGCACAGAGCGAGCATGTATTTATATTACAAGAAATGATCATATGTATTATTTGTGGCATTGCTCATTCTTGTATGCCATTATTTAAAACCCAAAAATTCTTACTCTTGGCAGTGTATACCAGGCACTGGCAGGTACACTACATGAGAGTGGTGGGTAGTAGACCGAGCCAAGAGCTTGCTTGCCAATCAGCGGCCAGTGACATTACTGCAATGGATAGCAGCAGGGTTTAACTTTTGACACAGCAATACGTGTATATGCATTCTTGATGAAAATCTTAATGCAAGAATCAAGGCAGCACAAAATATCTCCCCAAATTTTCATAGGCTGTTTAACAGAAAATAACCAACAAAAAATAAAACATTTAATATAAGCTGCAGTTTATTTTCTTATATTTTATAATTTGTATATGTTACACATAATTTTGCATCAATTAGACCTTTAACTGTTCTAATTGAACATATTATCTGTCCTGGGTTTTTAGATTATCAGATATAATCTTGTTCCCGTTACATTTAAGAGTTCATCAGTTAACTCTAGAAAATCTGTTTTATATTTTGCTGATTAAGTCGCTGTACATATATGTAAGTATAAAATAATTAAATTCATCAAGCAGATAAACAGAGAAAAAGTATTCTGCTGCAAGTGTAACACAGAATTGTATATGATCAATTGTCCGACAAATTGGAATAAATAGGTCTGTAATTACATACACACACTTTGTAATGCTATAAATGTAGAATATTGGTTCACTATTAATAGACTTCCAGGTTAATTTGACCTGCTGTATGGTTAGTTTTGTCATCGATAAAGCAACCTGAGAGCCGCGCTGAGGCTAGCTAGCAGCAAGACAGAGCAAGGCTAGATTGGGGAAACCCTGCCGGTGCCTGGTGTATACATACATTTTCTGTTGAAATATCTTACAGATAATTATGATAACTTCACAACAAATTTAGCTGTGCATGATCACAGTAGAGGGCATGTAGGTAATTTGCATAGACCAGTAAATAGCTTATAACTATAAATCCTGATTCCACCTCTTAAACATTGCCCACACGTGGCTTGTGTGTTTAAAAACACCAGCATTAAGTTTGTTGGCATAAATAAATAATAATTAAACTTATAACTGTTTCTAAAAGGGTATTACTATTCTACAATAAAAATGTATAACCCAGGTTACCTAAAGCTATTAGGCAATCATAGTCAACATAAAGCCTTTAAGAAAAAAGTGTCATTCTTATATACTCATTCCCCATATACTGTGGAGAAATTCTTTAATTTTTCATCCACAGGTACATATTAAATACGAGGGTTGTTCAATAAAGACTGAGACTGACATTAGTAAATCGCAGGAATGAGGTCAATAGGGGCCAAACCTTCATACAGGAAACAAACGGTTGCAGGGTTTGGACTATAGCAAGTGGGAGGAGTAAATCAGTCACATGATCACAGAGAAGGCAAGGTACAGTCGACATAGGAAAGTTGTAAATAGTTTTTGCATAACTTACATTCAATATCATTTGCAGTAAAATATTCACTCCCAAATTCTTGTACAAGTTCAGCAATACGTGAATATTTTGATTTTCATGCTGCAGGCATTTTACTGTGTGGAGCTAATGAACACATTCAAGACACACTATGCACTGTGGGCAGTGTGTTTTGTGCTGGTACTGTATCTGCACAATGACATCATGCTCTGCCCTTATAGAGCTACTTGCAATCACCTCATTTGGGATAGCTGTATAAAGGTTTGGACTCTAGTAATCAATTTGCCATCTACAGGCAAATATCTATACTATTAGGCACCCTTAATTGTTACTGCTCGCTCCATTTTTCTGAATCCCATCGTTCTCCAACAGTAGCTGTTTAAAGTTGGTAAGGAGTGAAGGTGCTTCTAAACTGCAAAATGTTGGGAATAAGAGAGCAATGGTGTGCAATACAGTTGTATGTTTTGTTAAACAAAACTGCTAGAGAAACATTTGAAAATCTTCATAGAGCCCATGGCGAGTCAATAATGTCTCATGCTGCACGTTTCTGTTGGCATAAACCATTTAAAAATGGAAAGGGAAGTTACAATCAATACTGCTGCCATTAATGTGCACATTGTAACTGTTAGGGGACTTGCAAATACGCTAGACATAACAGTGGGAAGCTCTCACAAAATTTTAAGGGATCAATTAAACGTATTAAGGATATATGCACTCTGGATTCCCAAAGTGCTAACTCCTGCCCGGAAGCAGATTCGAGTTGACCTGGCAACCAATGGAAACAGTGGGTCCAAGAAGGAAAAATATTATCACTGCTGATGAGTCATGGCTGTACTGCTATGACCCAGAAAGGACGACACTGAGCACATAGTAAGCAGAAAAGAGGCAAACTTGCCCCAAAACAGCACACATCCACAAATCTGCAAATAAGGCATTAGTGATCAACTCTTTCTTCTTCTTCTTTTTTTTTTATCGCGGCATGGTGTACACACATCAGATTTGCCTGCCTCAGTAGCGTGATGGTTAGCGTGTCTGCTTCATGTTCAAGAGGTCACGAGTTCGAATCTCGCTTAGGGTAAGTTATCCGGGTAAGATTTTTTCCGAGGTTTTCGCTTATCCTGAGAAGACGAATGTCAGGTAACTTAAAGCTGCATGAACCTCGGGCTCATTTGAGCACCATTTCATCCGTTTCATTCTTTCACCGTCCGATACAACATGTTGGGAGGACGTTAAAAAAAAATCAGATTCCCAGAGGTCAGACTGACTGCAGACTATTGTCGTAGTACTCTTCAGCAAATGATTAAATATTACATACCCAAAAAACAGAGACATATGGTTGGCAACTGGAAGCTTCATCATGACAATACACGTCCTCACATACTGACACCTGTTACATTTCTGGCCAAGAAAGGTATTGCCACGGTTCCCCACCCACCCTATAGTCCAGATCTGACACCATGTGACCTTTTTTTTTTTGTTTCCAGCTGCCAAAAAAGATCTCAAAGGATGACAATTTGACTCCAAGAATGAAGCAGTGAAGACTTTAGAGGCGATTTTGAAGCACTTATCAAAAAATTTGAGGACGTCTTCTGAAAGTGGATGAGAAGGTGGGATTTGCACTTAATGGAGACTATATTGAAGAAGAAACAATTCCTCTCTTTTGTATATAATGCAAGATAGAGGAAAGTAAGAGTATTATTGGTGGTAGATATATTACCAATCATGGCGCATGTTCCAACTGTATGACGTGTTCAACGTCCCTGAGCTCTGCTTGCACTGACACCAAACAAATGAACAGAAAAAGAATATTGCTGTTTACGTCTCCTTCATGGAGAGTACCAACAACAAAGCAGATAGTAAAAGTAAGCAATCTAAAGCACAAACAATCTGTACAAAAGACATGAATATAAGTGGAAAGCACAAAATTGTACACAAAATTTACTAGCTGATTTTAAATAAGATTACGTGATGCATGGCAATTCACAATTAAATGTGGTTGTACCTGATGTAGCTTCAGCATGTTTCCTAGTGTCATTAAAAGCTTTGTTTCTGTACAATTTTATGATATCAAATGAAAAATATACTTTTGAATGGATAAGGTGTATAAATAATGCTGCTCGTGAAATGGACTCATCTATGAGTGTTTAAGGTTGTTCAATACTGAATATTATTTAGGGAATTTAAATACAATATTTGACATACAGATATACTGTAATGCTAAGTCTAAATTTTCTTGGGCTTCTAGCCAGGTAAATAGATGGTTTAAAACAGATGTTTCAAAGGTGTTGATCATCTTTGTCTTCAGGTTAAGCTGATGGAAATGGAAGTACAGATCTTCACATTATTGGTGCCAGAGTGAATCTGAAATCTCATTGGTATGCATGATTTTCTTGGCCATGAAGCAGGATTTAATGTGACTGAAGTATGGGCACGAACTTGGTAGGAAATTGTGTACACCTGATAAATATGGCCAAAAACAAACATCACACTCTGCCAGATTTTATTGCACATTTAAATAGCCTATCACAAACACAGTTCACCGTGGAAGTTGAGGATAGCTCCCTCCCCTTTCTGGATATCCTTGTTTCCAAAAAAGAGGGATTAAGTTGTGCCATCTACAGTAAACCTACATATACCAATCTGTACTTCAATGTAAAGCTTCCACCATAAAGCTAAACAATTGGGCATCTTTAACAAATTGGCACACAGAGCAGTTTCTGTGTTGGATCCAGATAATTCTCAAACTAAAATTCAACACCTAAAGGTCACACTCAACAGAGTGGATATTCAGCCACAGATGTTACAACTGCTTTGAGAAGAGCCACTCAAAAAAGGAAGCCCAACACAGACATTCAAGAGAAAGATAAACAGCTGGAACAGCCTCCATACTGGGCAATTCTTTGAGAAAATTCAGCAGACTGCTCCACAAATATGGTATCAAAACCATTCACAAGCCACCACCTAAAATCAGAAATTTAATTAGGTCAGTAAAAAACTATTTAGTTCTAAGAGTATCTGGTGTCTATCACATTCCTTGTGGATGTGGTGCAGCATACATCAAACAGACACACTATTGCTACACATGTTATTGAACCTCAAAGAACCATCAGGCTCAGGCATCCTGAAACGTCTAGACTGGCTGAACATTGTACTTATAAAAGCCTACAGGGCCAATTGCAGCAAGACCAAGATATGGGCAAAGTTTTCAGGCTATTGAGAAAGAAGAGTAAAAGAAGCCTTAGCTATCCCATCTGAAATAAATAATCTTAGCCACAATTCACACCTACAATAACCTGGACAACAGCGATAAAAAGCCTTAATTAGTTGTCAAACTGTCATCCACCCAAAATTTTAGAAAACTTCAGTGTTCAAATTCAAAACATCAGGTGTACACAAATGCCATTTAATAGTTCACTAGCAGGCTTGTACCCATTCCTCTGTGACATTAAATCCAAGTTGCCTCATAGCCAAAAATCAATGTCATTTAAATGTCACTCTGACACTATAAAGATGGACATTCAGAATTCCTTTTCAGTTTATCCCAAACATCATGAACACCTTAAAAATGTCAATTTCAAACCATCTACTCACCTGATTAGGAGGCTGAGAAAATTTGGAGTTATTATGCCACCAGGAAAGCTTCAGCTGTTCTTATACAGCAATATTATTAATCCTACTGCTATATAGGGGAAGTACAAGTAATCACAGCTTTTATCACTAAAACAGGCTTTTCTGTGAGAAAAATAATTGCATTGAATGATTACATTGCAAAAGACTGCAATTTTTGCATTTTTCTGAAGCTACCATGTTATGTATACCTATTTATCTCTATGTAACCAAAGCATGGATCTGTAGTAGTCAATATGAGAAATATTTAACCTAAAATTTGTATAAATGAACAAACTTGCATCCACCAGTATTTCAGATTATTGTTTAATATTATTTAAACAGTTTTTCTAAATTTATAATATAATCTCAGCTGCATAATGAAACAAAATCATTTAATAACATCAATATAGGCAGTTATCGTCATCTTTGGCACTGGTAGCCTTTTCTAATGTCATTTATTAGTATTTCTATGAAATGCAATCAGAGCTAGCAATCACAGTATTAGCTAACTGAATCATTAGGCAGAAACCTAATGCTGAAGTAGTTGTGCAATTTGCTCATAACTTTTAGGTTTCACACAATATGACATCCAAGCAATATATATTATGTGATTTACTTGGACATGGTTGGACTTGGTGGAATAATGCAGTGGAAGTAGGAACTGGAACTTACTCTGAAGGAGTAGGAAGGAAAAATTAAGGAACAAACTCTAAAGGAGTAGGAATTAAATGTCATAGAATTGACTCTGAAGAAATTGCCAATTCCACAAAGCATTTCCCTCACTTACAAGGAACTTGAAACTACTCTTATTCTTATGATAGGGCTAGGAAGTTGAGAACCTATTAATTGCCTAAAAAGGGCATTTAAAAAGACCAAAAATATACCAAAAAGGACCTAAAGATTGGGAAAAAGAATGTAAAGAAGTGATAACTACAAATTACTAAATTCATTTTCAATTAGATATTTAATGAATAAGTTTGAAAGTACAACAGCTAAGCATATGCAACACACAGAGTGAGAAAAACTACATGAAATATATGCTTCTTCTGATTCAGCAACCAGCAATGGACATTCTGGGGAAAGAAATTGAAATAGATATAATTAAATCATTCTTGGCTTAATCCCCTTAGGCTTACAGAAATTCCACTGCAGAAAGCTTACCTCAGCTGGCTTTGCAGTATATCACTACATTCAACTCTTGAAAGCTCTTATTGGGCTTCACCTGGCCTTAAAATATACTTTTACTAGAAGATACTGTTTGTCTTCTTCAAAGAAATAAAATCTAGTAACACAAAAGAAGCAGACTTAATACCATGTCTATATATATATATATACATACACACAAGGGCTGTCCCTGAAGTACCCGACCTAATAAAGTAAGTACTAAACTTTTGGGAAAAAATATCTATTTCTCTGCATAATCTCCTTTCAGCTCGACACACTCTTCCCAGTGATACTCAATAGCTTTGATACCCTGTTTATTGGGAGAACTGTCGAGCTCTGCAATATAGGCATCAACTGCAGACTCCACCTCTTCATTGTTGGTGAATCTTTTACCACCAAGCCACAAGTTTACAAACAGAAAATAATCACAGGGGGGCTAAATCTGGCAAATAGGGTGCATGAGGAAGCAATTCAAACTTTAACTCACTGATTTTGGCCATGCTGATGATAATGGATGTGTCAACTGGTGCATTATCTTGAAACAGAACTTCCTTCTTCACTAAATACAGCTGTTTTTGCTCGATTTCATCACTCAAATGCTGCAACAAGCTCGCAAAATGCTTTTCCTTTGTGGAGATATCAACAAAAATTATCTCATGTGCATTCCAAAAAACTGATGCCATGAGCTTACTTGCAGATGGAACTGTCTTCACCTTCTTTGGAGCTGATTCTGCCCTTTCAAACCACTGTTTTTACTGTTTCTTCATTTCCGTGTGAAGTGATGGACCCATGTTTCATCCATGGTTATGAATGGATGCAAAAACTCAGGTTTACTGCGATGAAACATTACCAAACACATGATTGAAACATCCTGATGCTGTTTTTGTTCCATTGTGAGCAAATGCGGCATCCGTCTTGTGCACAGCTTTCTCATGTACAAATCTTAAGTCATTATAAGATGTACAGCACTTTTTTAAATGCCTGCAATGTTTGCTAGCTTGTGCACTTTCAGTCAAGTCATCCAACACCATTTTTTGCATTTTCTTATAATTTTTGGCATGGTCACCTCATTTAGTCGACCATTGCAATGTTTATCTTGACGGCTTGCATGGCCTTCCTAAACTCTGCCACCCAACATTTTACTGTTGTAAACAAAGGAGCAGACTCCCCTAGAGTAGAATCTACCTTAGCTTTTATTTCAATTGGTTCACATAATGTTCACATAACAATGACCATTTCTACCCATGTTTATAAATTTGCTGAGACCATTCACTACTGATGGCTACCAAACACTAAACAACGTAGCATTGTCAAACTTCAAACTTCAGCTTTATAAGTTTGGTACATTCTATCAGTCATTTGTTTGAAACAACTGCTTTCTATACATCCAGGAACTCCTAGGACAGCCCTCATACCTATTTTTAATCACACTCATTCCAAAAGACACCATTCTGGATTTAGACTGCTTGAGCATGATGTTCCACTAAAGTCATTTTCATAAACCTATGAGGTTTCCCAATTCTAGTTACTTCTTATGCTAACATTTATATTCTTTTAATATGAGAAAACTCAGTTTGGGGTATCCAGGCACATGTAATCTGCCTGAATGCACACGAGATGTCACAAGAAAGATGTCTTATCAGTAAAATAAAAATGCACATGATTTCCAGCCAAGTTGTAGACAATTAGGAAGTAGCACATTTAAAATGCATAAGCATTTAGATTTCTCAGCTAGTGCATTAAACCTCAATTTCCCTACACAACAAATGGGCATGAACTACATCATTGATTACCACAGGCTGATCGGCTCATGTTTAGAACAGCTCACTTTCCACTTGCCAGCCAGATTATAAGTCCGAACTTACTTACTGCGCATGCGCCGACAGTAGTTTCACAATCGCCCACTAGATTTCACTGCATGACTAGCAGACGATTTTCACATCTGCCAACATTGCTTTTTACACTACACTAGTTTTCGTTGCCAACACATTAAACACAAATGCACTCACTCGCATCGTTGCCGCCACAGATATACACCGCTATCGCCTAGCGCAACTCCATACTATTGTTGTGGATTCAGCACATTATTTTTTTGCTCATTGTGTACATTATTTTGCTCTTATACTATTGTTGTGGATTCTGTACATTATTATTTTGCTCATTGTGTACATTATTTTGCTCTTGCTCACAGATATATCGCTAGTGCGAATTATTGTGTACATTATCCTTATTGTCTTGTTACTGGGTCCACGATACGCTGGCTCGTTCTTTATTATTTTATTATATTATATTATTATTTTTATTATATTATTATTTTTTTAAATTTATTTATTTATTAGGAGGAAACAAAAAAACAAATCATGAAGTTTACATTGAATTTAAACATTTAAACATTAACTTTGCGTGCCTTGATGATTTTCTTGTGATATTGTTGATCACCCAAAGCTAGCTGAAGGTTCTCAGGAACCTTATGATGATGATTATTATTATTACATTTATATTATATATTATTATTTATATATACTATATATTATATATATGTTTATTATATTTATATTATAATATATTAATATTATTATATTTTTATTATGTTTATTATTTATCGTTTTTTTTGTTTATTTATTTTATCTTTTACCTTTATCTTTTATCTTTATCTTTATTTTATCTTTATCTTTTATCTTTTTTTGTTTATTTATTTTATTTTATATTATTATTTAATGCTATTATATTTATTATATTTTTTTATTATATTTTTATTATGTTTATTATTTATCGTTCTTTTTTTTATTTTATATTATTTTATTATATAATGTTATTATATTTATTATATTGTTATATTTTTATTATGTTTACTATTTATCATTCTGTTTTGTTTACCTATTTTATTTTATATTATTATTTTTAATGTTATTAGATTTATATTATATATATTATATTTATTATATTATTATATTTATATTATTATTTATCGTTCTTTTTTATTTATTTTATATTATATTATTTTATTGTATTTTTATTTAATATTATTATATTATATATATTATTTATAATTATTATATTTAGTAGTATTATATTATTATATTTATATTATTTTTATTAATTATCGCTCTTTTTTATTTATTTATTTTATTTATTTATTTTTCCCTGCATAGCATGCGAGTCCTCAACAGGTCCTCCTCGTAGAGGAATTGCATGCATGCCTCTTCATTTAAGCACAGAGGCGCCAAATCCAATATACTGATAAACCTAGCCATTGCGCTACTTGCTTCTAGGAGGGTCAACAGTATACTGCCGACTCCCGCAAAAACATTCAAACTTACTATTGGCAACAAACTCCTAGGGACATTCTGCTGTTGGCAGCGCTGCATTAACACAGCAACTTTGGCAACTTTCGTGACCATTCGTACACACCGCCGAGTGGGACTTTGCCGAAATTCTGACCAAGTGCTTGCGTAAGCTGTTCTAAACAATATCCGGCTGATCTACAAAATCTCCATAAACAAATTACAAACTACTGCAGGAACTCAACCTTTGTATCGCGGCTATATCCTACTTCTAATATTAGATTTGCTTTCTCTTGTTAAGATACCACCAGTTTCTTTGGAATGCATTATTGTAGGAGATATAAAGAAAACATTTCAATAACAGGCCATATTGTCTTCTGAATCTGGCATACAAATATTGTGATGCAGTGGCTATGGCCCAAGCTTTAGGAGGTCAGCACATTGAAAACTGGACGAAGTTACAATAATGCAAAGTATCTTGCAAAGGGAACCCATTTAAGCAACATTTTAAGCAACCCATTACTTTATTCCTCAATAATATATGCAATGCAATGTTTTGAAATCAGTAATGAAACTGCTTTTGTGGGTGTTAATAAATCTCAAAGCATAAATCAACAAAGATTTTATAACACACAAAAGTATGCTTGTTCATTTGCTTGTTAGAAGGTATAATACATATCCTATCCTAATACACATTTATATTAATCTCTTAGAAAGAATGAGGAAGAAATTATCTTAATAAATAAAAAATTACCCTTCAGCAAATATGTACTAAATATATATATACACAGTGTACCGTCATCTGCTAGTCACACTTGCAAAATTTACATACTCTGTTCCTTAACTTATGATGTTCAAAAATCAAATCATATTGTATTCCTGAATGAAATATACTAAATTTGCTAATTTGGTCTTCAATAGTATGGCCCCTAGTAATCTGGCACACATTTTGTCTCTAGTCACTCAAGGAGAAATGATGCACCGCAACTACAAATGTTAAGTTACTGTGCGCAGCAATGTTGTTAGTTAATTATAATGTTATACAGTTATATGATAAAGCATGCCTCCATCATGTATCATTGCCTCAACTACAAATTTGGAACATGTTTCATTGGAGTGAGACTACTGTGTATGTACAGACTCAAGGACTAAGTTTTCTGTGAAGATTAATGTATCTTTGGATTTAATAAGGCATAGTCCCTACGTATTTACACTAAATATCAGACACACACAATAATTTCACATTTCCACTAATGTGGCACTCATATGTGCAAGGAATTCCCGGATTAGCGAGAGTCTAATGTACTTGGTGATAGTATTACAAAGAACTGCATGGTATGATGCTGAAGGTACAAGGTGGAATATATGAGAAGTGTTTGAGCTAATTTTTTATTTACACGATTGGAAATGTGGAATGTGCTGTATGACATATGCAATATCCTCTCAAGAATAACGCGAATTAGCAAATCACATTCACTGTTCTACAATATGAACTTCTAGGTTATTTCAGCTTAACTAAGGAACCATCAAAACTAAAGAAGGCACAGAGCTTATAGGCATATACAGTGGGACTTGGATAAGAGTGATATCCAATCACTAATTCACACTTCCTCTCCCTCACCATACCTTCCAGTGTTTTACAGTTAGAGACAGAGGGAATCTACAGCAATATGATGCAAATACAAGAATTGCTTTTTCATTTGCACTTCTTATTAGAATATAGTAAAAACTGCCATGACTTACTGATCAATTCCAAGCATGTCTGTAAAAGTTCCATATCTTTATCTCAACTGGAGCCAAGTTACAGCAAAATGCAGCTATTAAGAACCTTTTCTTCCTTTCTAAAAAATGGCATTTGTTGTTGTTGTTTCTTTTTTTTCTTTTTTTTTTTTTTTTGGTCATTGAGAAAGCAAAGAGGACATCATATTTTCAACATCAGTATGCAGCAAAATTACCTCTTCTTGCTTTCTCAAAAATAGTATCTTTTGTCACTAACACCAACCACTGAAATTGGTTTATGCAAAAACCTGTATCACCTGTTTCTATTCCTTCAGTCTTGCTAGAATGTGTTATGTGCCATAGCATAACTGTCATATTATTTTGCAATTGTAACATTAAATTTTAATTTAAAATAACGAACCTTAATCAACCCAGCATGAGCAATGAGTGTGATTTTTTGTAAAAATGTAAACAATTTCAGGGTCAGAGTAACACCATTGTTCTCAAAATAGAAACAGTAAAGAAACGCCCATTAAATCAGAATGAGAAAAAAAAAATTCCAAGGACACAGGACTTGACAGTGCAAGTTTGTGGTAAAGCTGGTGTTCACAGTATTTCTCAGCTTGTTCAAGAAATAAAGGTATCCCTTACGGTAATACATCTGTGACATTTGGAAATCAACAGTATGTAAGATATCTTATTGGAACTTGTGCCAGTTATTACACAGTTTTGCTGTGTTTCAAAATTCTAACTTCAATACTTATTTACATGGTAATTATTACTTATTTATGCCAACAAACTTACTGTTTGTTGGTTTACCAGGAGAAATACGAACTGGCTTGAGAATTTAATGCCATTCTGGCAGTTTGTCACAATAGCTCAGTGGTTAGAGCGTCCGCCCGGCAAGTGGAAGGTCTGTGGTTCAAATCCCAGTTGTGGCATTGAATTTTTAAGTTCCAGTTCTACCTCTTATACTTATTTACATATTAATCTCTAATTATTTAAACTCATTGTTCTAATAAAAATGCACAAATTATTTTTTAAAAAATATTCACATAAAAAGTTAGGTTTTACTGTAAATAAATTTACAAAAAGATATATTACATCAGCATTTTTATACTGACCCCTAATTACTGTAGAAAAATTATTAGTGTTGTATTATACAAAATTATTGAGTTTTTGAAAGTTAATATATTTCTCAACAGTGGAACAATATTTTTAAAAAGCATATGGTCATTTTCTTTAATGTGCATTTCAGAGGCAGTATGAACATTTTCAAACTAATCACTGAAAAACTGCCTTGTGTGGAACATTTTGATTATGAAAAAATACTGAAAAGATTTTGCAAGAGGACCAGGTTTGAATTTGGGCATGCTTGTTAATAAGACTTCACCTGCCCATTTATAGCTTCAGTTAATTTGTGATTTAAAATATGCCACAAGGAAAAACGTTTTCTTATAATTTAGAACTCTTATTTAACTATGAAGAAATGTAATTTTTTAAATAGAGCTCAATTTTTGGTCAAATTTCATAGATGTATTACCTTAAGACCAAAGCTTCCATATGTAACTCTCATGAGAAAACTCAAGAGTGAAAGAAGTCAAAATCTTCACTGCTTTGGAAAAGATGAATTGTGCTGGACAATTCACACCTATTACCACAAAGGAGAATTCTCCACTACAAAGAAATTACCTGGAAAATGAGGGGAAAATAGCTTATTACTAATCAGGAAACTGCGTCCTCAATGTGTGTTTTATTGGAAGGCATGGCAATTCAAAGGGCACAATAGCAATGAGTTAGTTTACACCCTAAGAATGAAAAACTAGAGGTTGCTTCATTTTAAACTCCAGCAAAGCTAAGATTAACAAGTGTATTCACAGACTTAGAGCAAATGCCTTTACGGAGGATAGTGTCAAATAACAGAAATGCATTATATTAAAACTAAATAATCCACATACAAGACTGATTCCTTTTCAGTTGAACTAGAAAGGCAAAACTTCAGGTGCAAAGTATAATTTAATTATTTAGATTCAGTGTGGTTTGGTTTTACTTCCTGGCAATCTTTCACTTCTGATTTATTTTTCTGTTTCCAGTAGTAAAATACATCAATTTTCATGCACTTACATTGGTTAATAGTATTCACACTTGTTGTTAAAGTAAATTAAAATACTACTTCTTATTGAAAAAAAACTCGTGCTGTTCAAAATGTATACTGTTAAGTTATACAAATATTCATGCAGAAATAATCTTACATTAATTAGATTATCATGGTTTCAGTTTTAATTATCTTACAAAATGGGAAACCTTTGTAAGGCTAACTGTTCAACTTCATGTATGGTCCATCTTAGCTTCAGTTTTATGAATGAAATGCACAATTAAGGAAGTCAAGCACAAAATTCATATAGTATTTCCAGTTTATTATTTAAGAGGTTCACTTCTATCCCCATTATATGGTTCTTTAGGGGTTCCACATGCAGCTGTCCAGTTTTGCTCAAAATACATATCATTTTGAAAGTAAATTAAATGTCCAAGATTATTTAACCTAGGGCTAACTTTCCAGTGCAATATCTAGCTTTAATGAGAAGAAAATATCAGTGCAGAGAGTATTTATCCCCATGAGAATGAGTATATTTGTCCAGACAAGACCTCGGAATATCTTTGTTTCTTTTGCATAATAATATAGCACATTAGGAGGAACAGATTCTTTATATTATTTATAGAATATTACTTGGGTTTACTACCTGCTATTGTGTGTTGCTGAAACACACTCCATATATAATATGGATGATAAATGAGGGCACAGAGTAGACCAGGCATGGGCATAGGAGAAGAGGAAGCGATTGAATTTGCCTCACTCAACCCACATTCACTTGCCGAGTGACAAAGGTTGCTTTGGTACAAGCACAGCAGTGGTTTTGTTCCACCTGCACAGTAGTAATAATTTCTCCCCTGGTATTAACTATTTTGTTTATATTAAACATAATTTGCATACAATAATTATTACAGCTACCTTCCTGTGGTTAGGCAAGTTACATAATCTTCAAGTTTATAACCTTCCTTTATCTTATGCACATAATATTCTTAGGCTACCTTATGATTAATATAATTAACTGTTTGGTTTTTAAACTCAATATAATGCTCAAACTTTCAAACACAACAGTTTATATTAAATAAACCCCTAAAAAGTAGAATCATATCATCCCTTTTATGTGTTTATAAATACAAGTATTCAGAAAGTGCTCTTTGAAATTATAAATAAATACCTATAAGATTACCAAAGTTTGCTTTATGCTCCTGATATTGTAATGCCTTATATTTGCAAATTGAAATCCACATATTAAACAGCAAACTTTCCTTTTTTTTTAACTGACAAAAAATTCCCTCTGCCACTTTTCAGAAGTAGACGTCCCAATGAAGCTGTACTCGCCACTGAATGAGGCATGTTGGAAGCGGAATAGCAGTAAAGGGGAGGGAGGACCGGTGGAGTGAGGCAAGAACGCTGAGTGGCCCTTTTGAGCCGATTTTGCCTATGCCTGGAGTAGAGGCTTACATTTATCAACGTTCATTTTTACTTGAGAGAGACAGAGAAAGAAGAAACCAAAACAAGAGATAGAAGACCAAAAAGAGGATGAGGGAGAGGAGCAAGTGAAAAACTATTAAGCAAACTTGCCCTTACTGCGATATGAACCTGGTTCTGTAGCTTGGAAGGCAAGGACATTAAATTCATGCAAGAATAATGAACCATTTGTCTGTAATTCCCTAAAAATGTATAAACTTTACTGTTGCATATATTTTTTATGGTTTTTGCCAAAATGTAATTCCTTTATCACAAAATCCAGTTACATGACCACAGGCAACACACAATAGCAGTTTTTGCAATTAAAAAGTTTTTCATTAGTGATGTGCAATATGCCATTATAAATGGAAGATTTGCTTTAAGTTGACAGATCTTAAGGCACTGAGTACAATTTACTTCAGGATGTGCTTTTATACATCCTCTTAAAGAGGAATGCAAATCATGTTGAAAACTTGGAATGTTCAGCATATTTAATGACCCACCAGAGAGCACATTACACCTGCAAATAGTTTAGTGCCACAAGAGGTCAATGGTTGAACTCTAGGTTGGCAGCTCTGAAATTATTTTGCCAGGATAGTGAGATAGTAAAGAAGGCTTTAGAATTTAACATTGATTTTTAACTGGTGTGTTTTCAATAAATATAACTTTTTGGCTGCCAGATGTTGAATTTATATGCCGCACAGGAGATCTAAAGAATGGGAGATACCTTACAATTGCAGAAAGTCATAACACAACAGAAGTTTTCTTCTACAGGTAAATACAGTATAACCTCATAAGTTTTCAAAGGGAGATGGCTAAAATAGTGTATAAATGAGAAAACGTAAAAGTGAAGTTTCTTATAGAACTGAAACTGATTTTTACTGATTACTCAAGCTAATTATTTAATATAAGAAAACAATAAATGTAACAATAAATAAGAAACACAATACATCATTTATATTTGGCAAGTAATCATTGGAGGGACCGGTTTCATGACTAGCAAGGCTGGTCGCTATGCCAACGGAGTAGGGTCAGGAAGTTCAGAGTAAATATAGTACAGTTTGTTGTGCAAGTTATCTCTAACACATAACATAAATACTTAAAAAAAAAGTAAATTACTCACATATATCAAGCAAGGAGTTGTTAGGACTGCTTAGCTTCATCATTCAAGCATTTGTGGCACCTGCTTAGGAATTTGCCTCTTACATTCTGCAGTTTCCTCAGAGAAATAGCCTCACTTTCTTGATGAATACTATTTTTGAGTTCATCTAAAGTGTGTGGATTTGTTTTGTAAACTTTCTCTTTTAATGTCCCCCTCTTTTCCTTGATTTAATTCCCTGTGACTTTCATTTCTGGGAGGCAATGGAACTGCCGATTCTTAATTTTTGAGAAAATAATCTAAGAGGTCTATTTTTCCAAGATTTTTTCCACGTTTAACAGTTATTCCCTCAATTTAATAACAGAAATGTACATTAACCTACAAAAATTTTGGACACACAAAGAAATCTTAATAGAAAAAAAATATTTAATAAATAATATAATTTAAGTGCTGAGGTGAAAATAGAACCTGGGATCTCTTGGAATGGCAACTACAAATTAAACCAACCATACTGCCAGCACACTTCATATATATTAACAGTAAAATCCCAACATATCTGTATATATCTGTAGTGCATTCTGGTCTCTTAACTATTTTTTTCTAAAATCTTTCATAGTAGTTCTTCACTTCCACTACACCTTCAATGAGATTCTTGGTTATATTGTTTTCTGAATCCCTTTTAGATAAAACTGGTTATTGTTACGATGGTTTTCAATATATTCTAAAAACATAACTTTGGTGCCAGAACATGCATCATGTTTTGTAAGAAAATGTGACACAAAATGATATGAAAAACTTTTATTAACATCACATTTAGTGACTGTTAGACATAATAATACTCAATAAAATATGGCATAACTTTAAGTAATTTAAATCAAATATAGGACATAATACAGGCCAGTGAAACTGGTCGTATGGCTACCTGGTATTAATCCCTAGGAGTGAGAAAGAATATTCACATAAAGGTCTCAGTCATATAGCTTGTCCACACTAGGATTTCATTCCAGCCCATAATATAAAAAGTAAGAGCATTAATCTTTTGCCCACACAATAGAGGTCTGTATGGACACGGGCCAGGTACCGATTCCAGCCTAATTCGAAAAATGTTTGTCAGGCTCAAACTTAAATATCCAGGATTCAAAGGATACAGGTTCAATTTCTAATAAAACCACAGGAGTTTTCTCCTTAATCTAGATGATGTATACTGAGTAAACTAAACCACTTTTGGATTCAATATACTGGGTGAAAGGGTTATATACCTCATTCCTCATATCAGAGAAAGATATCTAAAGGCTGATGAACAGAATTTCTCCAGCTGGAAGGTGTGAAAATACTTGGTTAAATAGACAAGGTGAATTGTACCAGAGTAGAATTCTAGCACTGTATCTGAATGCAGCCATGATAGCCCTACTGCAGTTACTACATTATAGGGATGATATGAACTTCTGTTAGTGGTATTTAGTTATTAACTTTGTTGTCGCTAAGAAAGATTTAAAGTGAAAGTCGCTAAGAAAGATTTAAAGTGAAAGCAGCTAAAAGTACAATACATTTATTTTAATTTTGAATGAAAGACAAAAATATTTTAACTGAATAATTTACTTTTATGCACTTAAAGTAATAAACATACATACTGTAAGGTTTTAAATCTCGGATAAGAAAAGGAAAAAAGAGAGGAAGTTTATACATTTACCTAAATATCCAATGAAAAGACAAATGGCTTTATTTAAGAATGGAATAAATGATAGCCAAACAATCTAATTTTCTATTTAAACATTCATTTAGAAAAAATTTAAACTGACAAAACTTTGGTAATGCTAACCATAGTGAATGATACCACTACCATGTCTGAAGCATGTGCAAGGTAAAGCAATACATGCTGTTAGATTAAGTTTTAGCTGCAGCAAAATTGTTTTTAAATAGCAATAATGCTAAATTGTGATGAAACAATACACTTAAGAAGAAAGTGAAAAGAATAAAAGATTATCAGTTATTACTTTATTATCTGCCACCTTTTTCTGCAGCTGCAGCAACATCGCGGAGGAAGGTACTTTGTAAATGACGAGTTAAAACAAGAAGTGGAAAGATGGCTAGCCCGTTTGGCAGGGGAGTGGTTTGACACTGGGTTAAATAACTTACCACAGTACCAAAAATGTATTGAGATTCAAGGAGATTATGTAGAAAAATAGTTACTGAATATTGCTTTCAAAATAAATGCTTTTTAAAATATTTAAATGGTTTGTTATTTTTTAAAAAACACCCCTCATAGAATCACCTCTCATGTGGATGTCATCTTCATTCTTTCTACCCATTGTAGCATTGTCACCAACTCTTAATAGGTACCCTGAGTTCCATATATGCCATCCCTACTGCTTCACGGGTCACTTTACCAACCTTCTCTGCCAGTGTGTACATAGCTGCGAGGAGAGGGGGATTGTAGAGCATTTTGTCTTTGTTGTTTGACCAATTAGTGGTGTACATTAGGAACACTAGGATTAAACTTTTAGGTGAAAATGACATGTTTGGTTTTTTAATTACATCGTATAAATGTTCTATAGACACCTGTGAATAATTTTGGCCAAACATTTTTCCCTACCCGCCATTTTTCCAGCAACATGTTTAAGTCATCCATGCACTTCATTTTAACCACACTGGTGCTTTTTTACTTTTCTCAGTTTTGCATTTTGTATGAAATTAATTCTTTAAATTCCAGTTTTGCTCTGATTTGTATGTAAATTTGCATACATAATCTCAAATGTGTTATCTAAAGATTCAATGTATTTGATGATTGCCTTATTTATTGGCTCGCAAAATATAATTTATGCTGAACAGAAAAGGAATTTTAATACTAACAATTTCATAAAAACAAAAGTGCATTTCTTTGCAATAACATCAACTTCAATCACATACTTTAATTTATTTTCAGTTTACTTAGATATCAGAAAATGCTGCTAGCATACTTCTCTGAAAAATGTGAAGACAGTTCTAAAAGAGTAACTCTTTTCGGTAATTAAAAGTATTTAATTCTATAATCAAACAATTTTCTAGTAAACAGATGAAAAATTGAAAATTAGAAAATTT
This sequence comes from Tenodera sinensis, assembly GCA_030765045.1. NCBI lineage: Eukaryota > Metazoa > Arthropoda > Insecta > Mantodea > Mantidae > Tenodera > Tenodera sinensis. The sequence goes on along the minus strand of CM060962.1, from coordinate 68,524,940 downwards.
AGTCCCAGTGTCCTGTAACTGGCAGCATGATACATGCAAATAATGTGGAGGTGCATCAAGGAAGAATTGCAGATATGTGGGAAGCCAATTTGCCATTTAAAGAGATTGCTCCAAATTATATATTCAATGTGAATAATCTAGAACTATGCACAAAATATGCCACTGCATGCACGAAAAGGTGAACAGATATGCATATCTCCTCTTTGCTATACATACACTACCTATGAAGGCCAGTGGAATGCCTCCCAATGCTGTGGAGATAGCATAAATGGAAGTGAGTGTATCAGATAACCAAAAAACCATTCAAATGTTTTAATTATATAGAAGTCCATTGATTTCTACACTAGTTCTCCAGGATTTTATTCTATGGACAATTTGGAGACCAAAGTTAATGGAATATATGTTCCAAATGTAATAGTTTGCAGGATATAGCCATCAAATTAGCACATCAAAAGACGTGATATCACTAGTTGCACACAATTGTTTTCATTTTGTTACTCAGTTTATTTTTGCCCTTCATTCTTCTGTTTTGGGCAGAACAACAAACAAAAACTATAACAAAAAACTGAATTTTTATGTATGAATTTCAGATTCTGTTTGATGTAAAGACATATTGAAATCATCAAGTATGTACTACTAAATCGAAAAGTAGCCCAAAATTACAATGTAATAAACATGATTATTTACAGAACTGCACTCAGGGCACATTAAATAATAGTTCAATGGAAAGTATGGGCAAAAAACATAATACATTAAGAGAAAAAATTTTTCTGTGTTCACATTCACATGAGCTTTTCTACTCTTCCACAAACTATTCTTACTAATGATGGGACGATGCCACTGTTTATCAACATTCAATACTTGATATCAATGCTGATCTTTAAGGGCCAATACTTCATATTCACTTTATAAAAAGCTGTAAAGGTAAAATAAAGCTTGTTCACTGAATTATGTTCTTGTTAGTACTTTTCTATGTATAAATGGGTGTAATCAATTTTATATTTACTCATCATTTACAAATGCCAAGCCTCATGTTCTGACTGCGCCAGGAAATTTGTACATTGCTTTATCAATAAATGTTTCATAAACTTCACTCAGTCTACGAGTGTAACATGCTTCTTTAAATTTGTACTGTGTGGCTTACCACTGTGTAAAAATTGTTTCTACATATTTTACATGCTCTGTTATTATCAGTACTGTTTAATTCAAAATAGCTCCACACTTCATTTTATTAAACATCATTGGTTTTAAAAAAAATATTTATGGAAATTAGTTGTACGATATATGTGGTATGGTCATGACCCAAGCTTGACTCACGAAAACAAACTAACAGATGGAAGAAAAGAACAAATATTTCCATGCACTGTATTATCTCACATCTTAAGTTCTGATTTTCTTCTGCTGGAATCAGAGTTTGGTCACCAGAGTAAGTCAATGTAATATCTAAGAGTGAGTCACCAAGCCAGAGTATTGCAGAAACATGATGTAGTGCATCAATTAAATCAACTTCATTCACAACTCAGTTAATGCTGCATGTTACATGAGTACCTTTACTCACTGTTTTGTATATTTTCATTTAGACACAACAGTCAAACGAATATTGCCTTCATTCACTCCCAGGAAACACAATCAAGGTCTACCAAGAACTACAACATAGTAATTCTTTGAGACACATATGAGCCAATAATGTGAAGTCTCAACTTCTGTCATTCTTTATCTAGCATTAAACTAAACAACTTTCAATAATATAAAACTTACAAAAAGTATCAAAGGTTTATCTCAAATATTAGACATACTTTGATAATACGGAGTATAAAGATATTGACAGTATCAAGGTCCCATCCCTATTTCTTACAAAAATTTATTCTTCTCTTCTTGTTAACCAGGATAAACTTTCATGACACATTTATTGTAGGTATAAGAAGGATAGTCTAAGCTAAAGCAATAGTTAAATCTTTAAATCTGCTCACTAAGAGATGGCTTTAAATTCACAGTTCTCTTTGCATGCACCTGTGCATTGGCACACGTGTGCGCGTGCGCACCCATCCACAAACACACGCAAATGTGTTACATATTTGCCTATGAAATAATTTATTTTTATGTTTTCCAAGGAAAGAGGTTTGTTTTAAACTCATTTGTTTACTTTTTTTTTAAATTCACACACACATATACCATGCCCAGGGCAGAACTTGAACTACCTGAAACACAAATGCTATGCATATTAGCAAGTGCAGCCATGAGGACCGGCTTTATTGAGGCTAAACGTTCTTTACTGCAGTTTCCATAACAGGGAAAAGAAAGAAAAACTAAATTAGTCACTACACTTTTCTTATTAAATAATTTATGTAACAATTGGAAATGCACGGTAATAAAATTTTAATTTTCTGAAGTGCAATCAATCTGTACACCTGGAATAATTACTGTAGTGGCAAAGGCATAATGTCAAACATTTCATAACAATGGCCTATAAATGAAAGATGCCTCAATGTCATTGTCGCTATCTATCCTAAAAAAATCATCAATCTCTCAATCTCTAGTTCCTATAATCTATCTTTCTCCCAATTATCAGAAATTCTTTTGGTCTTCTCAGTTGCAAAACTCTGTTTGTTTGGTCTCACTGCTAGCAGAGCTTAGGGACGTTGAACATGTCATACAACTTGCAACATGCTCATGAGTAGTAATATACCTACCACCAATAATTCTTATTTCCCTCTATCTTGCATTACGTAAAACAGACAGGAAGAAAATGAATATTTTTATGCCAGCACCATTGCAAGAGTATAATTCACAGCATACTGAAAATTGCCATCATGAGTAATCTGCCCCATATATTTAATATTTACCTGTCGACGAAATATCAAAAACCTCCTCCATATTATATAGGGAGGGAGTATATAAGAACGACTTCAAATTTTTCTTAAAGATTTTATGGCGATTGTGATTGCCTAATAGCTTTAGGCAACATGGTTATTACACATTTTCATTGCAGAACAGTAACATCCTTTTTGAAACAGTTTTAAGCTATTTACTGGTCTATGTCCCAATCCCTTAATAATAAGCAACAGAATATAACAAAATATAAATAATAAATCAATGAATACTCAATTTAGGAAACTTCCAAGGTTTTATAAACAGATTAGAAAGAATCATTTCATACATTTATGCTAAAAATGCTAAAATAATTGATTTTAATGTTAACACACTTAATAACACTGAAATTAAGTCTAGGCTCACTTCCCTGCTACATACATTTTACTTGGAATATGTAGTTCACTTTCCAACCAGAATTCATATGAACACTGCAATAACTATAGGTAATATTTTGTCTTTATTCTGAAAAATTTCCAAATTATATAGTAACTCCTATCGTAAATGGTATGTCAGACCATGGTTTTCAGGTATTGTTATTGCCTGCCACAGGAACCAAACAGACTGATAATAGGAAACCAGGGGTGTAGCAACAATAAATGTGAGAGATGTATTACATACCCCATAGTTTTCCTCAAACCGAATATCAAATTGAATATCAAATTTACAATATTGTGATATATAATTATTTTAATATCATTCAAGATGAAGCTTTCCTAAACATAATTTGAATTTGCACCATTCTGCAATACCTTTGTTTCGAAACAAAGCTTGGGTCAAAGGCATCTGTCGTCAGCTGCAAGAAACTGGTGGTGTGCGCTTGATCCACGGGATGTAATGTGTTATTGTACATCTCATTTTAAGAATTGTGCTAACTTTGCTGAATTTATAGTTGTGAATAGAGTAATTCGCAATTCAGAATGACTTAATTTCAAGGTGAGTGAGTGAGTTGTGTTTAAGGGCCCGTCGACAACTAGGTCATTAGGGCCCGTTAATTTCAAGTGTGCATGCCGTCATGACATATGGATGAGGAAAGAAATTTTGACGCCTTCTTTGTTTCATTAATATTAAACTCCTGATTATAGTGAAGAACAACTCTGTATTGTTCTTTAATAAATGTTGACGGATGTTGAAGAGAGGTTTATTTGGTTTACAGATTTAACTTCTGGCAGAAAAGTAGATTCTCTTTCGAATCATGCTCTCAATATCATCAAACATTTCTTTCAGACACTGATAAAAACTCCGGAGGGCAATTCTGTTTAGGTTGGGTCATATTTTAATGAATCTTACAATACTTGTTGCAAGTCTGATAGGCTACGCCACCACAGGAAACACATAATTACAACAAGAATAATTAATGATGAGCATATCCAATACTTTAAAGTAATGTTAAAAAACCAAAATGGACTTTAGTCTATGCCATGACCCAAGTAAGTGGCAAATCTTATGAATTTCTCAAAATTGTGATATCATTTGAAGCTACTTCCTCTCAGCAAAATACAAACTCATCACAGGTTTGAATTACATCAGGTACAAGAAAGTCCTGTACAAACAAAAGAAATTTGTTTTTACTATATCGCACAAGTAATGACTCAAACATTAAGGCATATTACAAAGCATACTGTAAAATACTGTAAATTGGTTCAGATCTTACTAACAAATAGAATCCAAAACACTAGGGTAAATGGTTATTACTCAGAGCCAGATGTTACTAACAAAGGGATCCCTCAAGGTTCTATACTTGGACCTCTGATATTTTTGATATTTATAAATGACTTGCCATGTAATCTTGGTGAGGAGTAAATAGCTGTACATTTTGCAGATAACACTTGTGTACCTATGTCTGAAAAGTCACTTCAGCAGTTGAGAGTATCTGTTAATAAAGCTTTTAAACAGCACAACATTTGGTTTGAGGCAAACATGCCATCATTAAACTATGATAAAACAAGTTTTATTCATTATTAATTTATGCCAACAAACTTAACACTGGTGTTTTAAACACACAAGTCATGTGTGGTTAGTGTTTGAGAGGTAGAATTAAAACTGAAAAATTAATGCTACAGCCGGGATTTAATTTTTCAGTTCTGATTCTACCTCTAAAGTTTTATTCAATTTAAAACACAGCATAAGCAAGTAAGCAAGTATATGAATTAACAATCGGATACAACAATTATACTATAAATAAAGAATCAGATACTAAATGTTCAGGGCTCCAAATAGATTAGTTCAGCTGGAGAAATCAAATAAAAATGTTGCCAAAACTTTCATTCATTCATTCATTTGTTTGTTCATGTTTTATTTATCCTTTTAAAACATATACGTGTTGTTGGACAGGTCAAGTTACACCCAATACATTGTTTATCAAAAAGAAAGAAAAAAGATACAGTAAAAGTATTTACACTATATCAACAGATAATCTTTACACAAGGTATGTATCAATTATTTATAATTCATCATTTAAAAAGTCATCTACTGGATAAAAACAATTTATACAATACTTTTTAAGTTCCTTCTTGAAAACTTTATGGTTCTGGATGTTATATATATGGGAAGCTTATTGTAAGGTTTGTGTGCTGAAGCTGTTGATTTGGTTTTGTCTAATTGTAATGAATGCATTTGTGGTGGATAGCTGTTTATTTCCTGTAAGGTGACCATAGTTGTTTCTATTTAATTGTCATATATAAAATGAATATAAAGTTATAATGTTGAAATTTTTAAATGCCTCTTTAACAAGATTCTCTTTTTTTAAGCCCTGGATCAACTTGGCAGTGCATGCTTTGCATTAAGAAATTTTAAGAATCTGCTTAACGAAAACACCTTAAGAACAGCATATTTTGCTTATTTCCACTCGCTATTGAGATATGGAATTATTTTCTGGGACAATTCAGCACACACCAAGCAAGTGGTTATATTACAAAAAAAGATCTCACATATTATTTGTGGTGTTGCTTTCCATCATTCTTGTCCGCCATTATTTAGAACCCAAAAAATTCTTCCTCTTGCTGGTGAACACACATATTCTCTGTTGAACTATCTTACAGATAATTAAGATAACATCCCAACAAACCTTGCTGTGCATGATTACAGTACAAGGCATGCAGGTGATTTGTATTGACCAGTGAATAATTTAAAACTGTTTCAAAAAGGATGTTATACCCTGCAATAAAAATATATAACAGCCTTCCAAGTTAACTAAAGCTACTAGGCAATCATGGTCAACATAAAACGTTTAAGAAAAATGCACTGCTGAGGAATTCTTTAATCTCATCAACAGGTAAATATTAGGATAATGTATAGCATTGACCAAAACCCAATTTTCATCACAAATACTTACGTTAGGGAATTTTGGGTGTCTTGATAAATAACATCGGTGCTTTATTGTTTTAAGATCATTACAATGCCTCCTGAAACTCTTAAAAACACGCAAATAACTCCTTTTCAAACCTCATTAGAAGACAGACAACCTATAGCGATGGCATGTAGACTGGACATTAGTGAGGTAGGGGAAGGTGGAGAAAGTGGTATTGCCAACATATAAAATAAAAGAACTATTTCAGCAACATATCCAGGAAATGGCATGCATGCTTCTGTGTCGATGTTCGCAACATCTGGACAGAGAGTGAAGGGTTGCGGGGAAGAGAAAAGCTCTCATGATGCCTTGGGTGAAGCGTGTGTAGATAATTTTGTCACTTTCTGTAGCTTGCCTCAGTAAAGTGCAGTTTATACACATTTACATAAATAAATTGCATATTATATGCATCAATTATTATTCCTAAAGGTGTATTCTTAATACTTGTGCAATAAAGCAGTGCAATATAGCGTCAAAAGTATGGGAAAATGTATTTGAAGTGTTTTGGTCAATACTATATATTACCCAAACATTACATATATGGCAGATTACACATAATGGTGATTTATAGCATTAAAAATTTAAAAAAAAAAAAATAATAAATAATAATAAAAATTAAATTTTTTTTTTCTTTTCTTTCTATATTACATAGATAAAGGGAGATAATATTATTGGTGGTGGGTATTCTACTACTCATGATGCAAGTTCCAATTGTATGACGTGTTCTATGTCCCTGAGCTCTGCTCGCAGTGGGAACAATGAAACAAAGTGACAACAGTCAGCTAATGACATATTCATGGTTTTGCACTGCCATGAATTTCTTTCCCCACCAGCATTCCTTGTATCTCCAGGTGGATGCTCCTTCCATTGCTTCATATTCCCAGCACACAGTTACTGGGGGCAGTTATGTCACACTGTAGGGAATTGTGGGAGATCCTGCTTCCTCAGATTGTTCAGAGGGGAGGTATTAAGTGAGGTTAAGTGCTTTGGGTCCATGAAAGTGTTGCCATCCTGTGGGATTTGTCCCATATTGTGAGACATTTTGACAAATATTTTTCAGCAAGAGACAAAGGGACTTTTCTGAAAAAACTGAGATGAATATGGGACATTTAATAATTGCTGCCTATAACATAGTGTAGTAATGGTTATGGTACACACAACAGCAAAGATAAACATTTCACAGAAGTTAAATACACAACACATGCAAACTGTCATTTGTGCAATCAGCAGTCAGCACTCTCACTACGGTCACAGTAGGTTTGCTTACACAATAGTAATAGCCGTGCACTATTACCTATAGGTGGGTTTCGAATATGTCTTTGGGGAGTAATGTTTCCATAAAAGGAAAGCTGTTATCTACTGATAGGAGGAGCAAGCACTTCAATAACATGAGTCCTGATTTTACATTATTTGTACCTAACCTAGTATTGCAAGGGCAGTAGCAAATATTGTAGTTGTACACCCTAAACTCCACTACTAATTTATCGCCCTGTATATGGGGTGTCTCTCTTCTTTATTAGGCTAGCAATCACATATTTTTCTTAATGTGGGACACTTTATACAGATAAGGGACTTTGAGTACTGGTTTGGGACTTTTGAGCTTCAGAGGTTGGCACCATTGGTCCATGATTCTCCACCATTATCCAGTTTAGGAGAATGTCAACCTTCAGCTGAGGCAATATTATATTTTTGAGATGTACATAAACTCTTAACTTCTATATTGTCCACATCTGAAGCCTCACTTATTCTGAAACATGCCTTAAATATACTGCTAAAGTATTACTACTAAAATTTATGCCACCCTTCAAATTTTACATGAAACCAACTCTGCTTTCCCAGCCTAAATTTAGACATTCTAGGATATATAGACTTGCAATATAACTTTTTTAAATTACTAGATAAATACCTGTATGAGTCTCCATCCCTATTATAGTCACAAAGAAGGTAGTCTTTTCCCATTTCTTTGTCCCTAGCTATCTTCAATGGTTGATCCACAGAAGATAAGAGATCTTCACATAGACTGGGCACTAAATCTATTAGGTCACTCAAATTTTTCTCTATTTGCTGAGGAGGTAGTCTTCTCATTAAATCTAATGCGCAATCCATCTGCTGGTCCGTCTGCACAAAATTAAAGTTAATGATTACACCCTGGCCACTTCACATCTTAAAACACATGGTAATTGTGCATTAACAATTACTTATTTTCGAACATCTGTATATACAAAATCAAACAAAATCTTATGCTAGCCCTCTAAGAGATGACAAAATCAGTTACAGTTTACACAAAATGAACCGTTAGTTTTTCAGTTAACGTCTTAGCAAATGGTAAGGCTACGTTATTTAGGGTTAGTGGTCAAAAACGTGATTAAAATGACCAAGCTACAGTAGCCTCTGAAAGCCCACGAACTAAATTAACATATTTTTGTGCTGGCTTTCGACTTATATTTGCAAATTTAGAAGAGAACCAATTCTTCATCAAGAAAGGGGTGTGAACCATTACGCATTATATTGTGGCATTCAAACAAAAGCCTCATCTTGCACGCCGATAGTCGTAATATTCTGCAAGAGCAACACCTCTCACAAAATAAAGAACGTACCATTTTTAATAACAATTATATATCTATACAGTCCTCCAATGATTTCACTGACACAACTTACACCTGTACTGAACAAAAATGGAGACGAACTACCACATAAGTGACGAAACTAAACTTAATGATAAACGTGGTTACACTAATAGGGCTCATTTCAAAATATAAATTATAATTTAAAAGGAATTTAGTTAATTCTATTACGTAAAAAGCATCCTTAATTTGTTTAATAGTGCTCTAATGTGTTTTCTTCCGTCTGGTAGTAGTTTCCTTTTATTCATAGCTCATCCTTCCCGTTCGTCAAGTATTTACGCGGTAGCTTCAATATTGCTTATCCTCACCACGTGCGGGAGGAGAGAACGTAACATCTGCAGCATATATAAGATGGTCCAGACATCTAATTCCTGTGAAAAACAATTTGACTTATTGCTCGTCATTAGCATGACGATTTAGTGAATGGAGAAAGCCACTCTCCCACATGATTATTGTTTATGATAACCGATTAGTTACAATAGAACCTCGCTAATCCGAATTACTTAGGGGTGTGATCTCTTCGGATTCGGAAATGTTCTGATTATCCGAAAAGCGGGAAAAAAAAAAAAAAGTATATAAATTCAGCTGTATGATTAGCAGCTACAAGGTAACGTAACGTAGCGATGTGAAAATGTGACAACATTGCAATTACCACGCACAATATAACGACAATGTACCTATTCAACATCACGACAATGTATTCTTCTGAACCTGTGGACATAGCCAATCGTATGCGATAGTGGCGGTACGTGTAGTTCGGTTTGTTTCGTCATTGTTAGCGATCATTCTACAGTAATTTACGATTTTCGTTCATACATTAATACAGAACAGGCATGGGCCCATTTTTTACAGAGGGAGTTGGAAGTTTGCAATGATACAATATTAATTCTTTATTCTGTTGTCAAAAATCATATATTTGTTGCGGATAACAGTATTAATTAGTGCTAAATAAAAATTCTTCTTTACATCAAAATTAAAACGGCGGCGCCATGGCCGAGCGGTTAGCGCGCTCGCCTACCACCTAGGCGGCCCGGGTTCGATCCCAGGGACCCGCATGTGGTATTCGTGGTGGACGAAGTGGCGTCAGGGCGGGTTTTCTCCGGGTGCTCCGGTTTCCCCCGCCATCTCATTCCACCGGTGCTCCATCTTCATGTATCATCAGTGTCACCGCCTGCGGTGCCGTAGTAGTAAAAGCGGGCGTTAAACACTACAACCCCTCAAAATTAAAACAATAGTCTAGTAGTTATTGACCACACATTCAATTAATTAATTTCGAAGGGGGGGGGCACGGCCTCCCTTCCCCCCCCCCCCCTTCGCGACGCCCATGAGAATAGGTACTTGTTCGCATACAATAAAAGAAAAACTGGATTTTGTGTTTGGATTAACATGGTTCTACTGTATTAGTGATTTTTTACGATATATTTATTTTACTCATTCCATTAACCCTCCATCGGGCGCAATATATCTGAGAGATACCTCTCCCGCTTTTTTAAACAATATGACGCAACTGTTTATGCGAAATTAATGCAAGTCATTATAGCTTCCTAAAACACACTGTAGCACTTCCTGGTTCATTATTGGCCAGCTGCTTCTTGTTTCGTTCGATTATCAAGCAAAAGTATCTGTGAGATACATTGCGCCCGCTCACGTACCTCATTGTTTCTGTAGCCTTCTTTTCTGCTGGTCACGTTTTTACGCCCCATAATGTCTAAGAAGTAAGAAGTGTTCAATCTGTGTAAACCTAACGACCTACAGAAAGCCCTGGCAATACTCTGGAATGAAAATGAAGATTTTGTTGATTATGAAAGTGACACAGATTGCGAAGCTGCGACAGAAGTCCATGATGAAGATTCTTCAGGTCCTTCTGCTGAAAATAAGTGCAAAGTTTGCAAGACTTGCCTTGTAGACTCAAACAAGAAGCGACTTTCAAGATATTGCTGCAAGAAATGTGAAATGTACTTTTGTTTAGAGCATGCCGGACAGGTTTTGCAAGAAGTGTGCTGAGAATTTTCAGTGAAAACTCTCAAGTATATTACAAACACACGCACATACAATTTAGTTCAAATAACTGATTAATTGTAATAATGTATATAATTTCATAAAAACTGATGATGTTTATTATTAACTTTATGTTCAAATATAGGAATAATTACCCTTTCACATTTTGTACATTCGCAGTATTAGTTTATTTTCTGCAACTTGCATAACTTATGTTTTTGAAATGTAGTATGATGTATTGTAATACTTTGAAAATAAAATTTGGTATATAAAAATAACAAAACACAATAAAATACAAATATTTCACATTTAAGAGGAATTTCAGACAGCACAGAGGCAGATATGTACGTGGTATTTCTCAGATATATTGCACCCGAACACGTAACAATAGGTATTGCGCCTGACAGAGGGTTAATAAAAATACAAGCATTCTATTTTTACACCCATATTTCTCCTTTAGTTTCAAAATAATATATTTAATAATATACAGAGGCCGACATAAGTATTAAAATAATATAACATGTAACATTGCACGTACTATAAATACTGTAATACTTATTTGGCAGCGTTGAATTGTTGCACATGTAAACATTAACCTTTTGTGTATTCGGAAACAATATATAAAATATCACTTTGCATGTATTTATTACACAATCTGTACTGTATTTATTCTATTGTCCCTCTTATTGGAGGGCATAAGTATTCGAACGTAACCAATCGAACAGAGAGAAAGGTGGTTGGACATACCCTACACGCCCCTACCACACAGCAGTTGTGTTTATGCTGTGCCTCGAGACAGTGTGCTCAAGTTATTCAGCCGATTGTGAACTCATAGGTAATATGGGACATAAAGGTAAGGAGCCAACGGTGGCAGAAAGGAATATCGTGATCAATATGTACAAACAGAAGAAATCTCTCTCTGAAATTGCCAACACCATTAACAGAAGCAAAACTACAGTGTTCTATATAATCCAACGCTTCAAACAGCAAATACTGTGGTAAATAAACCTAGAAATGGCGCTCCTTCTAAACTCACCACCAGAGACAGGAGGCAAATAATAAAAATGGTGAAGCAGAATCCGAGAGTCACTGCATCTGAGATTAGAGGATGCCTTGAGCAATATTCTGGCACTGTGGTTCACACCAGAACAGTTGAACGGGTTTTAAATAGTGCTGGGTACAATGCCCACGTTCCTAGGAAGAAACCATATCTTAATAAGGTGAATAAAACAAAGGATATAAAATTTGTTAAACAGTATGTGGTGAAACCAACAGAATTCTGGTCAGACGAGAGCAAATTCTGCATATACAAGAGTGATGGACGACTTAAAGTATGGAGACAGCCAAATACAGAATGGGAACCTAAGAACATGGTAGCTACAGTGAAACATGGTGGCAGTAGTGTGATGGTATGGGGTTGCATAGCTTCATCTGGCTTTGGGGAACTGGTGTTCATAGATGGTATCATGGACAAATTTGCATACAAGAGGATTCTTGAAAACAATCTTAAAAAGAGTGCAGAGAAGCTGGGATTAGGGCAGGATTATTACTTCCAGCAGGACAATGATCCGGAGCATACTGCTGAAATTGTAAGGCTTTGGATAGTATACAACACTCCTCACACTTTGAAGACACCGCCCCAATCTCCAGATTTAAATCCTATCGAGAACATCTGGAAGGAGCTCGAGGAGCATGTGAGGAAGCATCACATCAGAAGCAAGGACCATCTAAAAGAACTTCTTCAAACAGAGTGGAGAAATATGGACTCGGCAGTCACTAAACAACACATACAGACAATGCCCAAACAATTATCTGCTGTAATTCAAAGAAAGGGGATGATAACTAAATACTAGCTGTTCTCTGTTCTAATACTTATGTCCAGATGTAAAGTAACCATTTTATTTCTTCTTGTAGTGCAAATTAGTTTCAGTTGCTCTTTATGAGTGTATATGTTTAATGGAAGACTCAAGTTTATTTTGTACCAGTTGTATTTATGTATGCGTAGCTTTAAAATAATAAAAGTGATAAATATGTGATAAAAAAGTGATAAATATGTTTACATTCGAATACTTCTGTTGGCCTCTGTAGTTCACAATCTCCTGCTGCAAAAGTATGGTTTGATGAGATCTCTATAAATTGGTTGAGATCTTGCTTAACAAATAGAATCCAGAAAACCATAATAAATTTATATGATTCTGAACCAGGTGTTACTAGTAAAGATGTCATAAAAGGTTCTGTATATGGTCCTTTGTCACTTTTAATATATATGAATGACTTGCCATATGATCTTGGCAAGGAGTCAAAAGCAGATGATAATAGTGTATATATATCTGAAAAGTCAAACAGCAATTAAGAGATTCTGTCAATAAAGCATTTGAACAGCTCAACATTTAGTTTAAAGCAAATAAGCTATCATTAAACTGTGGTAAAACAAATTTAATTCAATTCAAATCAAAGCATAAGCAAATAAATGAATTAACAATCACATACAATTACACCATAAATAAAGGAAATAATATAAAATTTCTTCGGCTCCAAATAGATGAAGAGCTCATTTGGTGAAAACAAATGAACTCAATAAATAAAGCAAACATAGTGACATTCTGTGGTAAACATCCAGTCTAATCAAAAATAGTTTTAAACAATAATACATTAGAAGAAACAAATAAATTTAATTACTTAGGATGCAACATAACTTATAATGGTGGTGGTGGTGGCGGTGGCGGTGGCGGTGATGGTGGTGATGGCTTGAGAATTTAATGCCATTCTGGCAGTTTGTCACAATAGCTCAGTGGTAGAGCGTCCGCCCGGCAAGCGGAAGGTCTGTGGTTCAAATCCCAGTTGTGGCATTGAATTTTTAAGTTCCGGTTCTACCTCTTAAATATCAGCATATTTGTGGGTCATTAGCAACAACATTAAAAAGAAAGATAAGGAAAGAAACGCATTGAAACTTTACATGTGGAGTAAATAATTGTGAGCCTATAATTATTTAAAGGGGGTTAGACAAGGTTGTCCATTATCAACCACTCTTTTTAATATATGTTTTGACAACATTATCAGATTATGGAAGCAACAAACAGTAGGAGGAATTAATTTGGAGTAAAGAATAGTAAGGATTATTTGCAGATGACCAGATATTGATAGTGAAAAGTGAAAATGAACTTCAAAGGATGACACACAAATTAAACTTAATATCAAAAATATGTAACATGCAAATTTCAAACAAGAAAACTAAAGTTATGGCATTTAAAGATACCCATTCGGTCCGGTCTAAAATAATTATAGAAAATAAAAGCATAGAACAAGTGTCAAATTTTAACTTCCTAGGATGTGAAATAACACGGGTCTGAATTAGACATTAATAAAAAACTAAATCAATTTAACTACATAACAGGAACTATAAAGAGAACTCTAAAAAATAAAACTAGAAAAGACTCAATAATAAAACTGTATAAAGCAATGGCCATACCTGATATAACAAATGGTTCTGAAACATGGACATTGACTGCAGAAAATTAAAGAACAATAGCTGAAATGAAATTTCTCAGACCCATAGCAGGATATACAGGAGTGGATAAAAACTAAACAATGAAATAAGACAAAAGTTAAAAATAGAAGAATTAAGCAAAACAATAACAGAATATAGAATCAATTGGAAACAACACTTAGAAAGAATGCCAGCAAAAGGATACCTCATGCAGCATATTATTACAGGCTCCAAGGATATAGAAACCCAGGACATCTGAAGAAAATATGGACACAACAAGATTTTGGAGCCAGATCAGGCTAAAATGACCTAAACCTTGAAGCAGAAGAAGAAGAAGAATAAAGTAATGGTTGTGCCAGCATTGATGTACGGATATGAAGCATGGGTGATAAAAAAAAGGATTGCAATAGAATTAATGCAGCAAAAATGAGACACTTTTGAGTCATTAACAGGTCTACAATTCTGGACAAAATAAAAAACGAAAAATAAGAAAGAAATTAAATACTCTCCCTATAAATGACAAAAATAGAGCAATATAGAAACCAATGGAAGCAACATGTACAAAGAATGGATGCAAAATGCTTCCTCCAACTGTGTTATGAGTACCAGTGGACTGGAAAAAGTGTCAGAAGACTCATGAGGAGATAGACATGAGGCAGGAACAAAAGAAATTCCTAATCCTTATGGCAGTGGTGGTGGCGGCGGTGGCTGTGGCGGCGGCGGTGGCGGTGGTGGTGGAGGTGGTGGTGGTGGCGGTAGCGGAGGCGGCGGCGGGGGTGGTGGCGGTGGTGATGGTGGTGGTGGCGGCGGCGCCGGCGGTGGTGGTGGTGGTGGCGGCGGCGGGTTTTTTTTGCGCAAAGGAAATATTTTAGAAAGATGCCTCAGGCGAGTTGGATTCCCAGTATCTAAAAAACCTCTGCAGGGACCTTTCTGAGCTTCTCCTTGAAACTAACCAAACGGCATTACTTCAAGAAGCAGACGGTCGTAAGATGGTGATTATCGGCCGACTATAGTGTCAAAGATCGTCCATTTCTCGGCGCTTGAGAGATCAGATGTAATGAATCAATTTGCTGATAGCCTGCCAGTGGGAAGCAAAGATTAACATGCGAGAAACGACTTGGTCAAGTGCGAAGATGCCCAGTTTAGATGTGGCCTGATGTTGCTGTCGCCATAGTATACACTTCACAGAGGGACTGAGCCCAAAGCGATGAAGATAAGCCTGAAAACAACCGTGCCCAGTAAGGAATTGTGTAAGGTAAAAGTTGACAGCTCCTAGCTTGCGATTGCACCATGGAGTCAGATTGGGAATTAAGCACTTTGTCCAGTAAGCAGGATGTTGTGGTGTCCATCCTGTTATATGGTGTGGGTATTTGGCGAAAGGCGCTGGATCGGGAGTTGTATTGTACCCCGCTCCTCAAAGTACAACGCAAGGTGGCCAACGGCTTCTTTTCTCACGGTTCCGTGCCCTGGGACCTCCGGCATTCGACATTATACAACTTAGGTGGGCAATGGCAGTTTCCGCCTTCTGAACTACAATCCTGACGTGAACGTCCATGAACATGTTGCGGTCGAAATGGATGCCGAGATATTTGAGGGTGCCAAGCTGGAGACGAACAGAGCGAGTCTTGCGGCCGCCTGCAGCACAATTTCTGCCTTATGTGGCGCCAGCGTCAATTTCCTGCAGGTCAAGTAAGCATCAATAGAAGCCAGGGCTTGATTTGCTGCCGTCTCCAACGCGTCCTTGTCCCTAGCAATGGCAATAAGTACCAAGTCGTTAGCGTAGGCCGTAAGAGTGATGCCTGAAGGCATGGGTAGACGCAGTACCCAATCGAAGTACACATTCCACAGAGTAGGGTTGAGAACTGAGGCTTGTAGCACACCACAGGTCATGGTAAGGTGGCTGTGGATACCCACAGGCAACGTCCGATTTTGTGGATCACTGGCAAGCACATTATAAAGATAAGGAGACCGACTCCGAGAACTAAGTTCGGAAAGAATGCCGCCCCGCGGAGCAAAGTTGACGGCTTTCTTAACATCCAAGGTGGCAAGGGCACAGAGAGGCCACCTTCCCCGAGGTTTGGACATCACTTCCTCAGCGAGTTCCTGTACCCTCCTCAGGGCAGTGAGAGTGAACCGTCCTGCCCCAAAGCCATATTAAGCGTCGGCAAACCCGCCGCTGCCTTCTAGTGCTAGGGTCAACCTATGCAGCACAATGTGTTCGAATAGTTTCCCCAGCACATTTAGCAGACAGACAGGGCGGTATGTGGTAACACCCAAATCCTGCTTAGGTCTCGCCAGAAGCACCAGTCGGGCGATCTTCCACACAGCCGGGAAATCACCGCGTGGTGGTGAATTATTGTACATCGCCAGACATTCAGTCGGATATTCCCTGACGACCGCTTTTATGACCATAGGCGTCAGGTCATCCGGTCCAGGTGATTTGTTTTCCTTCAATTTCGTGACCGCGTCAATAAGTTCCTCAGGTGAAAATAAAGGTACCTCACCCTGAGGCACAGAATGGTTAGTCGAGCATACAGGAACATGGGTCGGAAACAAATTACGGGCAATCTCCAACTGACAATCATCCGTCAGTAGCCTGGAAGCCGGCGAGCGAACTCTATTGGTGGCAAGCTTATAGCCCTGGCCCCATAGATCAGAGTCGATTTCGTCAAGGATATTCTGCCATGCAAGACATTTAGCTTCCAGCATTGCTCTTTTAAGCAAAGCCCTGCTTTCATGGTATTGTTCTAAGTATGAACTTTTCTGTTCACCATCTCTTTTATTGGCCCTAACCATGGCCCGTCGTCGTTGCCAAGATTGCCGACGTTTAGCTGCTATGTCAGCAGACCACCAGTAGACAGGTTTACGAAAAGACTGGGTGACATTCCTAGGAGAGACCTTATCGCAGGCGCTCTGTAGAAGGTGAGAGAAACTCTGAGCTATCAAAGCTAGTGCGTTTGGGGTTTGCAACAAACGGCCAGCCTCTGCCACCAAAAGACCAAGTGAGTCCGGCGCCACACGCCAGCCCGTAGAGCGCGGAGGACTGCCCAACTGTCGTGGACAACAGCCAATCTTGACATCATAGAGAATATGCTGGTGATAACTAAGAGTCCCCTCTTCCAGTACTTTCCAATGATGGATTCACTCAGAAAGAGGGTTAGTGTTGAATGTAATGTCCAAATAAGATGTACTATAGCGCCGGACAAATGTAGGTGTGACCCCGTGATTATAAACAGCCAGATCATCTTCGGCTAACCGCTCCGCCAGTGAGTGTTTTCTGGCACCTTCCACAGGAGAGGACCACTGATGAGTTTAGCGTTGAAATCTCCTCCCACCAAAATCTCTTTATTGTGACACCTCATACCCAGTCGCAACGCATGTTGTAAAAAGGCAGTGAAGGCCCTCAAGTCCACATTAGGGGAAATACAACAACCGTACACAACTAGTGACGGAGTTTCCAGCCACACAAAGCCATCACCGTTGCTGGTGCGCACGACTTTAATAGCAGCACTGCAAATGTGTAAAGTGACGTCAGGTTGCGATCCGTATACCATTGTGGACGGGCAACTTTTTGTTTGCTAGATTCCACCAATATTATCAAGCCCGCACTGCGCTCAAAAGCCGTCTGCACCATGAGATCCATAGCTGTGTCCCCTCTGTCGATATTACCCTGCAGTAAACGTATGAAAGAGCGTCTAGGAGGGTCAATGGGGACAGGAGAGCGGTGCAAACCTCGACGAAAATATCGGTTAAGGACCGCCATCGGTAGCTAGGAGACGCTGGGAGCGGGCATGATTGAGCAGTGACGGTATTTGGGGCCATGAGCGTCGGCAGACTTTTTTCCAGGGGGGGGGGGCACATGTTGGAAATTTGCAATCATATATTATTAATTCATTATTTTATTGTCAAAATTTATATTTGTTGCATATAACCATATTGATTTATGCTAAATAACAATCGTTCTTAATTAAAATAATAGTTTAATAGTCAGTAATTGATTGCACATTAAGTTCACCGACTTCCAAGGGGGGGGGGGGGCGCGGCGCGACGCCCATGTTTGGGGCAATTACAAGTGCCCAAGCTATGGCCTCGCCGGGTTCACGTAATACAGTAAGGGTCATTGGTGCCAGCCGCAGCCAAATGCTCCTCTTTCCCGCACTCCAGACACTACCTCGGTTAGGTCCGTTGCATTTGTTGGCGCGATGACCAAACTCTTGACAGCGAAAGCAGCGGCGAATCGTAACCCGTTCCTGGATCTTACAGGAGCACCAACCAATACGGACATATCCAAGTTTAAGAAGTTTGAGTGCGACATCTGTGTGCACAGCGATGGTGACAATCTGTCCCTCACTCGTCGTCGGCCTCATAGACCTCACCTGAATGGCCGAAGCATCCACGCCAAGAACCGTGAGAGGGTCTCCTGCACCTCTAAAGGAGTAGTCATAGCATCAATTCCATGAATGTGGAAGAGTTTGAGATTACGAACAGGACAACGAACCGCCGTGAGATTTTAGCGGCTATGGCCAAGCGTAAGGATTCCGCCTTGTCGTCGCCTCCTTTGATGGTCAAGAGCATCTCCCCGCCACGGGTCTTCCGAATGGTTTGCACCTCAATTCCGAGGCTCTCCAAGTTCAGTTGTTGTTTGACTTCCTTCAAAAGGTGAGAATAGGTCCGCGGTCCAGGAGAAACAATGATAGTGCCGGTGTCCGGACGCGTCGAGGCAGGCCGAGATAGTGAACTAGGTGGAGGCTTACCGGGCCCAATCCTTTGAGGTCGAGGGGTGTGTAGAACTAGTCACATCAGAGGTCATGAATACATATTCCAGCAGTTTCTTCACAGTAATAAGGTCACACCCGGTGGGCAATGAAAAGTGAATCTTACATCCCCCGTGCTTCCGCGTCAGGTCGCGTTAGCGAGAGAGGCGGTCGACTACGGGCCTGGTGGTATCACCTTCCTCTAGAGACTACGAGGAGGTAGGTTTGGAGGTGAAGCGCTCGGCTGTCCGAAAACCTCCAGCCACAGGAATTTTTGTGATGGAGGTAAGATAGGTCACACTGGCGTACTCCGTCTTCAAGCTCTAAGAGCTCTGGGAAACGTTCTTAGAAGAGGCGTGTAATGCCAGAGTTCATGGCCGAATCAGTGGTGAAGATGGCAAGGTCGCCGTCCGTACTCGCCAGAAAGGGATTGCTATATTCCGTTTCCACGCTTTGAAACACGACAGCCGGTCAAGGCTCAACCAGCAGCGGTGCAGAAGGGCGATGTCGTCAATTCCTTCCAAATTGACGCGGATGTCTGCGGCACTGCGGGAGCCCGAAGTCATGGTGCAGGGAAGGGACACCGGTGGTTCCGTTTGGGTGCTCACAGACGAAGAAATGATAGACACAGTATTCAGCTTGGACTTCAGCATCGAAGGATACTCCCGCATAAGCCAAGCGCTAAGAGACTCTGAGATGTGCTGGACCCTCTGAATCTTGATTTTAATTGCAGTCTTAGTGTTAACATGGACACTAATTAGGTCCACTAGTCAATACGCCACTGTAGAGAGCTTGGTGACCTGTTGGCGTAAAAAAAGTCTCATCATCAGATTTAGAAAAATGATGATGAGCCATCGTTAAGTGACACATAAAACGTTTTATTTACTTACAATGATATATTCTGTTACCCTGTTATACAACATTACAAGCCATGCTAGAAAAAATTTCCGTGGGTGATTAAGAAGATTAAGCTGGAAAAGATGATTCTTCAAAGTTTGAATTCATTACTGAGAAAGGCGGGTAGGGGAACAAAGTGACCACACATGGACAAGCAGATGATTTCCAAAGACCGAGGATCATGCTATGTATACATGTTCGACTGCATTTTGACGGCTTCCTGAATGGCCTTTGAGTGCCAAGAGATTTGAATATTCGGCACGCTGGAATAAGACAATGGATAATTTCTTCAGCATTGTTACTATTAATAGTCTGCAATGCATAGTTGTTATAGTTCTTAATTTATTATTGAAATATTTTTAATGGGAAAGGAAAATGGGGATTCTCTCATTATGGGCAAAATTTGTTCCAGTACGGGCGCTGCCCAACCTGGTCTCCCTCTGGCTACGGCCCTCATTTCCCATTCACAGTTTGTCTTCACCTAGCACAGTACTTGTGTACTGATGAAGCAATATGTCTGGAGTACTACACTGACATGGTTGGTGCTTACTACATAGCAAACCATAATGAGTGAGCAGCAGAGTGGGTTTATGAGCAACATCCCAATCACCGTACCCCACATCATTTGATGTTTGCTTCGGTGTATCGCCGTCTGTGTGAGACAGGTCATTTAACAGATGACCTGGATAGCTATGACATCACACAGTACAAGCTTTGCTCTTTGAAGACACTGTCCTATGGTATGTAGAGAGAAATCCTTCCACCAGCACTCATGTAATTGTGTCAAAGGGGGACAAATCAGATTAATGGAAAAAAACATCCTTTGTGACCAATTGCTTCATCCATGTCACTTAAAGCATGCGCACAACCTGAAACCAGGTGATTATTGATACAGAATTCAGTTAAAATAGGATTTGAGTCGATTAATAACACTAAACAACATTCACTTTAAAATTTCCTGGAACATGTTTCAAAGGCTAGCTTTCCCCTATTATCAACTGGACATTGACTGAACTTATAGAGGCTGGTTTCTTCCATTACAGAATTCAGTTTTTGCAGTGGTAACTGAAACACTGTCAAATGCACCCCTTCCATTGTCTTTGCTGCTTGCAGGTGAAAAAATGTTCAGGTGTGATGGAGTCTTCGACATCCACGTGCTGCAATGATATATACTAATAAAAGCAGAATGTTTTTTATTATTATTATTCCACAATGCGCATGTTTGGAGTGATTCTAATCCACATGCAACATTTACTGGCCCTCATCAAATGCAGTTGGGCATGAATGTACCGGTAAGTGTTTTGTTTGCTGACTGTTCAATTGGGTACATCTTCCACCTTGGCCATTAAATGACGAGCATTATTACAATTTTCTTACCACAGCATTGCCAGGAAAATGTGCCACTTGCTACAAGACACCACATGTGGTTCCAGCATGACAGAGTGCCAGGATATTTCAGTCATCATGAGCATCTATTCTTGAACCAACATTTTCCAGAAAGATGGATTGGCAGATGTGGCCCTGTACCATGGTTTCTCCAATCTCTTGATTTGATCCATCTGGACTTTTGATGTGGTGAGAGATGTACAACCTTATTTAAAGAACCTCTGTAGAAACAAGAAGATCTGGTGACCTGGATAATAGGAGCAGCAGGAGAAATCCAGGATATTCCAGCAGTCTTTGGCAATGTCAGGCAGTCCATGACTTGCTGGTGTAAGCTTTGTTTACAAGTGAATGGAGGTATTTTGGAACCTCTACTTAAGGAAAATAATTGTGTTATGTCTCAAGATAATAAAAAATTATAAAGTGCTTGTGTTTCCTTTTCCTAAGTTCTGATGCCTTGTGTCCCATGGAAAAATGTGTGTTGGTGTTGTGTTCAACAAATCCTCACGGGACAAAACGACACTAGATAAAACTATTTATTTTGACGTCTCATGCAAACTCCCAGAATTTGTCGGTTTAAATAATTTTCATCCTGTATGACATGAAACTATGAAATTTCATGGCAGAATGCCACACCCATGTGATGGAAAATTGTGAACTTCAGAGTTTAGGCCATACTGAGGCAGTCACAAGAAAATTTGTGAGCGGTTGTTAATCCCTTTACCATTATGAAAGGAGTTTCACCCCACACAGATGCCCTTTGCTTGTTATGGATGGAATGGTTCTGTACATGGATTAGAGCCATATTAATTAACACAAAATGTTGTTTTGCAGTTAAATTGTGGACATTATAATTTGTTATACCACACCTAGAGTAACAACTGAAGCATGCTGGGAAGCAGTGTTACTCCTGTCAACAAAATGTTTCATTTAATTTTATAACTTATGTGAGTAAGAAGCTTTTTTGCTCCTGCTGATTATATCACAATCTACTTATTCTAATATACTGCAAAACAAAATCTACTAGGAACTAAACTAACCCTGCGGCGCAACAGCCCTTTCTGGGCAAAGGCCTACCACCCAGCTGCTGCATATCCCACCTCTGCTCACCATAGATATCATGAATTTACTAGGAAAGAAGTTTGAATTATGTGTATCCCCTGTGATGCCCCATTGTATTTGGAACCACTTATGATAATTAGTGTAATGGGGAATGTAGAGGGACAAAAGCTTTGGCATGGGGAGCCATCATAAAGTGGAGAGAAAGAAGCAGTGAGGTAGGTGCACTATGACCCAATCACGAGCAAGTTAGGAATGGTTACTTGACCGTAAGGAACAAAAGTGGGGGAAAGCCAGAGTCCAGGAAATTGAGCTTAAGTTAAATCCAGATGGCATATCATTAATCAGTATGTGAAGGGGGATGGGGCAAATGCAATTGTAAGTCCCAATGAATGGCTTAAATATTTTCAGTTTTTTTATTATGGAAGCTAGGGGGAGTTGCAGTTCGTAAGTGGAAATAATTAACAACTATTTGGAAGAATTGGACAGGCCCTTATCACAGGAAGAGATTTACAGTCAAGTTTATAAATTTAAAAGGAATAAGGAAGTAGAAATTTATGGTATGCCAACAGAGCTTTTTAAGAATAGGTGTAACAATTTAGACAGGTTAACATATTTGACAAAACTTATGAAGGTGATTAAAGTAAAAAATAAGGTGCTGGAAATTTGGCATACAGCAAATATACAAGGGTTGTCCGTAAAATAAGATTCCCAAGGATCTGCAGTCATGAATGCTGTTACAGGAGATCCAGCAACACTAGTGTGTAGCTAGTTCTCCCTCTCCCAGTATTCCATCCTGTGAGCTGTCTGCAACACTCAGTCTTGGCTTGGCAGCTGTTAGAAATGGAGCTTCCACTTGCTTCTGCCATCAGGTGCGAATTATGCTTTGTGATACATTTTTTGTGTGCAAAAAGCCTGCATCGGTGAACATTCATTTCCAACTGTTTGAAGTGTATGGAGAGCAGTGTATGAGCATACAACACATGTGCAAAAGGTGCAGAGAATTCAAAGATGGACGTACAGATGTCCATGATGTTCAGCATTCTGGGCGGCCATCAGTTTCAGACGAAATGATTGTGAAAGTGGAAGAAGCAATGCTGAAAGATCGATGGGTGATGGTTCGGGACCCCTGCGAGATGATCCTTGATGTCAGCAAGACCTATTCACAAAATTTTTACAGATCATTTAGGCTATACCAAGGTGGGTCCCGAGAATGCTTACGAAGGACCACAGACAAAAATGGTTAAAGTGGGCCGCAAATTTCTTCAGACCTACAACCAATCTCATTAACAAATTTGGATGGGATACTGTCACACACCCTCTTTACAGCCCAGATCTAGCCACAAGTGATTACCATTTCTTCCCTGACTTGAAGAAACACCTGAGGGGAACACATTTCAGAATTGGAGAGGAACTAAAAGAAACTGTTTTAAGCTATCTTCGCCACATGGTGGGAGATTTCTATGATGCAAGCATACAAAAGATAGATTCTACACCACATGCAAAAATGCACTGATCAGAACAGCAATTATGTCAAAAAATAGGAAAAAGTCTAAGCTTTCCAAAAATGTATCATTCAACATCAATAAATATGTTTTTCATTGTGAAAAAAAAAATGGGAACCTTATTTTATGGACAACCCTCGTACATATAAAGGAAAAGAACGTGAAAGTAGTCCAAATAACTATAGTGGAATTGTAGTGTTATCTAACTTTGGAAAATTTTTCATAGGAATTATGGTGGAGGGAATTCAAAATTGGGCTGAGAAAACAACAGGATGTCTTCTTATAAAGCAGAATTTAGGAAAGGGAAAAATACTGTGGATAGTACATGTATAATTAAAACTATGGAAGGCAAATATTTAACTAAGAAAAGGGTGAGATTGCATGCTATATTTGTTGATTCAGTAAAAGCTTATGATAGGGTGGACAAAGAAGCTTTATGGTATAAATTAAGTAGAATGGGCTTGAATGTCAAAATGATTGAAATATTACAGGAGTTATATTATTAAAATAGATTTTGTGTCAGGTATGGCTTTGGGGAAGTAACTAGTACTGTTAGGCAAGAGAAAGGGCTTAGACAAGGTTGTAAATTAAGCCCTATATTATTTAATGTGTTTATTGATGACATTTGGAAATGTTTGATATATGTAAGTACTCATATGCCAGCAATTAAAAATGTAGATATCCCAGATTAAACTGGTTAATATGTGCAGATGATTAGTTAGCTATAAACGAGATTGATAGGTGTTGTGAAAAGTTGGGGCTGAAAGTGAATTGGGATAAAACTAAAATTCAGTGGCAGCTATTCAGGTGAAGCTACTGAAGCTCCACCTCACCATTTTATTAAATATGATATAGGTGTTTAATTTACTGTACCTTTAATACTCAACAACCAGTTGGGGATATTTCTGTGTGGGTAGCTAAAAGGGTGAAGCTTCCAGCTACCTGCCTTGGCTGGCATTTTAGCCTTGAAGAAGGCGTTAACTTTGTGGGACAAAAGGTGCAACTATTTCTGATAGCTGATGTAAAGCTACATGTTTATATCCGGTTGCCATGACAACAAAACAGAATATGAGGTTCGCTAAATAGACCTGTTGCGAGGGTAAAGTGCAGCTACTCAGTACAGGAATTTAGCAAACCTCAGCCCCTTGTAGAGGCTAGTCTATCAGTTTATTGCCCTCGTGAAAGGCAAGCTAACTCACCTCCCTCTCTTAGGGGTATCCCTTTTGGCATTCCCAACAAGTGGTAATTAACTAAACAGTGTAAAAATACTGTTCAGAGAAAGTGGTTATATACTCTAGTTTCCCATTGCATTTATTCATTTTACTGAAGTTAGCTTCACTATAACTTCTGTTTTGTTTAAAATTAGTGGAGAAATGAATCAGCAAAATGATAAAGTGTGTAGTATATTACACACACCATTTTTGCGGTGGACTGATTGTGATGAAAGGGATCTGTTATTAACATGAAGACCAACTCCTAATCTTTATTTATTGGCACAACAAGTGGAACAAAAAGGTGTGAAATGTTACAAAAAGCATTTTAAAGGTTTGTGATACAGTGAATATGAGTGGCTCTGTGGTAGTTATTATATGGAAAAACTGTTTTGTTGGCCTTGCTTATTACTTGATGTAAAAAAGACAGTGTGGAACAGTGGTGGTTTTTGTCACATTTTAAACATCAACCGGTCATTACATAAACATTCTGACAGTTATCCTGTAGAATAGCAGCCTGGCTTACATATTGCATGGCCTAGCTCATGTAACTGCTGCTATGCATGGATGATGTAGATGTTACCAATGCTGCAACTGTGAAATGTGGAGAAGCATGTGAATGTTGCCAACCACAGGAAATATGAATAGTGAATAATTCATGACCCACAAACAATGATTTCTTTAAAAAAATGTGGTGTCACCAATATAGTGATACTAAGAATAAGAACAACAATAACAAACAATACTCTGTTTAAAAAATGTGGTATTGCCACTTTCGTGATGCAGAAACAATTTCTTTTAAAAAATATGGTATCGCCAATTTCCAGATGCACTGTTGGTATTCTCAGAGTGTTCATGTTTTTTAGGTTGGCAACAGAGGCCTCACTAAATAAATTGAATTCAAGTATTCACAGCCGTTTCATATTGTAAAAATATTAAATTAAAATATTAAATTTTTGCAGTAAAACTGTAGTGGTTCTTTTTTTTTATGAGGAAAAAGCAAAATTCATACAACTGCAGTCAAATGTAATCCCGTCAGTTTCCAAGCATGCCATTACACAATTATTTTATTTGGGTCCTCCCCTCTTTTACCACAGGCACATTTCACTGCAGTTGCTGGGATTCGAAGTCGCAACGTTTGGCTTTGAATGAATGGCCAGTTCATTGCATATTGCCTTAACCATCATGGCTATCTGAATCTCTTCAGCCGAGGAGACTTGGAAAGGGATATGAAAAACAGTTTAGGAATTAGAGGAAGAACGACATATGTAGCAAAATATCTCGGCTGTGAAAGGGTTAATATATAAGAAATAGGTATGTTGCATGTGATTTTTAGGTGATAAGAGCTTCACCTATAGTTTAGGTCAGGAGCCACCACTGCTAAAATTGTAGTATTTAAGAGAAGTAATAAGTTCTATAAGGATGAAAACTGGCTCATTGCAGACAAAAAAATTCAGGTTGTTATTGAGTTCTCACATTTGGGTATAAAGTTGAGCAGTAATGGAGTTTGGGAGAAACATAGCAGGGCTGCATTGGTGAAAGGAAGAATGGCTATGGGAGCACTATTAAAATGTTTATATTTAATGGTAGCGATGAGTGTTAAATGGTTTGAAAGGCTGCATTCTTCCTTGGGTGAATCACAATGAATCTATGGAGGGAAAATTTGAATAATGGGAGATGGTGTAGTATAGATCTAATTGTGAGAAACTTTTATAAGTTAATCTTAGGTTTTCCCACTAATACTACAAATGCAAGAGCTTTGATGGAGCTGGTAAAGGTAAAAAGAGTGCTAATGACAGAGAAAATATGTAAATATTTCTTTTGGATGCAAAAACTACCTGATATAGATAGCATTAAAATGTGTTTGTGGTACCAAGAGGGTAATAATTTGGAGTGTATGAATAATGTATGGCTAAAGAAAATTAGAGAACAACTAATTGTTAATGGGCTAGGTGGTTGATGGACCAAAATCAGACATTTCAGAAGGGATTTTAGGAAGGAAGTCAGGTCATGAATGGAAGATAGAAATACACATGTGTTAATGGCACAAGTCAGAGAAAAAAGCTCATTGACATAGAATAGAATAAAGTTTATTCGCCTTAAGAAATACAATGAATTCATGCTTTTACCAAATAAATAATACATACTGTAATAATTGTTTGCATTTCAATACACACAATTTTTACAAAGTGATCAATAAAAATAGAAAAACTAAATACGGTTGACACCAATCTTGGTCTTGAAGATAGTCATCAGATTTCCTTTTGAGCCAAAGTGCATCCCTCAGAAGAACAGGATCCATGAAACAAACAAGTTCACAAGTGCAGTATCTTCAAGAAAGTAACTGTGGTTCAATAGTATAAATTTAATTGAATGTGATGCTTCATGCATAAATGTATAGATAAGTAAATTCATGGCTTACTTACAGGAATTAGTATATGATTTACATGATTTGAAGGCTAACATTTTATATTCATATAATCATTTATAGCAAATATTAAATTTCTTAAAAGTATTAAAGTTCAAGTTAAGTTCAATTTCAAGTTCAATTTATTTCATCCATGTGAACATCCACATGTTGTGGATTCATCAATACAATAATTATTTACAAATACTATATTCACAGACACAATATTTACAAATATAATTTAATAACAATTCTTGATTAAAGTCTCACACTCAAATTCCTCTTAACTACAAAAGCATTTTGCTTAAGCTTAGCTTAGTTTCCTACATTTTAGCATAAAGTGCACAAAAAGTTTTGATATTTTAGAATTGCAGTTTAATTCTGTTAAATGTAGCATGAGTGGTAGTAAAAGTAATAAATCTACATAATTTATCCTATCATGATACACCTTTTAAATCAGGCATTTTTCTATTAGGTACTTCTTCATTTCTTTCATCTTTAGGTCAGCATGTTTGATCAATTTAATTTTTTCAGGTAGATTATTACAAAGCTCTTTACCCATGTGCTTTATACAGTGTGTGCTTAATGTGCCTCTAAGTACTGATCTGAAATAATCATCATTATTCCCTAGGTTGTATGTATGAATATAGTAATTTTTTTCATCTTTTGTTGTAAAATATGTTTTATCGTCTCATAAATGTATATACATAGAACAGTCAATATATCACATTTTTTAAACATTGATTTACATGTGTATGTACTATTTACAATATCTTTTATTCTAATTGCATTTTTTGTAATTTAAATAGGTACCTTTTCAACTTCTGCTGATGTGATATTTCCTCACAGTATTATTCCATATTTTAAGTGTGAGTAAACAAACACATGGTACACCTGTTTAAGTGTTTCATCATCCATTGTTTTCCTCACCTTTCTCATTATATATAAGCCAGCATTTATCTTCTTTTTCATATGGGCTATATAAGGCTTCCAATTTAAATGTTTATCTATTATGGCTCCTAAAAAACTTGTGTACTGACTCTCTGGTATTTTTCTGTATCTATTTCCAGTTGTATATTATTTAAGCTCCATTTTTTTTAATTCAGAATTTATTGAGGCTGTGTTTTTAATATTTAAAATATTTTTCACAGCTTTTTGTGATGAAATTCTCTGACATTATTTGGAAGATGATTGTACATGTTTATACGTTGATGTGGTATAGGTAAGCCTATGGTGTTAAGATGTATGTTACCACATGTTCTTGTACTGTGATCATGTAAGGCTATATGCACGGTAGTGGTAATACTGGTAGCTTTTGAGAATTTTCTTACTATCCAAACGTATTTGTTTTTGTATAACTATTTTTATAATCCTTTTTTTTAAGTTTGAATAGCTTCATGCTTTTAGAAGAAGACCCCCATGCTGTTACACCATAAGAAAGCAGTGAGTGGACATATCCGAAATACATTGTCTTTAGCCCTTCCAAGAGCAGTATTTTTGTAAGAATTCAAAAGGCATACCATAAAATGCTTAGTTTTCTACTTAAACTGTTTATATGAGCTTCCCAAGTAAGATTAGCATCTACCCTCTTAAAAATTTTGTGGATTGTACTTCAACAATTTGTATACTGTTAAAGTAGATTTGCTTTGGAAAAAAAAATATTTTCTTTAATGACGCTGTCAATTGCCAGCATCATATCAGTGTCGCCGGTATGCCGGAATTTCGTCCCGCAGGAGTTCTTTTACGTGCCGGTAAATCTACTGACGTGAAGCTGTCATTTGTAAGCACACTTAAAAACCATCAGTCTGGGCCGGATTTGAACCTGTGACCTTGGGATCAGTAGGCCAGCGTCTAACCAACTGAGCCACCCAGACGGACTTTGCTTTGGATCTTGCATACCATGATGAAGATCCATTTTTTCAATATTAAGCTTGAGCTTATTGCCCAGTAGCAATATTCTATTTATTTTAATACCTTAAACCACTTTTCAGCTAGTCCTCTCACTTCACATTTGTTTAGTTTATGGATCAGTATTTTGTGGTTTACCAGATCAAAAGTTTTGCTGAGATAAAAAAAAAGCCCTACAGTTGTTTCTTTGTCATCCAGTGCTGTAAATATTGACTCTATAAATGAGTATATAACATTAATAATGTTTTTTCCTTTACAAAAACCAAACTAACTTGCTTAGATCATAGTATGCCTCCAGAAATGACATTAGTCTATTGTGCATTACTCTGTCAAGTATTTTCGCAAATACAGATAAGAGGGGATGTTGGATGATAATTTTTAATATCATTTTTCTCCCATTCTGAAAGTCAGGTGAAACTTTGCTGGTTTTAGGATTTCCAGAAATAGCCCCACATCTGTGAGGAATTTGAGATATCTACCATAGGGGTTACTAGGTGGCAAGCCAATTTTTTTACAATGATTTCTGGTGTATCATTAGTTCTGTGGCAATACTTGTTTTTTAGGCCTTTAATAATAGAGTTGTTTCCCTGATGTCACCGGCGTGAAAAATATTATTTTGTCATTTAGTGTTTGAGGGTGAGGAAAGAGGAGTATTTGCAGCCACTATTGAGCCTTCAGTAACTTTACTGAAGTATTTGTACAATATCTCAGCTATTTCTTTAGGATTTTCAATATTTTCCCCGTTTTTACTTATTACAAGTTTTTCTTTGGCCGGAGTGTTATTCTTTCCAGTCTCATCTTTTACTATCTTCCACATTGCTTTTGCTTTATTTTTAGCCTGTGTGATAAACTTTTTGTTTGACTTTAACTTAGCTTCATGTATGAATCTGTTTAAAAGTTTGCAGTATGATTTGTAGTGTAGTCAGAGATGTTCACTAGTGCTTGTTTTACATAAGTTACATAGCTCTTCCTTTTTCTACAAGGTATTGTACCCTTTGTTATCCATTTCTGTGTTTGCTGTATCAAAATAATTTCTGATGGTATTTAGAAATACTGATGCTTTTTCATTAGTATCAGTTTTGGATATTATGTCTGACCAGGTCTTTTTTTTTTTTAATACATGATAAAATAATGTATATTGTCCTCACTGAATGGTCTGTTATAGCTAATAGATTTAGTGGGTTTTGTTGGTATATTACTATTTATCTGCATGTATAGAAGGATAGCATTGTAATCTGAAATTCCTAAGTTTACATTATTAACACTAAATGGAGTGGAATTACAGCTAATTATTTGGTCCAGGCAACTTTGTGAGATGGAAGTTATATGTGTTGGTATATGACAGAAATAAAAATCGAAGCTCACTTACACTACTATCGCTGGATAGGAAATTTATATTTAGCTCCCCACACAAAATAAGCTGCATGTTTTTTCTTGCCAATGCATCTTAAAGGTTCTAAGAATGGTCTAGAAGTGGACAAGTATATTTCAATTTACAAGAAAAATGAAAGAGAAAGGATAACCTAGTTTTGACTGGGTGTATGGAAATTAAGAGGAGAAGGGATGTTATCCCAAGAATATATCCAAAGAGAGAGAAGATGAAATTCATATCATTTATCAATATAAGACTAATAACTGGAGAGTAAGTTTAATTAGTAGGAAATGGGAACTTAGGAACAAAAAGTAGCTTTGAGAAAAAATATTTGAGGACTGCAAGCAGATACCAAAATTAGGAGAGTTCCTGTGGAAGCTAAAGACTAAATGGAGATGGTCAGTGGAAAGACAAGAATCTCGAGATAGTCTGTAGATGATAGAAACCATTGTATTATAGCACTTTAGGTATATTTGGGTCAGTTATGGTTATCACCTATTAACTGGCACTACAACCAGACCATAATAATGTGTGACTTAATACTTAAATGAACAGAAGTGTTGAAAACCTTGTTTTGAAGTGTATCACAAGAAGAAAAATTATTAAAAAAAAGAGTATGCATGTGAATTACTGAATCTTGTGAATGTGTTCATAGTCTTTACACTGCGTGAAACTTAACTGTTTTCATCACTGAATCATGTGAGTATTTAGATTATGAATAGCATTCATCATGTCTTTACTTATACTTGTGTGTAGCAAGGCATTCTTTATGATTCACAGAGGTTAATACTAAAAAGGCATACCTTTGCCAATAAAAAGGATGAATGATGTCACATCAGGAAATTCTTAGTACTCTGTTCTGGTTACTAGACATTAGCTCAAGCATGGGAACAGTGCTCTCAAAGTGTCGAACCATTCTCCTAGCTTTCCCATCCCTTCATGACCACCAAAATGGAAAACCAGTGGGGAAAACTGATTCCACCTAATGTGTATGTGCCTGTATATATGTGTGTGTGTACTAGAAGCTACTGCAGGTAAGGAGGGGAAGGGCTACTTTGTTCATGCCTTCTGAGTACTCTTCACAGACCTACTCTAGTTACTAACTTTATTTCTTTAGCTTGCTGGCACAAAGTATGCTCCTAGCAGAATTGAGGTATCTAACAAGCTTCTCTGTATATTAAGCCTGAATTGGATACCAACTTTTTTTTAAGAAAACTGAATAAAACTTTTTACCAATATCAAATTCAGTCAGAATCAATGATTACCTTTAGTAGGATTATCCTTATTAGTTATAATTTCAGTAAATATTTGTTTTTTGTTTCATTCAAATATCTTAAAAAATAATGAAATCATTTACACTTTAACCAACTCCTGTGGAGTTAAATTGCCAGTTGGGATTTAAACCAATATTGGCCAATGTGTAGTCTCTGGTATACTTTAAATGTCTGGTAGTGCCTGGATTAAGAATGGTTACCTCCACTGTGCAGATAATTATTTTTCCCTTGGTGTAGAAGCTGCTATATAAAAACATTCTTCTCGGCAGAACAATTCATCCCAGGATATCAGATGTTCACAAGGGTATTTTAGGATGGGGGAGAAAGAAAAGAGAAAAAAAAAAAGGTGGGGAAGGCACATATAAAGTAAGAAATAGTGAAGCTGAGGATGTAAAATCTGCCAAAGTAATCTGCTGTATGGAGAAAAGGAGAGCATGCATGAACTGAGAAGTTTTGGTTAATGTGTTGGTTACAAATTCCTTACTCCTCTGCCCCTTAACAAAAATGCTGCCTTTGGTTACACTATAAGAATTCCAAGTGGAGGCAAGAAGATGGAAATAAATCACTCAGAATGCATTAATAACTTCAATGCAATTTAAATATTAAAAACAGAAGCACTATAAACGTAAAATCATTCTTGATGCTTGGTTTTGATTTTATGAGTCTTTTTTGCACTCACCTTCACTTTAAAAAGTTGAAAATTCCTACTAAATACACTCATTTAGTGACAAATTTTGTTTTATTACCTCAGGCAAAAGTTGCAGTTTTCTCTAAATTAGCTCCAAAGAGCTTCCAGGTTCAGTTTCATTTACACAATGCCTTTTCTCCATTCATATATTCATATCCACCTTCCAATTATTAATAAAGCTTTTACTCAAGGTGCAGGGTTTCATACTGTGAAAGGTGGACTTATCAAATATGTAAAGAGCACATCAAATAAATGGGGATTTTTCCCCCACTGGAAGGTCTGGTACGGGGTGCACTCAGCCTCGTTAGGTCCCGGGGGGTCCAACTGAGGAGCTACTTTATGGAGAAGTAGCAGCCCCAGGTCGAGAAGGCCGTATAACTGGCCAGGTGCTGACCACGTCCCACCCTCCAGTACTGCATCTCACCAATGATGCCTGTAGTGGTCAAAGGTGGGGTACGCAGGGGTGGGGTGGCAAGCCTTGGCTCTTCATGGGCTGTTGCGCTGGGGTTTACTGTATTACCTACATGATCTGTAATTATTGTGATGTGTACATATATTAGTGATTACATTTTGTTCTTTCATATCTTGTATCTCATGTTTACTATCATAAATGTTGTTCTCTATAATTTTACTATTATTGATTTCTCCAATGTCAATACCTTGTGCTGTACAAACAATTTATTGGACCAATAAAAAATAAAATTAAAAGACCAGAGTTGCAATATGAGGTGTGATTTCCAAAATGACACTTTTGTAAAAAGTAAGCTTAAGGAGTGTGTTCCTTTAGATGCCTTTGAGTGCATTTGCCCTCTGGTGACTCCCACGTACATGCACTGCACTATGCTAGTGAGTAGTCAAATGAGTTATAGGATGGCTGCCACGAGTGATGGTAAGCAGCACTCGACATTGTACTTTAATACTTTATGGGAATTGAAGTAATAAAAGTATACATGGAAATGAAACATCAACTGGTTCCCTAGTTGAGTGATTTGGATTGGATTTCCAATTTGGCATTCTTGGCAAATATTTCATAGCATTTAAATAACCTAAATTTAAGACTTTAGGGAAAATACACTCTTATTACACAATTTTAAGATAGATTGGCAGCTGTTAAGGAGAAACTGTTGTTATGGATACATCAAATGAAGAAGGGCAGGATATATTTATTTCCCATCTGTATCTATGCTTAAGGAATTATTGAATATGAAAAATTAAAAATGTACATGTGCATTCAATCTTATCTATTAGATAAGGTTACGTGATTTAAATTGCCTGAAAATGACATTGCGTAAGTTTGCTACATGTTTTAATTTGAAACTGATTACTGATAACTAGGGCCCGGATGTTTATGAAAAGTCATCATTTTTCTTAGTAGTCACAGACGATGCTTATTGGAAATTAAGTGCATTCTGGAACAACTACGTTAGATATATGTAGTTTTTATAGGTCATCAAAATACATTTTTCCACATTTTATAATAGTTATTTTTTAACATTTAGATGCATTTTCCGGTCATTTTCTTTCTTTTTCACGAATTTATTGGGCACTTTAAAATAATCTGTGGTTAAAAGTTCATTTATATCATCATCTTTTATAAAGTAGTAAATGTAAGTGTGGTAATCTAGTAATTAACACAAGTCAACGTCCTAACAGTGCTGGTGAATTTATGATGAATCAATTCAAGGAATCGCCGATTACATCATGCAATACATGTGGATTGCATCAGTCAGGACTTCGGGAACTAGAAGTGTTGCAGTAAAGAGAATAGTTTGTGAGGTGTGTAAACTTGTTGTGCTGTCGATTTGAGATGCCGAAACAAAAACAGTCCACTGCATCCTATTTGAAAAAGTATGCTTCAGAGTTTAGCAGAAACATATTCTCTATTGATGGAACTTTATTGTTCTGTAAAGTGAGCGAAATGAAACTCGCTGCAGATAAATGGTTCACCATACAACATGTTGGGCAGGAAAAACATTTGCGAGCTCTTCAAAATGTGAAAAAAAGACAAGTGTCTCAGTTACTGTTAAAAAAACTGCTTCAACATCAAGTAACAAGTCATCTTCCTTTTATAAAGAATTATATGAAGTGGATAGGGTAGAGTGGGACTGAAAAATTGAATGCCATGACCAGGATTTGAACCACGGATCTACCAGTTACTGTCCTAACCACTCTAACCACTAAGCTATCATGGCCAACGTGCCATTATGACATTAAATTCTCCAACTCGCATTATTCCTGGTAAACCACACAAGGAGATCCCAATTTACTTTGAGATAATATACCTTAATGGCGACTTACAGTGCTGTAAGTACTTATGTCCCGGGCTTCTAGTATAACCAACTATAAGGTCAATTAATGTAATTAATGTTTTTCCACACTAGCCATGTGTAGGACATAATTGGAAAGGAGAATTTCATGTCATATCGGCACGCTGGCCATGATAGCTTAGTTCTACTAGGTGTTCTGTGACTTAGTGGTTAGAGCAGCCGGACGGTAACCGGTAGATCCGCGGTTCAAATCCTGGTCAGTCCCACTCTACCCTTTTCAATTACGTCCTACACATGGCTAGTGTGGAAAAACATTAATTAATTAAATTATGTGAAGTGTTTGCTAGTGCAAATATTCCGCTAGGAAAATTAAGTAATTCCAATTATTAGATTTTCTTGAACGTCACACTGGTCATACAATTCCAGATGAATCAACTTTGCGTAAAAGTTACCTACAAAAATGTTATGAAGACACGTTAAACCGAATAGGTGAATGTGTGAATGGGAAAAAAATTATGTATCAATTGACGAGACAACTGATTCAGAAGGGCGTTTGGGCGTTATGTAGCCAATGTAGTGATAGAAGCTAGAAGCTACTAGTGCCGGACAAATGTTTCTTCTGACCTCAGAGGTTATGGAAGCTGTTAACCACAGTCCAACTGTTCGATAAATCCATGTGTTTATTGTGGCCTAGTAGAATACAACATGACAACGTACTCCTCTTCCCAACAGATGTGGCGCCTTACATGGCAAAGGCGGCAAAATCGATTCAATTATTTTACAGTAAGATGGTGCATGTTACGTGTTTGCCCATGCTTTTGCGGAACAGGTCAGATCAACATTTCCAGGAGTAGATACACTAATTTTCACAGTAAAGAAAATATTTTTGAAAGCACCAATCCAAACTATGTATTTCAAAGACAAAGTCCCTAATATAGCTTTGCCCCTGGCACCAATTTTAACACACTGGGGTACATGGTTAACATGTATATATCACTGTGACAATTTTCAGGTAGTGAGAGAGGTGGTGAATAGCTTTGATAGGGCAGATTCTAAGGCAATTGAGAGCGCACAGGATCTGTTTTCTGATACTCAAATCCAAGGTAAATTAGCTTTCGTTAAATCAAATTTTGCATTTTTGACGGAAACCATAACCTGCCTTGTAGAAAGTGGCATGACATTGAATGAGTCGATTGAGTTAGTGGGGATTGTGAAAGAGAGGATACAAAATGTAAAAGGTGAGATTGGGGACAAAATTAGACAGAAACTAAAATTTGTGTTGGACAAAAATAAAGGACACCATACAGTTTGTTAGATTGCCGATATCTTGCCAGGAGAAAACTTCAGAACTGATATTTTTGAACAGGATTTAACAGGCAGTGACATTGTGTTTTTCAAATATGCACCTATAACATCTGTGGAAGTGGAGAGAAGTTTCTCAAAGTATAAAACAGTTTTAGCTGACAACCGCCATTCCTTTACTTTTGATAACTTGAAGATGACCATGGTGGTATACTGTAACGCTAAGTAATGTATGTTTTGGCTAATGGGTACCTACAGTAGCTTATTTTTCATATTTTATAAAATTGAAAATGACCTGATGAATTTTGAATTTATTTATTATTTAGCAGCAATAATTGCATTATTTACTAAGAAAGTTAATTTTAAAATGTGGTTATTCAAACCATATATTCATTATTTGTCTATAACAGTTATCAATTTATTATTATGGAAGAAATTGTTAATTTTTGTTAGGTCTTTTTTTCCTTTTTTTTTTTCCCCCATTTTATGTGCATTTTTATTATATTTTGAGGGCATTTTGTAGCTCATTTTTAGAGAATTTTTAGGTCAACTTCCGGACCCTACTGATAACTTTAGGATTGTCAAGAGGACACTTTCCCTATGTGCAAAAGTTTTGTGTTTATTTGGTTCCAGTTATAGATGTGAAGTTATTTGCTATTATGGAAATAAAACTTCCAAACAAGAAATCAGCTTGCAGATGAGCTTTTAACAGCAGTTCTTTGCATAGCTTGGACTAATAACAGTTCTGCAAACCTTGAGTAGCTGAGTAATATGAATGAATGTGCAATAGATGTGGCTTACTTTGTGTTTAGCAGTGTGTTTCATTATGTTGGGTTCATGTTTAGTTTGGTAGAATAACATTTTATTATGAAACATACAGTACCGTAAACCAGTTTCTATGCATTGTAGATGTATGCTTTTTCATAGTTCCCCTTGCATGTGAAAGTCTAACCAACCCTGCTTTAGATATTAACAAAAATATTGACTCGTCCAAATATCCATGTCTCAGATCATTTGTGGCCGGTACCACTCTATGTGCACCTGTGAATGGTTTTTCTTTAAATTAAACACATTAATCTTGAGAAGAACGCACTTGACTGATGTCAGCCTTCATCCACAACTGATAATAGTTACTTATGAGACAACCCCAAATTTTCAGTGTAGGCTCTCCATGGTGAAAAGTACATAGCATAGTAGAAAAAGAAGAAAGAAAAAAATTACAGATAAAATTCAATATCCTAAAAAGGTTTCAATCCTTCATTCTTTTGTTATTTATACCAACCCTGTCTTCACTTCCTGTGTAGCAGGTAGTATCTGTGTTGCATCATTAATTTATGAAGTTTTGCAACTTCTCCAGTACCTACTTTCTTCAGATTTTTCAAAGAAAACTTTAAGATAATGTTCTTCACTGTGCAGATCTTTTATCTGAGGTTTGTATACGAATGCTTCTAAAAGTGAATATTCTTCATAGAGCTGATCCATATCAATATCCTGTACACCACAAGCACTGACGGCATTGACAAAGTAATTTAAAGGGATAGTACTTTCTAGGGTTAACTTATACACATTGTTGTAAAACTTATTTTCTGAAAAATCATACCTCCTATTTATGCATTTTGGAGTTCTTTCATAAAAGACCAATCTTGGAAATGGATTCAGATTTTTAAATGGCACTAAATAAATGACAGGGCCGACAAGCATGCTAATCTTATGACAGGATTAAAATTTATTGGTTTACTGTCTGTCAGTTGTCATGGAGATCAAATACAAATTACTAATATACCTTACCTGATCCATCTGAGTGTCAAAAAAGTGGGGCAGATCAACATCTGGTATAAAGCCGCGCCCAGTAGAGAACTGCTTAGCAATAAATCTTATTATCCATCCAAAAGCCAGGGGTCTGATCACCCTAATTTTTAGCAGTTGTTTCCCTTGCACTGCTCATTAAAAGCTTTAATAAACAATAGTGATGAATTTAATTTAAAAGGTGAGTTAATTAATAAAACTGAACAACACTTACAACATATTTTTCCGGGACGCATTTCGAAGGTTAACTTTCCTCCATTATCAACCGGACAATAACTGGGTTTCCATGGTGTTTCATGGTGCAGATGGTGATGTTTCTTCTGGTGACGGTAAGTTCATTGAACCGTCACCAGAAGAAGCATCACCATCTGCACCATGAAACACCATGGAAACCCAGTTATTGTCCAGTTGATAATGGAGGAAAGTTAACCTTCGAAATGCGTCCCGGAAAAATATGTTGTAAGTGTTATTAATTAACTCACCTTTTAAATTAAATTAATTACAACAACACTGTTTTCAAACTTCTATGAAAGGAAGATAACTAGTGATGAACTTCATAAAAAAGCAATTCATGACAGGTTTTATTTTAGTTGCATGCATAAGTGCACCAAAGGCTGTTCCTTGAAGTGTATCAAGAAAGTTTATAAATTAGCAGGCACCCATTGTTGCCACTAGCTTCTTTTCATTTTTGTTTTTTACTTTCTTTATTGTGCTGCTTTCCATTCAAAAAATTAAATGTCAAAATTTCAGTGGAAACACATGTTTTGAGGCTCCCTGAATAACAAAGCATTTTAGAAAAAGGGTGTGTCTTATATGAACACCAAACTTGGTATTTAAGTTCAATATCTCCCAAAAATGCAAAGAGATCTTCAAGAACATTTTTCCTCTCCAAAGTGTCCTTTAATGGAAAATACTATTCTTTTATTTTCTCAATTATAATCAATGGCTTTGATTAAAATGTTATATATTTCAAATATTTACATAAATAAAATATACATCCTAAACTTTCTGGGAATGCTGAGACCCTCTTTATTTAGAAGGAATTTTGTATAATTTTGTGACTGGGTAAATGCAAAGAGATCTTCAAGAACATTTTCCTCTCCAAAGTGTCCTTTAATGGAAAATACTATTCTTTTATTTTCTCAATAAAAATCAATGGCCTTGATTAAAACGTTATATATTTCAAATATTTACATAAATAAAATATACACCCTAAACTTTCTGGGAATGCTCTGAGACCCTCTTTATTTAGAAGGAATTTTGTATAATTTTGTGACTGGGTAAATGCAAAGAGATCTTCAAGAAAATTTTCCTCTCCAAAGTGTCCTTTAATGGAAAATACTATTCTTTTATTTTCTCAATAAAAATCAATGGCCTTGATTAAAACGTTATATATTTCAAATATTTACATAAATAAAATATACACCCTAAACTTTCTGGGAATGCTCTGAGACCCTCTTTATTTAGAAGGAATTTTGTATAATTTTGTGACTGGGTAAATGCAAAGAGATCTTCAAGAACATTTTCCTCTCCAAAGTGTCCTTTAATGGAAAATACTATTCTTTTATTTTCTCAATAAAAATCAATGGCCTTGATTAAAACGTTATATATTTCAAATATTTACATAAATAAAATATACACCCTAAACTTTCTGGGAATGCTCTGAGACCCTCTTTATTTAGAAGGAATTTTGTATAATTTTGTGACTGGGTAAATGCAAAGAGATCTTCAAGAAAATTTTCCTCTCCAAAGTGTCCTTTAATGGAAAATACTATTCTTTTATTTTCTCAATAAAAATCAATGGCCTTGATTAAAACGTTATATATTTCAAATATTTACATAAATAAAATATACACCCTAAACTTTCTGGGAATGCTCTGAGACCCTCTTTATTTAGAAGGAATTTTGTATAATTTTGTGACTGGGTAAATGCAAAGAGATCTTCAAGAAAATTTTCCTCTCCAAAGTGTCCTTTAATGGAAAATACTATTCTTTTATTTTCTCAATAAAAATCAATGGCCTTGATTAAAACGTTATATATTTCAAATATTTACATAAATAAAATATACACCCTAAACTTTCTGGGAATGCTCTGAGACCCTCTTTATTTAGAAGGAATTTTGTATAATTTTGTGACTGGGTAAATGCAAAGAGATCTTCAAGAAAATTTTCCTCTCCAAAGTGTCCTTTAATGGAAAATACTATTCTTTTATTTTCTCAATAAAAATCAATGGCCTTGATTAAAACGTTATATATTTCAAATATTTACATAAATAAAATATACATCCTAAACTTCCTGGGAATGCTCTGAGATCCTCTTTATTTAGAAGGAATTTTGTATAATTTTGTGACTGGGTAAATGCAAAGAGATCTTCAAGAAAATTTTCCTCTCCAAAGTGTCCTTTAATGGAAAATACTATTCTTTTATTTTCTCAATAAAAATCAATGGCCTTGATTAAAACGTTATATATTTCAAATATTTACATAAATAAAATATACATCCTAAACTTCCTGGGAATGCTCTGAGATCCTCTTTATTTAGAAGGAATTTTGTATAATTTTGTGACAAGGTAAACCATGAGACAAAATCTTACTACACAACATATGTAGATCTCTTTCACACACAATTTATTTTTTTGTGGCATCATTCATTTACAAGATGTTCATTGTAACTGATTTTAATTTTTCAATTCTTGGATTGTTTGAATAGATTGTGATCACTGTTCAGTTGTATCTTGCAATGTTATGGAAAGAATATGGAATTGCAAGGATATTGCATAGTGGCTTGCTTCAGTTCCCTATTTCCAACTTGTATCCACACAGAAATGTGTGATTAATCTATCTCTGTAAACATTTATCTGAAATAATATGAAGATAAAAAAAATAAGGCTTTGTGAGAATAGTCTGTAGAAGCTGTATAAACAAACAGTAGTTGGCAGAGAAAGTCATTTGAATATAGCATATCAGATTTTTTCTACTATTTATACATTTCTTGGAATATTTTGGTATACCAATTTTAATGCTTGAGGAAAAATTACTGTTAGAAATTCTCAGACTGTGATAATTTATAAAATAACTCCTAAATAAAGTGTATACACAACAAAAATAAATTTTTGTCTTATACTTCACTTCAGTACTTCAAAGCAAATTACTTGCACAAGGAAGTGGTATATGAAACTTATATGTTGGCCATGTAATGGTCAAAGCGCAACATTTGAATCACTAAGTGGCATCTGAAGTGATTCAAAGCTCACTATCAAGATATATTAATACAATTTTGCATTTCTTTAATTTACTATGCTTGAGTGTATTTAATTTGTCTTAAGTTTCTTTGAATGGTCCCTTAAACCCAACTCAATATCCACATTGTAAGGACCAGACAACAGGAAGCAGGGCATAGCCTTATGGGGTGATGTATGGTTGTGATTTATGGCCCACAATGAACTCTGAAAACTGGCAACCACAGCTTAGGTTAGCATCTTACCTCGGGTGTCCTCCTTGCTCAAATTAGCAATGAATCAAGCTGGGCATATAAAATGATAATAAACAAAGCACCAAATAGAAAAAGGAACAAGAATTAAAATTTATAAAACTGTTGTTCAACCAATACTGACATCCCATGGAAACACAAGGACACAATAAATGATGGAAACAACCAAAATGGAAGTGCTTAGAAAAACAACTGTAAATTCATTGTGCGACTGAAGGTACCATTGAAGGTATTAGAAATGTAAGATGCAGCCTGTGACAGAATTAGTTGCAAGAAGGAAGAAATAATGGAATAAACATGTATTTACAACATCTGAGGAAAGATCTGAATGAATACCAAGGATTTCTTTTCCAGGAGAGAAAACTCCATGACAACCAGAAAGAAGATGCGAGGAGAGCTTGATTCATCAATAGAACAGGCAACAGTGCCTACCATAAACAGAAGAAAAGAACCATCCTCATTTGAAGTTCACAACAGATTTCTCAGCAGGTTTCCAAGATTCAACACCCTTTATGCTGCAAGACTATTAAAGACTTAACACCACTTCACAGCTGCTAAAATAACTGTCAAATTAAAATCAGATGAGCTACATTTACTACCATTTTCTCCTCTACCTGATTTAAACTGATAGAATGAATATCAACAAAAATATTTTCGATCTTCATATTTGCTCACATAGATTCATGGAAGATCACTTTAGTTGTTAGATGTTAAAGGTGCTTAAGTTTATCATTTTAGTTCATCATATAGGAAAGGAGTACCTGGGACATTGCTTTTTTTTTAAACTTTCAAATAACCAGGGTATATTTAAGATGAAAAATAAAACGAAAATGTGATATAAATGTGCCAGAGGGGATCCAACTGCTGAAGTTCCTTGGTCAAATTCTCAGGACAAGCAAAAACCACAGATAAGCTGGTTGATTCCGATATGAAGTGAAACCCAGACTCTCCAGTAAGAGGAAATGTAGTTACTATTTATGCTACTCTAATGACTAACATGATGCAGTTCAAAACCAAGTGAGACGATGAAGGTATTCAGTGCCACAAAAAGTAGCATTGTCACATTTTCTCCAAATAACCATTCACACTCCACACATGGACGTTTACTTCTTAGAAGACCAATGAAATGAGAAAACTAATAGAATGAGAGAGGTAACTGGGGAGATGTTCCAACACTGTGTGGAGTTAACAACTGTCTGTCATTTGTGATTACATTGGTGGAAGTGACATGCCCACTAGTGTAATGTGAAACTTCAGCATCTTCCAAGAACAAACAATGCATGCAGTGTGTATTACCTGAGAGGCTTCTGATGATGAAAGGTAAACTGCATGTTAATTATTAGAATAGCACAATAAAACTGTAACAACAGCACAAGATCTATGGAAAAGTGCATACAAACTTACATTAAAATCTCCAGACAAAGTCTGAGACACTGTTTAAGTAGATTCTAATTGCAATTTTTCACTATAACATTATACTTTAACCATCTGGAATTATATGAACCCCATCATTCTAGTCCTAGATGTTTGCATTTTACACCCTCATGCAGCAGACCAGCTGAAGTTTAACCTGTCCTCTTCCACATATACTCCTACTGCCCTCACTGATGTGGCAAGTTGACTTGTATATATCTGGACTCAGTATAAAGTGTTTTCACATTGGCCAGTCCAGTCGAGGTCATGCACATAATCCTCACGCTCACTGTATCTCTCTTTTGCTAGTTTTCTCACTATAATCAGCTTACTGTAAAGATAAAGTAGATGTAAGCAGAAACACATGGCTGGTGCATTGTAATACTCCTGTACTCTTCCACAACATAGTTCTAAGACCTGTTCAGCTTCTTGCTCTACTTGCATTCAATAAACCACTGAAATTGTTATAATATAGAATATAACATTGTAATGTAATCTACTGCAATAGTACACTATATACCTTATTGCCAATTGCAGAACATTCAGTTCTCAAGTTTTGAATACCAGTCGTCAACCGAAGGGTTTGCCTGTTGCTTCAATGCCATCTTGGTGTGCAAAATGGAAACAAGATCGGTAGAAGTGATTTTGTTTAACATCTGCGAGGAAAGTCTTTAAAAGTTATATTGAATATATTCAACAAGTTTTCTGTGAATTATCCTACTGTGGCTATAAAGATCTGGTAAAGAATCATAACGGACAATGCCTCCTACCATTCAGTAAGAGCAGAGCGCATTCCAAACAATACATGGAAAAAACCTGAAGTGCTATCTTAGCTGAGATCTAAGAATCCTTACAATAACAATGGCTCTCGTGTTCAATAATGCAATGATTTATGTAACAACAAAGACAGCAGTTAACTTCAGCTTATCTGAATGAGGTAAATTGGGCAATGGCAACATTAATATTTACATGTGCACATATTATGTTAACCAATAGCGTACTAGAGGTGGAGCTCAATGGAGTGCAGAGGAATACATTACTTTGTTTAAACAGCTATCAGATTATAGTTCCTCCCTCCCTAACACATTGAAACCTGAGTTACACAGTGTATACTGCCACAGCAATACTGGTACTACAAGAGCGGAACTGTGCTATACTCAACAGGGATAGATGCATACTGTGCAGATTTTGAAGTAATGAACTATGTATTTAAACTTGGATACACAATTTTTCCCATTTCTGTATTATTAAATTCTCTCTTCCATATCATTACATTCCAAAATATAATGCCAATTATTTTGTAATTCTCCAGCAGTTGGGACATTTCTACCCACCTCTTCCTCATAGCCACTTAAATTCATTATACCTGTCCTTGCCCATACATACTCCATTCTGGACACTTTCACTCTTGTTCTAATTTCTTTCCAAACACCCTACTGTTTCTGCCCAATTTCTCCCAATGTTGTCTAACTTGTGTGTACTCAACTGTTGAATGAGGGGCAATGTCCAACTTCCATTTTAAATTGAAATTAAAAACTAGTCAATCACTTGTCATGTTGCTTCTCGTATATATAAAACAAAAAATAACATTTTTTACTTACCTTATATAAGCCTAACATTGTAAAAAATGTAATTTGAAGCACAAAATTGAACCAATTTAAATTATGACAATGGGATTATTTTAATTTGAAAGAGCGGTTTTTCGACCTGGAGCATATTCAGTTCCCCCACCACAGTGGACAGTGATTGAAATGCAGGCATTTCGGAGCCACAATGCAAGATGGATCTATTGCATCATTTTCAAGCAATTATATATTATGACCAGAAAACGAAGTTAAATGTGGAAGAATGCCACTCTTCTCTAGCACACATTTTTGGAGTCTGCCCCTTCTAGAGCCACTGTTAGAAATTGGTTTC
This sequence comes from Tenodera sinensis, assembly GCA_030765045.1. Classification (NCBI taxonomy): domain Eukaryota; kingdom Metazoa; phylum Arthropoda; class Insecta; order Mantodea; family Mantidae; genus Tenodera; species Tenodera sinensis. Next base: position 68,479,961 of record CM060962.1, on the reverse strand, counting down.
ATTAGTTCGTAGCCCCTTGAAGATGAACCTCTTTCCAGTTGCCCAACGATGGCAGTGATCCAAGAAAACACTGATACTGTGGGGTAAACGATCCAAGATCTCACATTTTGTGACATTGCACAGACCCTAAATATTGGGTCAACTGCGGCACAGACCATCGTTCACAATTTAGGCCTGGTCAAGCAATGCGCCTACTAAGTGCCAGAAGCCCAAAAGAACACAAGAGTGGATTGGTGTCATTTTATGCTTGAGAAATATGACAAAAGGACCGTCCCCACTTCAGTAGCATTACAGGCAAGGAACCACCCTTGAAAATTCTGAGAACTAGGAGCTCTGGAAAGATAGTGACCCCTTACTTCACCAAGATGGGTCATCTCACCTGAGATTTTGCACACACATTGCACAGTCAATGCAGAGTAGGCATCTTCTGCATCACGATGCCTCAGCACACCCATCTGCCAGAACATTGGTCTTCTTGGAAACAGAAAAAGTGTGAGTCTTGCTGCACCCACCCTATTCACCTGACCTGGCCATGTGACTTCTTCCTGTCCCCAAAGATGAAAGAAAAAATATGTAGGTAGCATTTTTCATCTGATGATGAGGCTATTGCAGCATATATCAGTGCTGTAAGTGATATCTGGTGTACTGAGCTAGCAGCAAGAGAGTGCAGACGTGTGCTGAGAACACTCCTGTGAGTAAGAGGAAAAAGGATGCAAAGGACATGGTCAGCAAAGATACTACAGACAAAGCCACAGCAGAGCTGGGGGAAATGGGAAGAATACTAGCAATAGAAAAGAGTACAGAGGGAAATAAAAGAAGAGAACTAGTTGAGAAAGAAAAATATAGAAACAATAAAAGAACTACAAAACATTAAAGAGAAAATGAAAAAATGGGAGGACAGAATTAGGAAATATAACTTGGTATTTGTTAGAATAGAAGAAAGGACGGGCTTTGATCCAAGCCAAGAGGTAAGGAAGTGTTGGAGAAGAAGCTACAGATGACCACTAGTAAAATGCGTGAAGCATTTAGATTTGGAAGAAGAAATGGAAGAAACATTCTAGCAAAATTTACAGGTACATATACAACTTACAATGTACTGAAGCAGACAAAAAAAAAACCGAAGGGAACAAACATCTTTATCAACAAAGACTTAATGACCAAAGGCAGCAAATGAAGTTAATAGAACACAAGACGAGCAAAAAGTGAGGGGAAGCAGACATACATAAGAGGTTTAAAATTATGGACAGATGGATAAATAGTGGGGGAAAAGAATGAATTACCAGACATAGTAGTAGAAATTCAAGAAGTGATGTGTCAGGAGACAGAAAATTAATAAGTCAGTCGTATCACATTTCGAAAAATTGCTGAGATGGGAAAGATATCAGCTCATGGACAGATGCAAGAGAGAGAAAAGAGGGGAAATTAGCAAGTGACAAGGTGACAGAGAAAAAAGATGGTGGCAGGGAATCAAAAGTGTTATGAGCAGACCAAGGTACAGTGAGTGGAGGTGAAGATGCTAATGCAAGTTTCTCAAATAACAAAGGGGCAATTCCAAAGTCGAGTAGAAATAAACTGGGTAAACACGAAGCGGTGGGGCATGACCAGGTGGAATGGGAGGACAGAGAGACAGGCATTACGTATGTGGATAGATTGAAACAGGAGAAGGGCGAGCAGAAAAGTCCAGCTTGTTTTTGCAAACATATTAAATAAAAAATGGGTTAATGAACACGTGTTAATCTATAGGAAGTTGAAAAAAAAAGGGAGGAATATAGTGCTCCACGCTGTGTAACAAGGAAGAACAAATGATCAAGTGAACTGTGTTCAGGGGTGGTAGTTGTTTGTAGCGTTTAACGCCCGCTTTTACTACTACGGCACCGCAGGCGGTGACACTGATGATACATGGAATGAAGATGGAGCACCGGTGGAATGAGATGGCGGGGGAAACCGGAGTACCTGGAGAAAACCCGCCCTGACGCCGCTTCGTCCACCACGAATACCACATGCGGGTCCCTGGGATCGAACCCAGGCCACCTAGGTGGTAGGCGAGTGCGCTAACCGCTCGGCCACGGCGCCGCCTCAGGGGTGGTAGGAGGGATGTAGGCATTTTAAAAACACGAAAGTTAAATGAGGAAAGGAAATGGAAGGGATATAGGGCTAAGAAGGTGAATAAATGAGGTGTAGGAAAATATTAATCAGGAAACAAGAACAATGAGGGGGAAAATAATGTTTAGAATGGAATGGGTAATCTAAAATAATAATGATCCTAGGGAAAAGAAAGTATAAGAGAATTTGGTGAAAATAAGTGATTCAAAAAGACGAAAGTTAAAGACTGGTTTGAACAAGGTTAATTAACTGTAGTCAAATAATAAACAGCACACGTTAAAAATTATATTTACAGGATTGCAGAAGGCTCTCATGACCGAGCGGCTAGGGCTAAAGTTCAAGGGCAGTCCAAAATGTATATGCTTTGGTATTCAATAAATTCATATTCATTCAAGTGATATCCCAAAAGAAGTTTGGACTGAGACATTTTCTAAGTAGCTTCAAAGGATGGAAAAGTGCATTGGTACTCTTGAAGAGTATTTTGAGAAGTTCTAATAGTTATACTTTAAATAACGTGTCTTTCTGCTAAAAACTTTTGGCATAACCATATTTCATGAGCATCTAGTGCACATTGCATGTTACGGCTGTAATTTGTTTTGCTAGGCAACTCCCAGCGGTGGCTGACAATGAAGAACTCTAGGACGGCACCCTCCCAATAAATGAAAATAAGAAAAGGCAACATTGCATTGAAAGCACTAGTTCAAATATCCTTGACATCAGGCATCACACCAAAATACATTCCTACGCTTCCGGTTTCTATTTACCTATTTTAAAATGCTAATACACGGAAGAGCGCCAATGTTTTAATTTTTGGATGCAATTTCGGACTGTACCTCATCCACCCGAGAATCTTTGCATCTTGGGGATACTGCAAGTGGTGCAGAGATGGCTTTGACTATAGGCGAGGGGCGTGGTGACGAAAAATAATCTGGGCAGAGTCTGGGCGAAGGGAGAAAGTGCCTGCAATAACTTTTCTCCGAGCTGTCTGACCAGAACGAAACAAATAGTTGTTGATCTTTGCTAAGTGCTCTTGCATCACATACATACTCCTTTCTCTTAAATTGATTTCTGTAATTTAAATCAATTGTAAATGAAATTTAGTTCTGAACTTATATATGCATATTCCCAATAAAACGATATCAAGAAAGTACATTAATACTACATTCATGTTGCTAATTCTGCTAGAAGCATATTGTGTAATGTAATTGTGTTTGGAAGTGGTTAAACAAACAGCTTTAGCAGCACTTTTGAGTGGTGCCATGGTGTGAATCTTCTTGGGGATTGTGAAATAAATTGGTGAACCATGAACAGAGTAGCTATAATCTTTGCAAAAGTTAAAGGCATATGGAGGCGGGCCGTCCTGCAGGCCCCAGCGAATCCTAAGCTTGCCCCGCCTACCAGCGCTGCCGAATGTGGTGCATGCTCTTATGTACAGAACCTCTGCCAGTATACGCACTACGCTTGGCAACAGCGCTCAGCTTGAGCATTGGCCAGTGTTCACATGCCTTTAACTTTTGCGAGCAGTATAGTTCACTCACTGCATTGCATCTCAATTGAAACTTAAGACTTTGATTTTGAGTTAATGCTGTCCATAAACTGACAGACCTTTTTCTAAAAATGATTTTTTTTGGATTCAGGGGGTCTCGAGAGACATTTCCGGTGAAATCTTCACATTGAATTTTTGGGTGGAATACAATGCTTCTTCTTACTGTACATAAAGTAAAAATGTGTTTTTCTGTTATTCCTGTTTGGTAATGAATGCTAGTGATCCTGCATACCTAAAGTTTACGAATTAAGATAAGGTGCACTTAGTGAATAGATGGAAGGTCATGCCTAACAGTCTTTCGCTTTATATGGTTTGTTTTCTTTTCATATATTTGTCTTTTGCTTTATATGGTTTGTTTTCTTTTCACATATTTGCTGGTGAGAATTAACTGTCATGTAAAGCGTGCCGATTCTGAAAATACATTATACAGCCCTCCCAAATTTACGAGTCACGAGCCGCCACTGCAACTGCCATTCCTAGAACCTGATAAAGGAAAAGGAAGATGGATCATGTAAAAGAGAACTTGGAGGATGAGTAGGTCTTGAAATAGAAGTATATAAGGTTGTTTTAAGTCAAAAATTTATTCTATGCCAGATTTGCAGGGAAGCATATAGCGTCTTCTGCCTCAGTCTACTATGTCAAAAAAATTAATGGCAAGTGTTTTGGGCATGAAATTAACATGCCAAATTTTTTAATGCCATTGTTTTACAATTTTTTAATATTAGGAATTATCAGCACCAAAATTATCACAATGAAGGGAGGGGGAGAGAAAGAAAATTAAAAAATAAAAGCACAGATGAGACAGTAACTTTCACATTATCCAAATGCTAGATGCCACCTTTAATTTGTTTCAAATGTTTTTCTTACAGTGGATGCTATTAAGATGTCATGTTCAGTTACAACATCTAACTTTATCACTCATTCCTTATATAACAAAAGTTACATACACGAGTCTCAGCACAACAAATTTAACTCATTAGCATTACATAATGTTGCACTCTGGGTAGCATTCATATACAAATGTACTACAGCATCCTTTGCCAAGACTTCTACTTTTAAAGAGCAATAAAAATGATGCAAGGGATTTCATGACTGCACACATTTCAAAAACATTAGTACAATTATTTCTGAAAAAAAAAAAAAAGGACATCTGTCATGCTCATCAAGAGGGTTATCTGCTGAATGCATGCGTCAAGAGGCTTTAGTATTACCAAGCACTCTGGCATGCTCTAAAATTTGGGGAACATGATATAACAGAAGGCACCCTGCTTAGCCCTGATCGTGAAATTCTGTACACTAGGTTCATTATTTGCTGAGCAACACAAACCTGAACCTAAGTAAACAAAACATTAAATCCTGCAAGAATGCCATTAAGAGTAGAGAGCAACTTATTCCATGCCATCTTCCATTATTGCAACTATTATTTAGGTAATTTAATATTTGCAATACACTTTTATGATCAACAAACCTTGCAAATGCAGCTCCACTGGGCATGTAATCCCTGCACTAATTTTTAACGATTATATATACATTAAGAATTTGTAGTCACTTTCCAGATAAATATCATGGAATGTGCAACAACCTAAGCCCAGCCTTTGTAACATGACATTCAGCAGCTATTAGTCAATCCACTTTCTCTTTTAATGTACATGTCTGCAGACTAACTAAAAAGCACACTGAGGGGTAAGGGGGGGGAAGCTACATTACGTTAGTCTATAGTACTATTTTCAAGAGTTGGGATCTGACAGCTGTGATCACATAAAGCTAGTTAATATTTAGTGGGGAATGTCTACCACTGAAGTTGGCCTTTCATTTATGATAGGGATGTCTAATTACCACAGTGATGTGCTTGGCTATATTACATTCCATACTACCATTCTTGCAGTTAATTTGAGTACCTTGAAATAACTTTTTGAGGTGATCAACCAGGAATCATCCTCCAAATTAACAATATTAAGACAACGGCTGTGTAGCTGGACCATATGTTGCGTTGGGTGTCAGCTTCATTACTTGCCTAATGGGCAATCCAATCGCTATGGTTGTGCATGTCTTGAAATCAAGTATTAATGGATGGAAGTTTAGCTGTTTAGCCTGGTATTCACAGCCATGTAGTGATTTTGTGCAGCTGTGTGCAAAAAGCTTATTCACAACCAAGTGCAATGACACTCAAGAAGTGTCAGAAATTAGGTCATTTGTACAGTGCTATAAGATTAAGCCGCCACATGTTAATTGCACATGGGTCACAGCCGTGTGTTGTTTGCCTGAACACTTTCCCTGCATAGACCATCTTATGCATTGAAACAATGGGATGAACCAGCAAGGTCAACTAGGGGCATTATTTCTTCACAAATGACAACCTTTAATACCTCTCTTTGTTTACCTTTTCAAAGATCTTGGGAATGTTCCCCCTGTGCTTGAAGGCAGGCATTCAATGTCTGAACAGATTATCAAAAACACGTTGCAATTCTTATAGGGATATATTGGTTATTTCTTCCCATGTTTTGTTCCTGTAATGTTCAGGGATTAAATTTATACATCATGCCTTTCACTTCTGTGGCAACATCAACAGCACACCAATATCTCCAATCTTTCCTTCTGTTAAAATGTGACCTTTCATTTTTTAACCAGTCAAACACTGATCCTGTACTTCTAAATTTAATGACTACTCTATGGACTATACTTCAGTTAGGCAGATCAGCATCACGAAAGTGTTCCTGAAATGTTCTATTACAGATTTGCTGTTTATAAAGTAACAAATGAAAGCTCAGTCCAGTAGTAAACTGGACCATGACTGGACTAATATAAAACTAAACACTACAAAAAATGTTACCTGCTGCCTTTGTCATACATGGCTTGAATCAGGTGGTACCATATGTGATGCAATTGCAATCTCAGCAGGCGAATGGCACGTGCCCAAGAACAGGTACCATTAAGAGCATGGTAACTTGATCTGATATCCCTGTATTTAAAATTGGTTAGTACTAGTACAAATATATTAATAAGAACATGTTTATAATTTGTCATAACCGAATAAAATTTATTACTGCAATGAGCGTTACACTGTTTAAAAATGATTTAATGTAGGAACACTAACACATAGTTGCAAATTACCTTCAAAGTTTTATGTCTTTTCAGCAGTTTATTAAAAGAACAATCACGCACTAGAGACAAAGTGTACTGAATGGCCCCCTCCAATCACTGCCCAAAAAGTTCATGTTCAGTTACTTTAAACACTGAAAGTTGTTAGCTAATGCTGGATTTCTGACAATGAAGTCATTAATCCTCTTGCTCTCCAATATTTTTCACTGATGGATGGAGCACTATAAGTGGCCGGGCTATTTGAAGGTGGTTTTGATCCATTTCCTCTTGCAGATCACAGAGGGCAGAGTGGTGAAGAATATATCCCAATTCTGTTTAAATGTTTTGCCAGACAATCACGTCCTGTAATCAACCTGAAGGTTGCAACTGCTGTTTTTTGAGGATACTCAGGAATTACTGTTTGAATGTTTGGTAGTTCCTATCTTTTATTTTTTGATTTTTCATAGTAATATTTTGCAATAATTTTTTTGAATTCAGAGTTGACCAATCTTTTAGCTGCATAAAATGGTAGATTAACTATAGATTTTTGTACACTGCTGGTAACCTTTTTTGCAAGAAAAAAAAATGCTGAAAGTGGTTTTGTTCAAACAAATGTAAATATTTCCCCGATAAACAAAACATTGTATTATTCAGCTTCCTAGTGAATACCAAGATCTCCCTGTTTTCATGTTATTCCTTCCACCATTTTCCTGTATACATGTTTTAAAGACAGTGCACTCAGTTATCCCATTTTAAATAAAGGAAATCTGTAATATGGGACAATTGCCTTTTGAAAATGCATTACTTGCATCTACCTCAATAAAGTTTTGACCTTGGCAATTACTTGTCAGACCCCAATTCTGGAATATAGAGGTATAATTAGTAATCAACACATTAAAATAAATAGAATATTTCTGGATGAATACAGCACATGGGCAAAGTCTCCACAAGCAAAAGTTTCAATATTGCCATTACATGTGGCAACACAGATACATGGCAGGGGATAATCTAATGTTGAGCAGATCAAAGCAAGTGTAATACTGATTAGTTGCGTGAGTATAAACTATGGGCTCTTTGATGTACAAAGTGGACTATTCTGGACTTTTAACACAACAGGTACATGTGAGTGAAGGAAGACAAACACAGATCAAGCACAGGATACAAATCAAAATTTCTTACCAACATGTTTTGTGGGAACAGCCCTTGTAATAACAGTCAAATTGATATTCACAACCAATTGTTTCCCAAAAATACATTTTATTCCAAACTTACATAACTACATTGTACCTTTGAATTGTGTTGAGACAGTTGTAAGATGCAGTTTCCTTTATCTGTATTGCTAATTATGAGATCTGCGAGTGTATTTTTATTTTTGCCCACTAAATAATGGTGAACACGAACCTTTCAAATCTATTACATGCAAATTTATAAAGTGGCGTTTAAAAGGAACATTATTTTAGTTAAATGGTTGTGCATAGGGAATTCCATGGATTACCAACGCAGCACATAAATTTATATTATTGGTGTCAGTTCACTGTACTGTGTGGTAATTTCCTGCTGGTTATTTTTTGCGCAAGCTTAAAACATCAGCAATTTCACTTACAGATAAAAATCACAATTACAAAATTAAAGACCAAGAAATGTACTTTGAATACACATGTAAGACGTTACTTTTGAAAAAACTGTTCAATAAGACATAAAATTTGCCATCTTGGGTACAATCTTCTCAAAATGTATTAATAAAAATGCTAAGGACAGCCTTTTCTTATTTGCTGAGCAGATGAAAGCTTTGTGATGAATTAATGGATGTTAAAACCATCCCACAATGTGAACTATTTGCAATGTTTTGGACCAGCCAAAATTTACGATTTGAAATGGTTAAGAAATATCCTATGAACTAAAATTTCTAAGTAGCAAGGATCCAAGAATACTACATTCCATAATACCTAGAAATTCTTGAAATGTAAGACTCATTTGCCCCTACTTTTCAGGACAAAACTTCCACCATCTCAGACTACAAGTTCAGTCCTAAGTGTTTTAATCCTTAAATGCATTATTTTATGCAAAAAATAAAGTTCTCTATATATTGAATAACCTGGTGTAGTGTAAGTTGACAGCTAATAGTTATATTATACTAGATTATCACTAAATTCCTAACTTCATATATATCAATTTTATCTTAAATACACAAACTTCATCTTTATTATGCATTCTTGTTCAGACCCTTCGCTTACATAAACCTAAGCAAAAAAAGAAAATAAAAAAAAAGTAAAAACCCTACTCGACAAACTGACAAAGCATACTGGAGATTATGCACAACAGCAGCAATGTTTACTACTCTACTTCCAAAAAGTGTTTTCAGTTAGGTAACATCAGTTGACTATCACTTTTGCATAGTCTTATGTTAACACAATGTATAGCATGCTATTACTACTTCACAGCTTCAAACAGAAATGACTACAGTGCTAAGTCCCTTTGCCGAGCAGCAGACCATGCCTGCCATTTGTTGGTCAGTTGTAACATGCTGAAGCATATATTACATGCAAAACTCGAACAGCTTCTGAACATTTTGGAAAAGATATGTTACACCAGGCATGGCAAAAACTGCTTCATTCCCAAAGTCCCAGGAATATGCAACATACATAATGCCACTCAGTAGCATGTAAAATGCAAATGGTGATCAGATGTACCGACAGCAATATAGGAAGCAGAAGGGAGGACAAATACAATTGTTACACATTTTTGCCATGCCTGCACTACACAATGCATTTAAGGGTTAACTTGTTACCTGATAGTTGAGGAAACATTTTACTTTTGTTACACATTAAAATAAATGATTATCAAAGTACATAAAACAGGTATTTAATGGAAACTTGACAATACACGAGTAACAAAGTTGCATAATTGGTTTCGAGAAATTAAGGATTGTCATTTACTTCAAGCTTTTGAATATTGCTTTTAATACATATGAATACAAAAGCTTAGAATTTGCTTTTCCCTTTTACAGTATGAACAACTGAGCTCTACGATTATATTTTGCTTATTTTCCCCTTTTCACACTTGGAACATCCATTGAGCTCCTGTGATTATGTTTTACATACATGATCAGATTTGAATATAATTTCAAGCGCCTAAAAGCCATGTGAATACAGTCCCATACCTTTAAAAAAACATGATTATTGCACAAATTTCAGAGAGCCACATTCGCAGCAAATTTTATGCTTTTACTTAACTCCCTCATGAACCTGTATTTTTATTTATACCATATATAAAATAACAAAGAAAACAAAAAAGTTTTTCTATACAAATTGTTAAAATAACCAACTGTTCCAAAATAAAAAGGCTGATGAAATATATTTACATATTGTTGCAAATTAATAATAACATTCCTTATTTCCATACTTTGCATCTATACATTACATCAGGTCATACTTCATGAATATATGGATGCAATTCAGTGAAATTTTACGTTTTCAACATATCCCTAAGAGAAAAGGAGAAGAAAAAATATCCCCCAACTAATTAGAATGGTATTTGGAATTTTTTCAAAGATGTGATTTGGTAAATTCAAATGAAAGACATACTATTATTTTCCCCCGACAAAGCTCAAAGAGATAGAACCCAGTCTATATTAGCCAGTAATTGGGCAGATTAACCTATTGCAATGCAATAGGATTGATTACACTGTGCTGAAATTCAAGCAATTACTCTGGGATAGACAATGAACAAGCCCTGTATTTAAATTCTTCAAAAAATGCATCATTTCGTTATTTGGGAAGGGGGAATAGCAGAACTATGACTCATTACTTAAGTGAAATCTGATTTATTAGTATGCTTATCTTTGTTTTAGATAATTAAACATGTTTTTTGAAAGATACCTTGATGGTCCGGTTTTTCATTAGCTATGGTACGTGAAAATTTTGATCAGATTAGCAAATGGTATATGACAAAATTCTGACCCATCAACTGCCCCTGTATGGTACTCATAGCATCAGTCATTGCTTTCAACCTTTTTTCCTTACATAATGAACAGGTTTTCATCAATTATTTGTCCAGAGCTGTATTGGTTTTGATGGCAATAACACATTCTTCACCGCAGGATTTCAGGACAGTGCACTGAAAAAGAAAAAACCGTAAGATGGAAAAAAAATCTTATGATTACATTTTATAATACACAACCAATCTTCAACTAACAATTTTCATTAGGTAAGGATATACTTCTTCTCTAATGCAAGATGCTCTGGGGCTATCCTCCTTAGGCCAGATGATTTTAACACTGAGGTTTAAGCCTGGTGCAAAATGGTCTTGGAATGGAAACCATAACAGTAACTAAGTTAAACCACTCATTTTCAAATATAAGTATGTACAATCAATTGTAAGCTTTCTGGACCTTAAGATTAATCTGAAATTTGGACATGTTGCCCATTTCTGCTTATATGTACGCTTTTATCTGCCTAGTCTTCATTCCAGCCAACAGCCAAGGAGGGCATAAGTTCACAGAGCTCTCTAGCAGACTTGGAAGTCACGAAACTGGCAGCTGCAAGCACTGATAACTATGGCTTATGTCAGCATTAGATGCTGTGATATTGCTTTCTAAAATGGTTGGCTGTATTGAATTTCGAAGTTGGCAAAACGGCATTCAGGTAAAAAAAGAACACTTGGCTAGTTCTGATCAAAGGACATCAATGTGCAAAACCAATTTTACAAGAGTCAAAATTTTCCAAGTTTAATTTTAAAGCATTCATGCTTAGAAACAATCTTATGTAATTATTTATTTATGCCAACAAACTTACTGCTGTGTAAGATTTAAAGCTTTCACGGCGCACGTTATTTATTAAAGTTTCACGGGCGATCAGCCGTGTGAGGTTTGAAAATATTGAGCTTTCGGCCATTCTAAACTCCATGGCCTTCGTCAGAATGAAATTTCATTCTGACGAAGGCCATGGAGTTTAGAATGGCCGAAAGCTCAATATTTTCAAACCTCACACGGCTGATCGCCCGTGAAACTTTAATAAACTTACTGTTGGTGTTTTTAAACACACAAGCCGTGTGTGGGCAAAGTTTGAGAGGTAGAACTGGAACTTAAAAATTCAATGCCACAGCTGGGATTTAAACCCAGTCGTTCAAATCAATCTTAAGTAGTAAATGCCACATTAACCATTCCAAAGTGAGAAATTAACCTCAACTCCATTTATTGCACGTTTGAACCTTTGTTTATTATTGCCCTCATTCTTCAGCTATCAGTGCTGGAGTGATCATGCACGTATACCTTACCTTGAAACCTGTAATTTGTCAGCAACCGCACTCACTTCTGCTATAGCCAAGTGCACAAGCAAGAAATCACAAGATCTTTCATGTTACCAAAGGTTGGTGGTAACTGTCTTAGGTAGCAAGAGCACTTAATCCCTATATATGTGGCCACAAAGTGAATGCAATTACAGTGAAACCCTTGTTTTACACTGACATTTAAATTATCAGTGTAGAATGGAGGAAAAATATGAAGTCCCAACATAAAGTCCGTTTAAGAAATATAAAATCTGATTTTATGTATTCCTCTATCTTGCACAGTAATATTTGTGCCCCAATGGTATGCAACACCTTGATATAAACAAGATATGGCACGTCACAATACTTTTGACAGTATCATCAGCTGATTACACTTCTACCTCTGGTTGAATTTTCATTTGCATAAGCCTCTCTAAACTTCTTGTGTGATAAACACCAAAGTCCATCTTGTTTTAATGTCCCTTTATTTCTTCTTAAACAATTGTCAATCTTGTTCACTACTCAGCTGTTCTGTTCTCGACAGATGTATCCTCTGTCTCAACAGAATTTCACTATTAGACTGCCAACTTGTCTTCTGAATCACTGCAAAATTTTCTGCACAGAGAGGTGCGGCACGCCGAAAAATATCTTTTCCATGTTAATAAATGGAACGGCTCTCACCTACACGCGGCGCGCAGAATTGCAGGCTTCCCTTGGCTTCCACTCGCAGAGAATACTACTTCCGCGGGTGTGGTTTCACAATCGGTATCAATCGTGTCACAGCCGTAAGTCTTCGTGCTAATCAAGGTCATCTCTAATTTTGTGACATATCTGTGATCTCTATTCAGTAGCAGTAAATCATTCACAGCGTTTTCACACCTTTATCTGCAGCAATGGATGAGGAAAAGCTTATCACCTTAGTTCAACAATATACCTTTTTGTTTGATAAATGCCACAAATTGTACAGCAATAACAATGCAAGGGATAATGCTTGGGAACAAATAGCTCAAGAAATTGGAAATGTTTCAGGTAAATGAATATAAACCCTATAATTTAAGGAAGAGCTGCATAGAATTAAGACATATTTGATGTTACATTGCGTTCCTATTAAATATTATGTAAGGAAAATAAATAATCGCAGAAAAGTCACACTTTGTAGGGCTTGTGCAGCGACTTGGTCATACACACGTGTGAAAATTATTAGACTCAAATGCACTTCTTATGGTAAAATGGATGCAAGATTTGAACTTGGAAATAGTTTACAACTTCCTAAAGTGAAATAAAACACTTTCTGGGAATATGCATCCACTGCTTGTCACTGTAAATATTTATTTTGCTCCATTAAACAACTCTGAGTGGTAGCTTTTGCTGTGGACAGTTTTTCCTAGGTATAAAAGAAATGGATACCCATGATGAACAAATATCATTTAATTTCCATATACTGTGTGGTCAGGATTATTTACAGGTAATACTGAGTTGATGCATGACTGACAATGGTCATCAGAAGTATACTTTATGCGCATATTTTACAGAGAGAAGAAATTAGAATCCATATTCCCAGGTGCCTAGAACTAAAAGTTAAAATTTGGCAGCGTCAATAGTTTTACTTTGTTTTTTAATATAGACAAACTCTGATTGGTCGAAAATGCTGCAAGCTTTTTACTATAATAACCGCCAATGTTTATAACATAAGCCTAGATCAACATGTAATATTACATAAATAAAACCTTACTTTGAATCTAATAATTTTACACCTTTGTAATTCTAAATCAGTTTATAATGAATGAACAAAAAATTTCAACAGTTTCTAAGTATGTTTATTTAATTGGGCATCCAGTTAAAAACTAAGAGAAGCTAATTTATCTACAATGGTTTAAAACAGCGTTGTTGCAGCAAGCCATATTACATATTACAATATATTAAATGTGAAATATAATAATGATAATCATAATAATAATAAATAATTAGTGGTGGTGGTGGTGGTGGCGGCGGGGACTGTGGTGGTAAGTACAAAATATTTTGAGGGAAACAATAGTTAACCTTTCTAACACTAAAACATACACATTTGAACTTGGAAAATGGCTATGTAAAATTGTAGTTTAACATGAAATTATGTATTGTAATGCAGCACTAGTACTCTGCAATGGGGCATGTAGTTGATACCAATAAAGAGAACAGACACACACTAGTACATTGATTTCTATTGCACTGGGTAACATCCTCGACGAATTATGCTATCTTGCCAGTGAACCTTACCAACACTGCTGAAGTACTCTTTAAAATGATCCCTGATTTTCATAGATTCTGATGCAACATTTCCTCCGACGTTTACTAGTGGCTGAAAAGCACCACTGTTTGCATCACCTGTTGGCTCATCGGGCAATGAAATTACATCTTTCAAAAAGTTATGAATAACACACGTTGCCAACACGGTAGTTTTAACATGTTCGGGTATCATTTGCAGTCGTCTTTGATACAGCCTAAACTTTTGAGTAATGATGCCGAATGTATTTTCAACAACGTTACGTGCTCGACTTAGTCGATAATTAAATACACGTTCCTCATAGCTGTTTTGTAGCTGTGCTTTTGCATAGGGACGTAGTAAATAATGGCACAAGGGAAACGCTTCATCTGCGACCACAACATCAGTCCCAGGCAAGGGTTTTTCATCAGGAACATTGAGAATATTGCTTTCCAAACCTTCTATTTTGCCTATGCTCCTCTTGTTCTGCTTCTTCGCAAATTAGCGCTAGTACAGCCAAGTGACCCATTGAGCTGATTGACAGTGACTGACCTTGGCACATCAACTCTTCGGCGAGTCTCACTTACGATAGATGTGAGCGAGTTGCTGTTCGGCGCGCTGCGCTTCTAGGTGTGAGCCTGCCTTAACAAATCTGTTAAGCAGCCACTGCAACAATATTTCAACTACTACATTTCAAAATGCAACTATCTAATTCAATTTCATGTATTTTTAGTAACAGCAGCAGTTTGCTCCATAACATTGGAGATTTAATTGGTTAGAGCACCCGCCTGGTAAGCGGAGGATCTGTGGTTCAAATTCCAGCTGTGGCATATATTTTTTCAGTTCCAATTCTACCTCTCAAACATTGCCCACACATGGCTTGTGTTTAACAACACCAGAAATAAGTTTGTTGGCATAAATAATGCTTGTAGTATGTTGTCAACATTTACACACAAGGTACATGAGCTCAGGAATACATTGTTTTAAGTTTATTTAGTGCACAAGCTATCTACTGTGTTACTGCTGTTATTGTTCCACTATTTAATAGAGAAAAATTTAAACAACCAAAATCATACAATTTAATATTTTGAGAGGGTGAGAAAATTGCAGTTTTTTTTTTTAACTCCAGACCAAGATTGAGTTATGGTCACCAGAACTTGGCACTCCTTTTTGCCTTTTTTGGGTGAACCACATAAATATCACTATAATCACTCCACTCTTAGGTCCCAACATGATGTAAACACAAGCCGCCAACAATTAACCTGTGATATGCCGAAACCAAAGTACACTACAAACTGTAGTCCCTTAAATATTGGAGATTATCTGGTTTCAAGATGTATGATAACCATGGTAAAGACTACTTCAATGTAATGCAATACCAGGGCTATTCCTAAAACTCCAAGTAAATATTTATGCCAACAAGGTTACAGCTGGTGTAGATGTTCAGTTGCATCGCAAACACGAGTCCATGTGGCACTTGTTTGCGTTAGCTGCAACTGATACAAACACCAGATTATCACAGAGGGATATAAGGTGGGTCTGGATCTATTCTTCAAACCCGTTTTTTAAAAGTATTTTTTGGTTTAGAGTTCATCGGAGCACTGTTTCAAGACATCTTCAAAGGAAAGCAATAGGTACTGTATGATGTTCTGAAGATGAGCAAACTGTTCATAAATGGAGAGGGGGAGAGGAGAAGCAGCACCAATTGATCTTAACATACCTTTAGAGTAATGCCAAATGCTGAACACCTTTTTCCTTCTTATTTATACCATCTATAAAATACTATTTTCTTGCTTTAAAATTCTGTAATATACAAATATTTACTTGTATACATGATTGTGCTGTGTTCAGAGAACAGTCTGCAACACTTATGAAAGTCAGAGTCTGACAAAATGGCCAGACCATGTTTTGCACCATTTGTAAGCAAGAGCAAATATCCCAAAATTCTTACGTATGCAGGAGGCAAAAGCTGTTGAGAAGTAATGATTATTGCAATTATGGGTGTCAGTTTTGGTGTAAGAGTTCTCATGAAAAGTGTGCCGACAAAATGAACATTACTTCAACTCAAATCACTGTGCTGTTCATCTCCCCCTTTCCCTTTCTGCATCCTAAATATCTATTTCAGGATTATCCTTGGCCAAGATAGAATATAGTATTAAAAAAGAGTTGGAAGTTTGGAAATAAGTATTTACCAGTAATTCTTTCCCAGCTTCAAAGTCAGCACGCAGCTGTGCACCAAGTTCGCCATCAGGTACCTTCAGATCTTCACGTAGATCACCATTATCAGCCATAAGGCATAAGTAACCATCATCTGATATATCTGTTAACTGCAAAAGAAAAGCGATATCATTTACTTTGTGTATGTCTGATCCTGAGATATTTATTGTGCAATAAACTAAAAATGGGTAAGCGTGAACTAACATTCATATATTTATTTATTTATTTACTAAGCTATATACATGTGAATATGACTGGTGTTCAGCCCTGGCTCATTGCCAGTCATATTCTTATTCTACAATAATTCCTTAATTCTAACTTATTCTATCACTTATATCTTATTGTTCAACTCTATTTACTGTCCAGATCCATTTATTTTTCACCTTATGTAAAAATCTTCCTACCCTCTTACTGTCTTGATGAAGCATTTCAACTATAGATCTATTTCTATTCATATTCGACCATTTCTTATTAATATATTCTTTTCTCCAACCTTCAGTCCCAATACAATTAAATATTATATGTTCTATGTCTTCATTTCCACCACATATAGGACATTGGTTTTGAGGAATGCCCTTCCTTAGACCCTTTAATCTCCATACTCCTGCTTTCATCCATGCAATGCCTTCTCGCTCCTCTTTGTCTGTCACGTCTATATACTTCTCCCTACCCCAAGAGTTTTTCATTTGTACATAAAAAATTAAGGATCTCTTTTCAGCTATCTCACTAAATATGTTTTGTATTTCTATATCGTCAAATCTTTTTCTTGCCAGTTTCCAAAAATTGTGTATATTATTTTCTCTATTCCTCCATACTTCCCCTAAACCACTACTTTCCAAGTTATTTCTGAGACAGTCTGCCCAACCCTTATTCTTTAGGCTTTTTTCTTGATATAGTAGGCACTGTTTCAACAGGTTCCTTTCTTCCAAATTTAATATTCTAAACCAGTATTTCAGTGCCCTCTCCATAATCTTCCCCTTACTTGTTACCCTTCCCAGTTCTATTTGTGCTACCTGCCTAACAGTTGCATTTGGTAATCCAAGTAATTCTTTGCAGAAAGTTCTATGCACCTCATCTATGACTTCCCAACCTCCTCCTAATCCCCATACTTCTGTCCCATATAACATCTTTGCTTCAACTACCATATTGTATACATTTTCTAACCATTTAACATTTATATTAGGTACTTTGTATTTGCAGTTTCTGGTTGCTGATAAAGCCCCTTTTCCTTTTGCTAATGCAAATTTCTTTTGTTTTTCCCAATTACCACTACTATCTAACTTCACTCCTAGATAAATGCATTCTCTCACTACCCTATACTCTTTTTTATTTTCATTCCTCCATTTTTCATATTTGCTCAATTTCCCTCCTTTTTTAAAAACTATGATCTGTGTCTTGTCCTGGTTCACTTTTAGGCTCCATTCTTTACAGTAATTATTTAATACTTGTAAGGACTGATTTAAGCCATTCACTGTGATTGAACCTACAACTAGATCATCTGCAAAAAGTAGTCCTGGAATCTGTATGTTATTAATAACAGGCATAAAGTTATTATTTCTCCCAATATCCATTAATACATCATCAATATAAAGATTAAAAAGAACCGGACTCAACTTACATCCTTGCCTAAGGCCTTTCTCTTGTTGGATTTCTTTTGTTACAACTCCCTCCTCCACTCTTATACAAAAGGTATTGTCTTTATATAATGCTTTGAGAGTTTTCACCATTTGTTCACTCACTCCTTTACTCAACAGTTTGTGCCATAACAAATGAAGCTCAATTCGATCATATGCTTTTTCTAAATCAACAAAAGCCATATACAACTTTCCTCTTTTAGCTTTCAAATATTTATCTACCAAAGTTTTTATAATAAATAGATTATCAACTGTTCTCCTCCCTCTTCTAAACCCCATCTGAAATTCCGAGAGAATATTAAATTTCTCAACCCACGTTTGTAACCTACTTGCCATAATTCCAGTAAAAATTTTCCCTACATTTGATAGTAAAGCAATACCTCTATAGTTGTTTGGTTTGTCGACACTACCCTTACCTTTGTATATTGGATGTATGATTGCTTTCCCCCACTTTTTCGGTATATAACCCTTCTCTTTAATTTGATTGAATAAGTCTACAAGAACCTTGACTATTTTTTTCAGTACACCATTCCTTAAGGAACTCTGTTGGGATCCCATCTATCCCAGTTGCTTTATTTCTCTTCATTAATTTAACTTGCTGTATTATTTCTTCCCCTCTTATTTCATCATCCAGCAAATCTACATAATTGTTAACTATTTCCCTTCTTCCTATTTCTATTTTGCTCTTTTCTCCCCCATACAGTTCTTTAAAGTAATCCACCCATTCACCTGGATATACATCAGGTTTTATTACATAATTATTATACATTGATTTTATAACTTTCCATACTGCATTTACATTATTTTCGTTTAGAACCCTTATCAGTTTACTTTCTTGTTTTTTCCTCCAGTTTATTTTCTTTTGTTCTAATAATGAATTATATAAATCCCTACCTTGCATATATTCTTCCCTTAATTCTTTACCACCTATTTCCCTCCATTTTATAAGCTTCTGTTTAACTTGTCTTTTTATTACTCTGCATTCTTCATCAAACCAACCCTCGTCTCTTTTGTAAACCCTCTTATTTACTATCATTTCGTCCCCAGCTCTTACCATCATATTATTTAGAATATCCATCGCATTTTCAATTTTTTGTTCTTTTATCATACAATTTATTCCACACTGACATATCTGGCCATAGTTAGAGCTTAACACCTGCTTAAATTTAATGCCATACTCCTCCTTCCATCTGTATCTGCTATACTTTTCTACCATACATCCATCCTCTCTTAAATTGTCAATCATTTGTTCAGAGTGTATTTTTATATCCACTATCAGTGGAAAATGACCACTACTAGAGCTTAAATTTAATACCTTAAAATTACTTAAAATGTATCCCATGTTAATTGGCCACAGAACATAATCGATCACACTTTGCCCATTACTGCTTACAAAAGTATATTCCCCATTCACATCTTCTCCCAATTTCCCATTCAAAATATCAAAAGAATTCAATTCACAAAATTCTATAAATTTTTCATATCCTTTATCTACCATCTTATCTTTACTCTGTCTAATTCTTTCTGATTTTTCTAATACATCACAACTCATCCAGCCATTCCCTCCATTAACATCATTTTCCCCAATCCTAGTATTAAAGTCTCCCAATAGTATAACCTCCGAATTTATATATTTCTCCTTTAAAGTTTGAATATCTAGCTCTAGATCCCTAAGGAGTTCCGGATTATGAAATCGCGAGGAAAGAGGAGGATTGTATATTATTCCTATACAAATCACTTTTCCGTCTATTTGTTCGTCCTCTAATACCACCCATAATATCTCTTTCCTCCTTGACCATGATTTTTTAAATCCTTTATTTAACGTCTTCCTTACAAGAAATCCTATGCCTCCTGAAACCCTTCCCTTCCTTGCTAGGGTATGACCTTTTAATCCTACGTACTCAAAACCCTTTACATAAATTTGTTCCTCTTTTAACCATGTTTCGACTACCGCAAGGTAATCAAGTTTTGTCAATAACTGATTTAGACTCCCTTTATCCATTTTATTTTTTATTCCCTCACAATTCCAGAATCCAAGCCTCCTTATAGACCCTGTTCCCTATTGCGATCCTGATCTAAATCTGAATGATTCTAGTGTTTTTTTACTCCTTAGTCGTATTCCTTGTTTCGAGGTGGACGGTTTATTTCTGTCTAAAACTAAAATACTGCCATGTTCAGATGATACGATGCTGTCATCTTCCCCTTCCCCTTCTGTATTTTCCCCACTACTCGGACGCCACGCCTTCCTTCCTTCCACCACCAATTTGCGAGCAGCTATTACTTCCCCCTTACTCGGTGACACTATTTTCCTGTGTGACGTCTCCCCACTCGCTCCTCCTCCTGCCGGCTCTGCCACAGGTCCCTCCGCTGACGTCATTGCACTCTGTTCTGACGTACTCGCTACGTCATCTCTTCTTGCTTCTGACGCAATCATCTGCCTGCCAGCCCCACGTGCCGGTAATGTAATTTCTTTATGACTATCCTTTTCCTGTGGTCTCCGATCGTCCATTGAACTTCTTTTCGATCTGCTTTCCATCACTCTAGTTGCTGATGTATTAAGCTGAGTCATTTCCTGCTCGTGTGTTCTGTATCTTCTTATGCCCGTTTCGTACCCATCCACTATGCGTCCGTCGACCCACAATTGTAAATTCTTTATGAAAGCCGATCTTCCTTCCAATCTTGCCATCTTCATTTGTTGTAATAAGTTTCTCTTTAAGGCTCGTTGTTCCATCGTTAAATCCCTATTTATAAAAATATCTGACCCTTTTAGCTGCTTTGTTTTCTTTAGCACTTCATAAACAAACTGCACTGACGTAAATCTTGCGATAATCATTCTGGCTCCTCTTGATCTGCCCACTCTGAAAGCCTCCCTTATCTCCCAGCCCTGTAGTACCATTCCAAGCTTCCCTTCTATGATCTCTCTGACCTCTTGCATAGGCCATACTCCATTCCTTTCTTTTACTCCTGATATAACTAGGTTGTATCTCCGGTGCCTCTCTTCCATCAGCTCCACTCTTCTTTTGACGTACTGTACCTCCTTGCTTATATCTTGCATTTCCTTTCTAATCTCTCCCTTAATATCTATTAGTTCCTTTTCCACTCCATTGAGTTTGTTTCCTAATTTCTCATCCATGTTCTTTATTTTCTCCAAAATTTCTTCCATAACATTTTGATTTCCATTTGGCCCCGGGTTAATTTCAACACCACCAATCACCAATAATATACCTAAGGCACATGTAAGAAGGAACATGTTTACCATTTCTTCCAAGTTGCTGCTTGTTTTAAACTCGTTCCATTTTAACTTGTTGAATGTTCCGATTCTTCCCCTGTACACTTGAATACAAACACCCATTGTTTCTTGAGCCCTTTTTCCTTTCACTCCAGGAGCTACCTCCACACACGTCTTCTCTCTACCACTGCTAGCTTAGTACTCCCACATTCATATAAGCAATCCCATAAATATAGAGGGAGAAGTCATTAAACACCAGACCATGAGTTTTGTGCTATCTAATAGGCCAGCTTTGATCAGTACATCATTTTCACCTTTTCAAGTTATTTTTAATCCTTAGTTTAGAATTTTTTAAATGCTTGTGTTAATAAAAATATCTTGATACAAATAGGAAATTTGTTTTATCAGAAAAACTACCATAAATTTATGATCCATAACTGTTCATATTACCACATAATCACTTTATTCATCCTTTGTATCTCCTAAAAGATAATGGACATGTCAAGCACAATATTTACAGAATAACATTAACATAGTAATAGATACCAAATGTACAAAAGAAATAGCACAGTAATTGCAGAAAACAAAATATACAAAAGAAAATACAAATTTTTAGAAAATGGTAACACTGGAAAGGAGAAAACAAGTTAATAAAACCAAACTCTTGAATGAATACATTTTTCAACTAAGAATTTCTATAATTTGGTTTTAAAAGACTATTTTGTCTACCTGTTTTATATGAAGTAGCAAGTACAATTTTATACCATTATAGGTGAAGAAACGTTTATACAGAGTAGTATGACTAATTGTTGAAAGATTTAAGCTTCCCCTTGTAATGCTTAGGTGTCATTTGGCAAGTTTTGAAGCTATTTTTTTATTTTAACATCTTCCTGTCAGTTACAGGCTGCCAAAAAGACAAAGAATACTAATTCAAAAGTAACAAAATAGTTAAAACTAATATAAAAGCTAAAAATTGAAAATAAGGAAAGTGTAATCTCTTAAAACAAAAAAATAAAATAATCATGGTGCATATACGTGATTTCTAAAAATAGCTATAGAGCCTTTGAGCGTCAATATAGCGACATTGTACAGCAGATCTTTGGATAGGCCAGAACTCTATGAATCCTGCAAGCAACCTCAGGATTACCCTCTTGCTGCAACCATTAATCATGTTACACTGATGGACCTTCATTTTGTAATAACGAACGGTTGGTTCTTTAACATAAAAGAACGACAAGTTTGCAGACACTCAGTGTAGTAAGTATAATACAGAATTTAAAGAAAATAGGAAAGTGAATATAAGAAGCGACATTTTTGGTATGGTTTATTGTTTAATCAAAATTTAATAGGATCACAGAGCACTGAAAATGCTGTTCAAAGTTTGATAACCTTAAGAGTGTTAAATTTTTTTCTCACTGGAAAAAAAAAAACCCTCACTGAAATCACTTTCTTTGCTACTCTTGGCATTCTCATTCTCAGCTTTTGAATTGTGGAAGTTGGAATGTCATTCCAAATGGCTTGTACATTCCAGTGTATTTTGAGATGTAAGGCAACTTTCTTTACCTGGCGAGCCAGTCCATCCCAAAGTAACTCAATGGGGTTAAGACCTGCAGACTGAGCTGGCCACTTTATAATTTTCAGTTTGCCTGCCCTCTGCTGAGTCTCCCGGTACTTCCTGCATATTTTTAAGTATGTTTTGGGTTACCTGATGGGACTGCATATCTGCTCAAGATGTTGTGGCAGCCATTTTTAAGCATCCCCTTAACATTGTGTATGGTGCCTGACACCATTGAATGCAAAATGGCTCCAGACCATTGCAGAACCTCTTACATGCTTCGCTATTCAGATTTTGAAGTCTGGATGCATCTGTTCAGTTGGTGATTGTCTTACACAGGTCTGTCATGTTTCCAAAAAGCTCAAATCTGGATTCATCAGTCTTCCTAAGAAGGTGTTCTTACAGCTACTCTCCCTAACAGATTGGCTGCTTAAGTCTTCTCTTGACAGTACTGGTATTTCCTTATTGTGACTCAAATTAAATTCAGCTTGAATTTCATCTGCTGTAGGCTTTTTAGCACTAGTGCTATCCTCACTTTTATTAGTAACTGCAGGTCTCCCACTTTTCTGTCCCTATTTGACCCAGTCTCCCTTAATCTCTGGCATCAGCAACTGTTGTCCTGGTAATCTAAGATTTTTGGGATATTTGTCGAATTGAATGACCATTTCGAAGGGAATTCACTGCCGACTGATTTTCAATACTTAATGTCTGCTTATGGCCCATATCCTGGAATTAAATACATTTTGCTTAATTCTGTGGAATATGAAATTGCTTAAATTTTGAAAATATGTATAATATTGGACTGATTCCATAAATCATGTAATAACTGGAAATATGCATTTACTCACCCTTTTACAGACACAGGAATCACTATAGTGTAACGAGCTGCTCTTAGATGGACAAAGTGATTCACAACAACTGAGAATATGCAACTTAACGTGTCAGCAAAACTCTCACTCTGCACCTGCACACAAAGGACTCAGCTTGAGTGGCAATATCATGCAGTGTCAAGGTCTTGACAACGCTGACATGTGTATGAACTTGTAAGATACGCTTGCCTAAGTAAACAGAAGTTATTCAAGTTAAGTGCTACAATCCACCACTTTTACTGTGTGTCCAAAAACTTGAATGGCAGAACCCCCCTCCCCACTCTGCTCCACACACAGAAGTGTCATAATTCTAAGTTCTTTAAAACATGCTGTACAGCTCACATAATTGGGTTGGTTAATTATTCATAGAACTTTTTGCAATTTGAACTTTTCCTGACATCTTTTAGCTGCCCCAGAAGATGCCATAATTTAAAACAGTGTATGAGACTAAGCAGAATACACTAGTCACTGTATTCATGTCATTTTTAATGTTTAATAGCATAACACTGATTACTTTGATATCTTTTACTTCATTTTAGAGTAGACAATTGTTTTTCTGAAGGACTTTTTTTTACTCGTGTTTATCTTGTTCTAAAGGGATGTAACCGCTATCACCTCCCAATTGCAATCATACTCTTCATAAAATGAATGGATCTCCCACTTGATTCAATACTGGGCAATTTTAAGTATGACAATACGTCTTTCAGCTATCACCTCCCAATTGCAATCATAATCTTCATAAAATGAATGGATCTCCCACTTGATTCAATACTGGGCAATTTTAAGTATGACAATACGTCTTTCAGCGTCTGTCCCATATTAGTACATGAAACCTAGTATCACAAACTAATGTAGTCTGAGCTTTCAGCTTCGCAAGTGTTATGAAACATGTTGATAAATTTTAAATTATACTTGAACTGGAAATATTGGACTGTTCATTTTTACTTTTAGAGCAACTTTTAATATATTACTTTAACACCGCTGAAGTAGCAAGGACATTACCAGTGAAACTGACCAATTATGTACCTAAACACTAGCACTATAAAATCTTAGTATTTATAATGTTTCAAGAATAGAATTCTAAAGATAAATACAGTTACTAAAATCATGACAATCCTTAGTGTTTCGCTTCACTTGGTTCAATAGGGTATACCAAAATTGTTAAATCAGCCAATTTGATCAGGTTTGTCCTTCAAGTCTTCAAGCTTCAAAGACTTGATACACAGCATTATAGTTTTCAAACAGGGAAGAAGGAACACCCCGAATAAGTTCTATATTTTTAGAATTCATGCAAAAATGCACAATGTGATGAAACCAGCTAATCAACGCAATAAATAAAGATAACCAAATAGTAAATAATTCAACATGTCACGAATATATTGAAAAAAAAAGTTCTCCTACATAGAACAATTTCTACGGAGGTTTCTTCTGACCCAGATCACCATGGAATAACAGTGATTGCCAGAAGATATGAAAGCTACAAAGGGTCAAACCTTTGTTAAATTATGAAATTAATAAGTGCTGTTATAGATTTTATAAGGCATACAGTATCAGAAGGCACATCAGCCGAAGCTCGAGAGGTCTCACCTATAGCGACGGCCATACCAGTTGTGCAGCGTTGCCTAGTTCAGAACGCACAGCACAAGCGTGAGCAACAAAGACTTTTCTTTTTCATGCGCCCAGAATTACTGGAAATTTGACATTCTAATATGTCTTGGCATATGCAGCAAGAATTTTTGAGAGAGCCTGTACAAAGGCCATTTTTCTACGATGTATGGTTCTCGAGTAATCGCTTCGAGAATAAACAACTGACTCCCGTGTTTATGCTTATGTACGCAATTTCCAATCTTGGCTGTATGTTTTATTCCTTTTCAATATGCAGTTATGGAGTAAGACATAATGAAGTGTCATTAGGAACTGCATATATTTAGTTCATAAATTAACTGACCACGGATCACTGCAATCACGCGTGAATACTTAAGTTTGGCTCAAGACCAGTACGTAACGCAAATTGGGTGTTAGATGCTTTGTGTAACTGTGATAATAAGCAGAAAATGTACATGTTTACATTGTGTTTAGTGTAAGTACGTTAATATTGAATGATACAGTATATAATATTATCCTTTGCTGCATAACTTATGTTCTGACAACATGTGACACGACAAATGTTACTTTCCTCGTTCCCTCCCCATAACTTCCGCTCTGGCGCATTACTTGGCAGCAGTGCAGCCACCGTGTGCACGCATTGGTTCAGCTCATGTGCCTTCTAAAACTGTACTCTGTATTGTATATGTTCTACAGCACTTTCATATGAAGTTCACAAATTACTAGGTAGGTTTGCAAAATTTTCCCTCATCCACTGAAGTGTAATAATTTTGTGAGGACATAAGATTTAGAACATATGTTCAGTGCAGTAAAGGTACAGATCAATGAATGCAAGGTGTGCTGAACCGACTCTGGCACATCCAATCGCACACAGGCAAAAAGCCATGCATCCGTTAGGTTTTAAATGAAGAGCCACTTTGTGCATTTTGTAGTTGGCTTCTATTCAGAAACTTTTTTGGCATGAGCTCTGGCAATGCTAGAGGCTATAGAAAATCATTTCACTTACAATAAAGAATAATTTGATTCTTTGAAAAAGATTCATTTTAAAGCAGCTGTAAACAGTATTACAACATTTTAAACACATGGAAGTTTCCATGTGTTTACACACATGACCGCAAATGACTAAGCATTCCAAATTCATAACTGATTCAGAAAATCGTGTCCTAACACAACAAATACCACATCCTCTGATTAGAATGTAATTAGACTCTGGTATGTAACCCAACAAATATTTTAAATTTCGTTAAAATACGATCCACCCTAAATAATTATGTAAGGAATGGTATGGAGCTGTTTTTCACTATTGAAGTCAGGAATTTCACTTAATGGAACAAAGCATAAAAATTTAATTGCATATCATGATGGCACTCATTTGAAATTAAGCCATTCCGATATCAGTTGGAGTTCCACGAAAAAGTATTTTTCCAAGTGCTGCTTCAGATAGGTGTCCTATATTTCTAATTCATTTAAATATTCAACATAATTGCCTCTGAAGATCCCTCGTTCTCACTGTGACAATGAAAAGCAAGTGCATGTTTTCGTACAAAACTTACAGCCCACACAAAATGGGCAAGTAAAGCTTGTACTTCTCCATTTCATTGATATGCTGCTCAACAAAGAGCTTATACTGATTATTCATTGAAAATTCTGTTCTTGGAGTTACCCTGAACACTGATGCTTTCTTTCCCCCTTCATATTATGTGATAACAAGAACAGTTGCATTTTATGGGTGCCTTATAAATGTTATATCTTCAGAAGGCTGGAATTCCAAACCCACTTTTCTTTTAAAAGCAACGAAGCATTTGTTGAAGGTATTACAACACAGCCAATACTCACTTTCATAAGCTTTGATGGTGAAATGCCTTACATTTTTTAGGTTCGTCTTAATTCTGAGTGCAGGTTTTGGAGGATCTGCTCTAATTACATATTGCTTTTTTGAGAAAGGATGTTTGAAAGCTGCTTATGTTGAGTTTGTCTATCACTATTTCGATTTTTGTTGCTACAACGGCACAGAAACCAAGTTTTATTGCTCTCCGATTCATTGTGACCTCTTGGTTGTTACTGCCTGTGTACATACCTTGTCCCAGAATCCGTGCAAATCTTGATTTGCTTCAATAGTAACCAACTGTCCAAATCATGCTCAAATGTCCACAATTGAAAAGCACACCACATGGGAATTACTCCCTAATCACAACTTTTAAATACTATAAATGAACCCAATTCTTAATACGAGATGTGGTCTAGGTCAGTACATACATTGGGTCAGGCGTGCAACAGCTTCCTCTAGATGATAGATGCCGTTGACCCAAGCTTTTTTTCCAAACATACTGTGGGGGAATGGTGCAAATTCAAATCATGTTTATGAAAGCTTGATTTTTAATGACATTAAAATGGTTAGGCACCACAAAATTATACTGAACACCGATTTGACAATCACATTGAGGAAAATTGCAAAATATGTAATACATCTCACATTCAATGACGCTATGCAGCTGTGTTTACCACTAACACAATGTAACACTTCTTTAACAATCTACCTGAAAATATTAAACTATTCAGATAAAAATGTTCACATCTGTCCTTGAAACTTAATTGGATTTCATTCATTACACGAATACCTAAAGCAAAACCTGTTGGTTGTACACATTGTTCTAGCCTAATTTTGTCTCCTGCCTGTTAACCTATTTTCCTTTAGTATTCAGGATATTATTCAACACTGCAACATTTTATGAAGTCGTATCTTACTGTAGTATAGGGTGAAAGTAAGTATATGATCAGCCTGACATTGTGGATTCCGATATTCCACTACAGATTCACTGCGCCATTGCCAAGATCGCTCCAAGAGATTAAAAACCTATAACACCTAGAGATGTAACAGAAGGTGAAGCTGGTTTCTAAACAACTTTTGAATATATTTAAGGAAAGTAAAAATGGCTAAACATCTGACTGACTGCAGTTAATTACAATCTTAGAATATATTTACATTTAAAATAAGCAGCAAGACATTTGACTTTTGGGGCTTTAACTTCAATGAACATTACACATGTAATAAATATACCATAAAACAATTTATCAAAAATATGCCCTTGGTTTCGTTTCCATTCAGGCAGACTGCTAATCAGTGGTGAGGTTAAAAATGTTGTGTAATATTCCTAATACTTTCAAAATCTACATTATAAAATATATTTTCCAATTGATTGTTACCTGATAATCCTCACGCTTTACAAAAGGCACATCCATATTATGTGTTGAAGGACATATATCTTCATATTTCTTGGCATTAAAAATATCTATACCAACAAGATGTACTTTTGCATGTCCATGTTTCCCTGTCTTTGATGTCGACATTTCAACAATTTTGCATGGGCGAGACTGAAACAAAAATAAACCTGCTCATAAAACACATTCCATTATGCCGAAGTGCAATGCAATAAAACACTTGATATATTTGTGTCTCAAACTTTGTGGTTTTTAACAAGTTTTAAAGGCTATTAACATTTAAATGCATTGGCTGTAAAAAACATTTAAATTTCACACCTCATTTTTCTTAATGCAAGAAAAGTGACGGTGTAAAGCAACGTTACCAGGATTTTACAACAATGAAATTTAACAAATCTTAACTATCCTATAGACTATGGTGATATGTAAAATATTTACATGTATGATCTGTTCACACCTGAAAGTTAAGACGGTCACAATAACCAAAAGTGGAAATCCGAACAAGCACAAAAACTGCAACACAAGCGTTTCCACAGGAAACATACCAATTGCCGGTAAAATTTTAACCAATGGAAAGCTTTAACCTTTTCATCCCCAGAACTTTCAGGGAAACAGATGGGAGTGTAAATAGTGTAATTTAAGGGATATATTGCATCCTATTTTGTGATAAGACAGCAAATTTGAAACAAGGTCCTCATGGTTTCCAGCTCGTTTCCCCCAAAAAATTGTTCAGAGCACTCAATAAGCCACTAACATCACTGCAGAACACTAAATCTGCCTTCCATAGAAAAATATTTCTCAAGATGTCTGACAGTCACGAAAAAATGCCTCTTCCACACTTTCGACAAAATAGTTCCATTATTGCAATCTGGAAGCTAACTCCTTTGCTATAGGAAGTTCCATATCTCTGACTAAATCATTTAACTCTGGCCAATTTTAAGTGCTTCAGATTTAACATCAGGTGCAAAGACAGGTCCACATTTTTATTTGGTTACAATGTACCATAGTATAAAAATAAGCAACTGCAATTATCAGTAACATTTTCACCACAAGGGGTGCTCAAAAATTGTGTACACCATTGATTTTCTGTAATGTAACATGCTTCTTATATAAAACATGCAGTGAGGGACAATACCTAACAGCTTGAGTATTTCCCAAGTCAAAGAATTCAGCTGTGTCCTGAGCCTTGGCATACAATCACAAAATCACTTCTACAAGCAGATATTTCATTATATCTATGTACAACACAGAATTCCTGGCTTAGAAAATATTCAAGCTGCACAACTATTCCATCCCCCACTGTGCAATGAAGAATTCTTATACACATTAGGTAGCGGTTTAATATCTACGATTGTGTATATTTCAATGTATGCAAACCTAATAGGTTATGTTATGTTGTCTAATGCTGTATTTTATATTTTGCTAAGATTAGTACACAAGTAAATATTTACCACTTTACAGCGAAGAAACTTTTCCCCACAAAGTACTGTTATGCTTAACTGTCTTGTGTGCCAAGTAAAGAATTTTAGATGTATATTAAATATGATTCACTAACTGGGAAGTGAAACAGCAACTGAGAATGACAATGAACATCCATGATGCAATGCTAATAGTGAATGTGCTTGCATTCAGGATCCCTACTAATGATGTAAAGCACGTAATTGCCACTTACCTTGAGCATCACAAATCCATTTTTACGCAAAGCTGAGCATTGCATAGGGAAAGTTACTGATGCACCAGAGTCTCCAGTTTCAAAGTGAGTGTCCTCGATGTCAGCCATTTTTTTTTTTGAGAGATTCAAACTGTAAATATAACAAAAACTTTCTTAAACAAAGAATAAAATTTCTTTCAGGGCAACATTACTCATCAGTGAATTGACACACAGGTGAAGCATAAATTCTTGAGATATCTTTAAGAATTCTTGCAGGTAATTTTTAAAAATCCAATCCAAATGCAAACCATTACATATCGTACAGCCAGTGGATCTATGGCCCTGACGTTCCACAGCTGTGGTGAGGTGGAGGGGGAAGGTTGACACTGCCAACGTATAGTAATGAGTTTTGGAACATGGATTCTCAAAATTCTTTTAATGAGAGCATGATGGATACCAAGTTTAAAACACTGATATAAGGTTTTGACTATTTTCATGCAATATCTTTGTTACACTACTATTCTGTTTGAGTATTACTTTTACATCTGTTATGGGCAGTAGCTGTTCCTTTTGGCAATACTGGAAGCAGGTAATGCACCGGATGTTAAAACTTTCTGCTAGCACCAATCGGTGGACTCACTGCTAGGCATGGCTTCCAAATTTAGCACTGTGTTGCCAGCTCCATTTTACAAGGACACATGGTTTCAGTTGGTTTGGTGTTTGTGCAGGTTTTTCCGGTAGGTAAACGGTATAACGACTGTCTCCACATTCTACTATTCTGCAATAATTTATATGCATACTGTCCACGTAAATTTATGAAGTATTGATGCAATCTGCAGATGTGCAAAATGTTTAAAATGTCCTCTAGAACTGGCAACACTGCGCCACAAGTCCTTGAGAAATGTCAGAGCCGGAGATCCACTGTCAGTACAATACATTTTACACCTCATACATGGCAGCATGTGGCTAATTAATCAAATAACTTCTGCTCCCAAAACCTAATATCACAAAATAAATTAATACCTGGAAGCCTGTCTTTGACCTCAAGTATAGGCTGAGTCACACTATAAACAATATGCAAATATAATATGCACCCTTTTCGCTTAAATGCACTATTCAGAAGTGGTGTGGATTTGATATGAGTGCAAAATCCCATAGTTTGCCGGTGATTGCATTCAAATTTACTATACTTACACTACTGCTCAATTTCAATACACCCAATAATTGACATCTAGTTCTCTGTAGACAAGACCAAATACCATGGTTACAGTTGAGTAAGCAAAGAAATAATGCAACAGTTATAAACATGTCAAGATTTTGTGTTTGTGTTCATCTAGATATAATATCCAAAAACAATGTGTACATAAACATTTACCTATCTATGTTTACCTGTTTGAAGACTAAAGCCACATTTGGTGCAATTGTGTTCCCTGTAGTGTTGTGATGTCCGCAGTGAACTTCAAGAATTGCTAAGATACATAACATTTGGTTCCTGCATTTCAGTTCCTTAGTGACAGTTGAAGTGTGCACATCGCTAGTATGGCTCCACAAGTGGAGATATCCATAGAAAAACGTGCTGCAATTGTAGCACTTAGACAAGCTGGTTTATCAATTCGCCAAGTTGTGAAACTGTAGTATGTCTATAAGGGGAGTGCAATACACACTTCACCGCCAGAAGACAACAGGTACCAATAAGGACATACCATGACCACGACAACCTCATAACTAAAAGTGATGATAAATTCATCAGAATTACCAGTAAGAGAAATAGATTCAAAAAAGTGCCCTAAATTCATGCAGAACTGTTAGAAATGAAAACAAAAATATCTGTTGCAACAGTAAAAAGGAGACTGATTGAAGCCGGCTTGAAAAGATGTGTCACAGCAAGAAAACCCCTTCTTAGGCCCATAAATAAAAAGCGACTTAAATGGGCTAGAAAACATCTTAATTGGACATCTGAAGAGTGGACAAAGGTGTTATTCACAGATGAATGGAAGTTAGAGATAGAAGCACTACCACCGCATATCTAAGCATCAGACAATACAAACTGGATTGCACTTAATATGGAAAGGGTTCACCTTACAACAGGATAATGAACCAAAACATCGATCAGTATTCTGTAAGAACTACATTGCATCAAAGGAAAAACAAAGTACTGAAAGATATGGCATGACTGTCCCAAAAACCCAATTGTAATCCCATTGAAATGGTCTGGGATGAAGTGGACAGATATCAGGGAAGTTAATATATTCAGCAAGGAACATCTCTGGAATATTGTAAAGTATGCGTGGAATCACATAGATTCAAAATATCTACAAGAACTAATTCACCGCATACCTTGAGTTTGTGAGGCTGTGGGGATTAAATCCAAAGGAGGATACTTTGATGAAAGTAAAATATGATTGTGATCATATGTATAAGTTAATATAATTATATTTTTTGAGAAATAAAATTTGATCTGTGTTTAAATCTGAAATACTAGGATGTATCGAAATTAATCAGTGGTAGTGTACATATGTATTAGTACATTAATAAATCCTGCGCAGTAGGTAAAGTAAGAAATGTGGTGGGGATAATGCACCCCATGTCTTAAAGAGTACAATGCACAAACTAAAAGCAGTGATCACCTATTACTGGTCAAAGGCCACAGATGGTCTTGTCCTGGTTCATCTACCTGTTCAATGTCACCATGACCAGTGAAGGGAAAAACTGCTTTAATTTGGCTCTTACAAATTTCAGTTCCTTTCCTTGCATGTTAATATGCTTCTTGTCTTTCTTCCACAATTGATTTCATGTTTTCATCTGCGAGTTTTATACATCTAATGTAAAATTTGCATCATGTTGAAAACCATAAATGGGGTTTTCTTCCTCCACAGAAACACAGAATTAATTGCTGAACATCACCTGAAATTGCACACATGAAAACTGTCGCTGCTATTTTAAAAATTGATTTTAATGATTTCCTTAATTTCAATAAAACGTGATAAAATAAGTTTGAATTGAGACAAACAAGTTGTAAACTAATTTAACTAATTATAGCTTAATAAAGCTAACTTTTTCCATTGTTCTGAACTCGTCTGTTTTATCATATTTTCATCATTGCTGGGTTAGTTTCTGCTTTCCGATTGGCCACCTTACTTTCAGATCAGCAAACAGCCGTCTGCAAATTGTTCTTGCAGTAACTTGAACTCTGTTCACTGGCAACCCTCTGGAGTTGTGCTGAAGTTAATTGCCTATCTTTTTAGCAAAAGTTCATCAAAAACAGCTGCAGTGGCCCGTTTTGTGCTACATCTTGAGGTGCCGTTTTCCTGTCGGGCTTTGCTGCGACTTTTTGGCAAACCTAATCATAGCTAATGTTAACACCTATCAATTTGCTTATTTCTGTCAATGTAATACCTCCTTGTTCCAACAGCATTTCTGCTTTGGTCCTTTTTCTTGGAGTAGCATCACTGGTTTTACTCATCTTCACACTAGGCCAGAAACTTGCTTTGTGATCAGGTGACCTTAATGAACCGCGTACCTGCTGAACTGACCCCTACTCCACCCCCCTATCCATTCTGCCAATCCTTAAGGAATGCAGGTACCCAACAAAAAGGTAACTTGTAAGAAGGGAAGGGAAATAGAAAGAAAAATGGAACAAGAATTAACTAAACAAAGAGAATGGAAAATGTACACCAAATGCAGCAATACCATATACCATTTCATTCCACATATTGACCCTACATGTAATTAGGATGAGAAGGGGTCTGAGAGCAAAGGAAAGGCTCCAGTATATTAAACACCACGTAAAAAGTAACTAATAATATATAGCTAAATATAAATATAACAAATAGAAATGTGCCAGAACAGTTTTGCTAATAATTTGTCCTCTACTGTATTTACCACTACGACTGTCCTCAAACTGTTTTCAATAAAATACTTCATTATTTAAGGTTTCATTGATAAATTATTACTCATTGCATATAGCATATGATAAAAATTTACAACTCTTGTAATAATATGTTAATTAGCACTAGAGGTGTCAATGACCAGGTCTAATCCACAATGAATTTGGCGAATCGCTATTTCGCAGTAACTGTCCTGTTCAGGTTAGATGCAAAGTTGTTGCTTCTGCGTTGGATTGTGTTGTTTATGTTTTCTGATGTGTTTTATAAGCATTAATGGCCAGTTTATGAAATTCTAGACAATATTTAGCAAGCAGTGATATTGATAAAATCAATGAATTGATAACTGCATCAAGCTAACAGCAGTCTAACCCAGTAAGTCAAAGCTGAACTTTACTCGCCTTTTACATACACA
Organism: Tenodera sinensis; assembly: GCA_030765045.1. Classification (NCBI taxonomy): domain Eukaryota; kingdom Metazoa; phylum Arthropoda; class Insecta; order Mantodea; family Mantidae; genus Tenodera; species Tenodera sinensis. Next base: position 68,445,449 of record CM060962.1, on the reverse strand, counting down.
AACTACTTGTGTTCATATCATTGTATGTGAGTAGTTGAATGTAAGGGAAGATAGAGTAAGAAAATATTTAAACAATGATTCTAAACTGTGGAATATGCACTTGTATACTGCCAATAGCAATTTCTCTTGCAGGTACTTATTCACAGCAAACCTCCACCTTGTGCTGCAAGAGTTACATGAAGATCTGTTTACTTCAACTGTCAGAATAGGATGCTTCATAATGGTAATACAAAGTTTTACATCTCTGGCTTTAATGGTATGTGAGCTATCTTAAATGTCATTTTGTATTTAAATGACCCTTAAAGTAAAATTGTTCAAGCCTTTAAATACTCATCTCATTGACTGGACAGTAATGTATTAACTCAAAATCCTTTAACGCTGAACTTACCTTTAACTGGTTGTAGCAAATGTGAGTATTGAAGCAGAGTTTATTGCTGAATTCTTCAGGCTAGGAAAGTCTGAAAGGAAAGAAAACTATTACACCTTTGCACACAGTAAAATAGCAATTCTGTTACAATTTATTTTCTACATATCTTTGTTCACCTCAACAAATGACAATATAAAATTTATAATCAGACATAGGAATTTTTAAGCACTAAAGCCATGATGGAAGAAAATAAGGTTGAATTGTCAATGGAAGATAGGAATGACAACCATTTTCCATTCCTCAGGCATTCTTTTGGCATTGCTGACAGCCCTTGGACCTGCCTAACACTCACCCTTAGTCTCATATCAGCACTACTTTCTGAATTCTACATTTTCTATAGCAATAATGTAACTTCCTGGGATCATACCAAAATTTGACATGATTTTCATTCCACTACCGATTTGAATTTTTTTGCAGTAACAGTAACTGACCAAACAATGTATTCATGGTTTATGTTCCTGCCAGATGTACAATTACAAAATGGCTTGCACTGAACTAGTTACCCAGAAGAAGCAGTATCTGAATATAACTAAGACATGGCCAAAGCTGGAAGACTACCATTTTTGAAACTGGGTGCAATGAATTCACTAGGGCATGATTGGATAAGCAGTGTTCAAATTTGCTTCCATCATTCTAGCACATACTATACTCCTTTATAAACATTTATTTGCTAAATATCCACCGCATACGCGAAATAAAACCGCTGCATCGCACGTACGAAATTTGCTCAAAAATAAAAAACGAAGTTTGAGAGCAAATTAAAACTTTCAAAATCTTAATCTGCAATAAAAACGGCAGCCATTGCACTATGGTTCATTCGTTTGAGTGGCCGAGTTTGTAAACAATTAAAGAAAAAAGAAAACATGGGGGGGGGGGGGATGCTGGATAAGAAATAAGTCCAAACTTCAAATGTTCATGGAATCCTGTGAAATTATGGACCGAGAATTTAACTTTTCTTCTCAGTCTAATATTGTAAAAACATTTGCACAGACTCATGAATTCCAGTCTTTGTGGGAACATGCCGACAGTCGGGGCTGAACAGTGCATTGTGGCATTCGTTTTTTTAATACCTTCATTTTGCCAATTTCTCTTTCCATAATTTGTTGGGTAGCTTCATACAGAAAGAAAACTGCTTCAATTTGTGTCAAATTTAAGGAAATTATTTAGGTCTTAAGCATAGAATAAAATATGCTCAACTGCTTTCCCAGTGTGAACATGTACAGTCATCAAATGCCAGGCTACAGTTTTTATAGGTCGCGCGTTACTTCTTGACGAATGAAAATTTTATATGAAAGGTTGAATGCGAGTCTCTACTCAGCTTTTGCGGGAACGAGAGAGAGGAGGTACAGTCTGCAGTGAGATGACGCACATGCTTCTGAGCTGAAGTAGTACAGCACTATCAATCAATTTATCGCACTTCCAGTAATATCAGCCACACGTATTATACACTATACCTCTATAACTGTTTCCACTTCACTATATTGCATTTCTTCTATTCCCGACATCTCTCTCTCGTCTGAATTGCTATTTTCGTTGCATGCATACATACATCCGTACCGTACAAAACTTTTGCAGTCGACTGTATACACAAACGCGACAGAGGAAAACAGAGGTGTCTGTTATCGTAGTATAAACATTTGCTGACCTGTTTATTAAGGGTAGGCTCACTCATTGGATTTCTGCTCAAGGTCATTCGTCAAGAACAAACGCGCAACCTATAGGTACTCTCTGGTTCCTAAAAATAAAACTACAGCTATTATATAGACCATATTATTTTAATATTTTAGTCTTACTGGAACAAAAAGCAAAATCTATGTAACTAGTCAAATCTAACCTTACCATCATACATGTGTACCTTCATACTGATTTTATATAAGCCCTTTCCCACCTTTACCTAAGGCTCACTTGACCACAGAGCTACAATTTATGCATGGCATTTGGCTCTGAATGGATGGCCAGTGCACTTAGTCTTGCCTTAATGACCAACGCTATTCAAATCACTTACACTCAAATGCTTGTGAGAAAAGCATATAAACTGATTTAAGAATTCAATGAAGCAGTATAAGCAGCAAAAGTGGCCCTCAAGCAATATTTTAAAGAGTTCACTAGACTACACCAACAGTCAAAACAAATTGAATCCACAACTAACAAAATACAAACATCTGAACTTCAATATCATGGGAGAAAAAGCATCCTCAAGGTTAAGATTAATCTTAATTTGCTTTATTGAGTTGCACACTGCATAGAAATGCATGATGGTTAATTAAAGCAATTTCACACAAAGGACATAAGTCGTAAAGAAGATATAGCTAGAATTCTACCTTTAGCAAGTGTAGGAATTAGAATTTAAGATTAAATTATAAAAACCATACCAAACTTCCTTACTTAATGGTATATCCTATGCTCTATGTGCAGGTGGACTAATCGCTTAGATTATCCACAGCTATTCCAGGTTTTTCTTTCTCTACTTTTAAATTCCATTACCAGCTTGTATAGTTTGCACTCCAAAAGGTTCCCGTGGACTGTAATTTCCAAAAACTGTACACTAGGTTTCCCCAAGTAAGCATTCACCTTTCTGATACTTCATTGTTCTGACCATTTAACCTTCAAACTGAAATCCGTGGGTCAGAATGTGAAGGAGCAAAAACAATGCTTTTGCAATTCTGCACTACAAGTCGCACCTACCTGCATAAACATGGACAATGAAAACACAAATCATATGTGGTTAACTGGACACTTGTTTCATATGGTTGGTACTAAGGCATTTTTATGCATGCACAGGGTGAAAATGTAATCACACTAAAGCGCATCTGTCATTTAACAGGTCTTGAATGAACAGAAAATTACCTCAAGAGAATTCCTTAGTATCTGGCAAACTAAGGCTTCTTAAATTTAGAAGTGTGATACACAGAGGCAAGAGTGTTTTTAATGATAAATGAGAAAGTTGTTCAATTACAGAACTAATTGGTTTGCATGGATTTGACATACTTTAGAAGTGATATACAGGATTTATTCCGCAAATTTTTCATATTCGAGAATAGTGTTTTTAGCAATAAGTGAGAACTTTTAAAATTTTGCTTAGAAGATCAGTTTTTTTACTCAGTGATTCATTGTTGCTGGTGTTTAGGTTTTAATAACAATGAAAGAATTCAGAACTTTGTGCCCTTATTGAACAGTAAGGCCATAGTAAATTTGATACAGCAACAGCACTCTTAAGTAAAAGGTGAATGTTACCACTTCTGTTAAAGGTCACTTCGTCTTTTGTTACCAGTATCAAATGCTGACAGCCAGATTTTTTTCTACATATAACTTGGCTGTAAAACACAGAACTATGAAAAATGAGTGTCAACTTGTACATATGTTTCAATTTGGTGATGCTGATTGATGGGCAATGACCCTGATGTGTGATATGTAGTGATTCTTGTCAAATATCTTACCATCTTAATATATATAAACATTCCTCACATTAGTACATACTATTGAAGCTATGGCCAATTTTGGATTAACTACTTTGCTTTATCGCAGTAACATTCCCGTCCACTACCATGGATAATCAAGAATCGACCCACAGGTTGTACTGAATTACACAATAAATCAAGGTAGTATTTGGCTGGTGCAACAAGGACTGAAACATGTTAAGTTTAATATTCTTCCATCTCAAACTTGGTACATATTGGCTTTGAGTTGGGCATGCAAAGCCTTGCTTGTCAGCAACTTATTGATGCCAGTTACTTTTCTGCATTGACTGGTTGCAGTTTAATTTCCTCCAGGTGCACTCAATGACTGAATTATGTCCTCAGCAGCAGTGTACTCCAATGAGAAGTATATCAAGATTGATTTAGGCAAATGCAATATTTAAAGCAGAACTAGTATATATTATACAATGAGTTTAAGCAACAGTGCATGTAAAACAGCATCAATAAGTGAAAAATGCTAAATCAGGCAGCCTCAACTCGATGCACTGTGACGTCATATCTTATAGCCCGATGCCCGAGCGTGTGGAAGCGGGCAGAAATGAAGGTCAACGGAGATAGAAAAACAGTCAGTGGCGGAATAACTAAGATTTGCAACATCGGAAGCTTTGAACGTTTATTGAGTGTTGACTGAGTATACAAAGAGAAATAAACATATATTTACCTAGATGCTTAATAGAGCAAATTTAACATACCATTTCATAGCTTATATCTGTCACTTATATTATATTTAATACTTCCAAGTGAGTTCAATTTTGATTCAGACGTCGAGTTTTTTTGTATCCTTTTCCCCCTTATTATCTGTGAAATATTTGGTGTAATTGTCTTTGTAGTACAAAGACGAAGACTGCATTTCAAGTTGCTGTCAGATAAATGGCTTCTGTGACTCGGTTTACAGTGTTTCATTAGTGAAAAGAATTGTTCAGAGGTAAGTAGAGCCAAATATGCTTAATATGTGAGCTGCTTGTCTGTGTAGTCGTGGAAATCTGGACTGAGGAAAGTTTATATAACAATCGATCAAGTTTCTTTTATGAACAAAGGAATCCTTCATTTCCCGATCATATTGCAGGTCAATAAGTTCTAATTGAAACTCTGTAGGAACGTTCTCGACGTCTACGGCGAAAGGAGTGACAAATAATGGAAAACATGTAGATTCCATAGTTTGTATAATTATTCTATTATAGCTAAGACGTACAGCCGATTCACTTATTTTATGGTCCGTATCATTGTCAGTAGCCATAGTGTCTTTGAGTTTCTGTATCATCATGTCACGTTCCACTCCATTATAGCCGTCGTATTCACTGCTATGAGCAGCGTAATGTCGTTGTAGGTTATACTTTTTAATTGTTTGAACAATCTTGCCACACACTAAACATTTCGCGGCACCCGCTAGGTCTATGAACAGATACTGTTGTTCCCAAACAGAGGAAAAAGTATATGGGGAAGATGGGCGAGGATTAGATGAGGTAGCCACACTTAGAGATGTTGCCATTTCTGTACTTCATGAACCGCCACTGCACACTAGTTACACACGTCCGTTGCTGGTGCACTCAGATAAACAACTGTAACACAATGCCCGCTTGCACGCACAGATATGCTGACTTTGCCCGCTGCCCGTATTTACGTGAGTTGAGGCTGCCTGTGCTAAATTATGTCAAACTTTAAACAATTTATCTTAAAATAGGATTTTAGTGTACAAAGAGCAATTTGTACTTTAGCACAAGAAACACAGACATGCATTGTTTACTCAAGATATTTAAAGCAAGCAACGAAGTATCTGTGTTAGACCATATTAAAGTGCACTGTAATCTGCTGGTCAATGTTGCTTTGTTACCATTAGGGTACGGTCATTTTTGCCAAGTGCTGTGTACGTTTCCATCAGATTTTATAGCTTGAACTAAAGGTGGTCTTGCTATTGAGTAGACTTTATTGTACATTAAGAAAAAAGGAATCTCAATTTTTCTTCCACTCTTAATATTTATGCAATTTCAAGAAACAGTCCACTCCAACATTTCATGACTGAGGATAATTTAGCCTGTCTTCAATTTTTATTCAACTATAGTCTGCACCCTGTTTAAAGATAGGATCTTACATTTCCCAGATTTTGTACAGGTGAATGAATGTGAAATAAAGTAATTATTGGCTGTTCATTTTCACAGTTAAACCAGTCTGTGCAAAGGGACGTACTTTATAGACAAACCAATCACCTATTCAACTCTAATACTGGACTGCTTTTGCACGGAAGCTTGTGTACCACATACTACAATGGATGATAAATTGGGGAGTCAATGTGTCTGCTCATAGATGCTACATAAGTGGTATGGTTATCAGGTGTGCACCATTTCAGTCCACACCACCCAAAAGCATAAAATTGTAGACCAACCACAGCACTAAAATTAACAAATTTAAGGATCTGTGATACCAATTTCATTATGGTATGGTTTAGAGAAAAAGGAGTTACCCGGGATGGTCAAAATCAAGATGGATGAATGCATTACATGATATGCCAGGCAACTGGGATGCAAATATATTTAAATGCATGGGGAACCAACTGGTGTGGACATGGGCTTACAGCTGGAGGATTTGCTACTCATCTTGCAGTAAATCCTTTGCACTTGGACCCTGTAGCAAATATGAACCATGCCAGCCATGCTGGCGAGGTCTATAACACTGCCCTTCTAGCAGTACAAAACTATACATTCATATTTGTCGTACAGACAAATTCGGGCCAATCCAAGAACTGATACCAGGTAGCTTAGCTTTCAGTCCATGCTTACCTTATAGTTAATGTGGTAGGAAATGGAGAAAAAACACATGCAGTACGATGTGAATACTTAAATGATCGAAGCTATTAATTTTATATGCTTTCTCATAACCGTTGTGATACATCAACAAATTTGATGCGTCAGCACAGTGTGCAGGAGAACCAAACTACCAGTGTAATCTGAGAACGGCAATGTTACAAAGGCAAATGACCTGCTTATGATTTGTAACAAAATTGGCAAAATGTGAAGTCCGTTTGCTTTTTCTAACCCTTTATTTTCCTCTAAATCTTATTATAAATGCACAATTTCCTTCTCATTAACAGTGTATAGTCTTCTCTACTATTGCAATTCACAATTTTTCTTCCAATTATCTTTCTCAGTCTTTCTCCAGTTTCACTGTCTCATATCTTCACTATTACTCGTACAATACAATCACTTGACACATACATACACATTTCACAACTAAACAATAGCTCGACTCAACTAAACTGCTCAGTCCTATTTACACTGGAGCCAGTGTGACGTAACCAAGTTCTTTCCACTGCACATGTGCATGTCTCAGTAAAAAAGCAGCCAGAAGTTTCTGGTGTTATCACTGTTTGATCACGCAAGTCACTAGTTGCCCTGTAGCCCCAGACCTCCATGCCTCACCGTCATCTATTACTGTCACACACAAACTGCTTGTATCCAAGGTCACCCGGCCTCCTCTTGCCTGTTTATTGTTGAACCCAATGTCACAAAATTCATAATTTTAACCCAGGAGTCTCCCCCACACACAAACCTCGAGTTAAATCTCCAAACCACAGGACAGTCCGACAGTATCTGATCACTGCATTTTTTCTGAGTAATGATGCAGCAAAATGGCTAGTTGCCTACAAGTGGCAGGGTTTGGCGTAAGGGGCTTCTGGCAACCTTGCAACACTGGCCACTGCAGTAAGCAGATATAGCCAATCCAAATACTGGGAGTGCTGCTAATTACTGTAGTTTAAATACCAGGTTAAAAAACAACCATTTGATATTTCAGGGGATAATAGTATGCATCAAAACAAGACATTGTAATAAACATGGGTCCTATGAATCATACATTGAAACACTTCTTCATAGGTAGTGTTCAATATACACCATGTCAGTGCATCCCTCTACCATAATACAGCAGACTACCAGATACATTAATTGCCACACCTGGCATGGAATACTGCAAGGTTGGAAGGCACAATGAATTTGGTTGCAGATAGTGTTACATTGATGTTCTGTCTCTTGTGATGCTAGTGTCAGCTGCATGCTGGGATATTCTGCAGTATAAACCTGAACAGCAGTTGCAGTAATAGTCAATTCAGGTCCAGTTGGGTAATTGTCATGTTACTTTTCATTTGTTTACGTTACTCAACTCCAGTAATGTACCATGTCTAGCCTGCTTACAGTTCATGCCTGTAGTATATTATTGTGATGTTTGTATGGTGTAGTACAGCATGTTTTCTTACTCACGAACTTACTGTGGCACTAAGTAGCAATGAACATCTGTTATTTCACAAGGGAAATGGCAGATATGATTTGCTATGGTTTAGCAGATGAAACTAACCTGCTAGCTCATGCCCCATACACTGAAAGACATCTAGCATGCAGGGCACAATCTGTGTAGCTGTCCAGCCAAATTTTACAGCATTTGGGAGAAGCAGGTCCCATAGCACCCGAAAGGTACAGTGGAAGGCCTTGTTCACTTCACACAAAGGAAATGGAGTGTGATAGTTTAAACGCATGATAATCCTTCAGTGTGTGATGAATAGCAGCAACTGAAGACTTCCCTCTGATCTGGGCAGTATTCCAATGAACAAATGCTCTACCTATACAGGACATCCAGGCCCTGAGGGAACAAGACCACCATGTCAGGGTGTAGCTCAATGGTTCACATATAAGTGTTAGGCAAATGCACAGTTAGCCTAAGATTTTCATTACTGATGACAGTTTAGAAGAGACAGCATGAACTTTCATAATCAGCATGTTTGGGCTGATGAAAACCACCATGCAGTTCAAGAAACAATGCAATAGGACTGATCCTCAACGTATGAGTAGACATTCTTGCTGATAGATTACTAGGGCATACATCCCACCATACAGATTTAAGTGGGGCTTAACTTTCTTACTAACATATTGCCTTCCTAGCTCGAGGCTTTGTCATGTCAGGAAAGACTATAAATATGGTTCACGCATGACTGCACACCAGCACATTTTGTCCACAATGTGCGTGAGCAACTCATACATTTGAGAACTCGTGGATTGGCCAGGTAGGTCCCACATCTTGGCCCACTCACTCCCAGACCTAAATCCCCCTAGAGTTTTGGTTACAGGGACACATGAAATAATTGGGCCATGCCATTACAATAAACAATGTGCAGTCGTTATAAAATTGTGTCTTCAATGCAGCACAGCACATTCAAAACCAACCAGATCAATTTTAAAGGATGGGTGATAGGGCAAAGGGATGCACAGTAATGAATGGAACATAGAGCACCTTCTGTAAACAAACTGTTTATATCTTACGTATATTTATAGGACCCATGTTTATCAGATATTTTTAGTTTTTGATACATACCAAAAGTATGTATCAAGACATAGTATTGATACATCCCCAGAAGTATTGGATAGTGGAACATCCTATGTATTATATATAAACAGGGAGGAAGCTACTCCTTCACACAGGACTTGGTAAATAGATGCACATGTAAGAAATATCGAATGCTAAGTTTTGTAAAAATGTTCTTTTTTTTTGGCAATGCAGAGCTTCCTCGCACATACCAGCAGCCTGTGCTGTACCCAATCAATGTGTGCTTCGAGGCCAGCCTGCTGTCATATGTAAACACTTGCCCAGTGCATTTACCCTACCGCTAAAGAGGACACTATCTTGGGCAAATAAAAATGTTATGCCTGGCAGGTGCAAATGTTACCAAAATTATATATTTGTTCAAGTAGTAATGACGATTCACTTTTCCATAGAGAAGGAAGCAGAAACATGGAACAATCAAAACCATGTCATATGGTTGAAATAATGCTGACAGATTTTCCTAATGCACATTATCACTGTAATTGCTTTTAATACACAAATAACTCTTGCTTTTCATTTCCCTAAAACAACTGCCTTCTTTTTTAGATTACTGGGCTGAGATAACACTACTGATGCCATGACAGTTGAAACAGCCAATCCACCCATACCTGGTGCATGAATGTGTCACCTGTTCTTCCCTTCCCCCTCACTTTTAGTAGTACGAGGCAGTACCTGCCCTGCATCAGAATGTGCTGGCTGTTCAACCAAGGTGAGAAGACGTACCCTAGCACTGCCACTTTTCGCTTAAAAATCAAACTTTGCATGACATTTTAACTTTAAATTACAGGTAAATTCATTTGAATTAAGCTAGAAAGGCATTACAGCATCGTTCACACAATGTTTGTGCAATAGTTATGTACTTACTGCATATGTGCCAACATCTATAGCAGACTAGTTGCCTTACTGCCAACACTGCTCCCACAATCACCCTAGTCTTCGTTTCCAACATTAAAAATGTCAATGCACTATAACCAATAAACAGGCAGGTTTTTACAATTACAAAGCATTCCAAAGTATAGCTAAGCTATTAACTAGTGAGTGGAGGTTAAAGGCCTGCTGAAAAGGTCATTTGGGCCTGAAGGCAAACCTTAAAACCTAAAACAAAGAGTGAAAATATCGAAAGCAAAATATAAGGTTACAATATTAAAACGTTAAAGGTAAAAGGGTTAAAATATCAAAACAAATTGCAAAAATAAAAAAAACCCGCCTAAAACGAAGAAAATCAAGACAAGTGTAGACCCTAGACCAATGGACTGGCACTCACGAGTATTGTAGACAACCTATTAGGACTTACGGCACAAAGAGTCGAACACTGCATGGCAGACAGGCACTGGGCCACCATGCCAAAGGTTGCCATGAGTGGTTCATGTGAGACCTATTCTCAAGCAAGCGAGAGCTTTTGTCCTGATGGAATCCCTGCAGGACATCCACGGGTGTACGCTGTTCTTAATTGTCTGCAATTGAGTTCCAGCAAATGCTCCTCATGACTGCTGCTAGACCTATAAAAGATGGCAATGGAAGTACCCTGTGCATCCGTATACTCAGTGTCAGTAGAAGACTGCAGCAAATGGCATGAACACTTAGCAGCCACATCCGCTTCTTCATTGCCCAGAATGCCATGGGGGTCCTGGTATCTGCACGAGAGTAGCGTGTCTGAATTTAAAAAAATGAGCAGAGAAACTGTTGCAGGACATGAATAGCACTCAGTATGAGCATGATAAAATATCCAGGGAGTAAGCTAGAAATAAGAAGTAGGCAATAAAAAGCTAACAGCTCGGCAGTAAAAATAGAACCGATGTCCGGAAGGTGATATTTGTGCACCTCACCATTACATACGAAACTGCAAGGGCTGAATGGAAAGTAATGACACCACCTTTGTAACTCAACAGACGGCAGCACTGGTATATGCCAGGTATTGGCTCATTCAGTAGACTCCTAGTTTATTGGCGGGAAGCCTCAGCATTGAATAAAAGCACAAAGTATGAAACCCTGTGCAGACAGTCAATGTGATTTAAGCAATGTGTAGTAATTGAATTCTTGGCAGCAGAAGGCATCATACCAAAGGAGATTCATTAGAGAATGCAAACTGCTTATGACTATGTTGATGCAAATACTGTGCATTGTTGGGTAAATAAGCTGAAAGATGAAGTAACATCTGACTTGCTTGACAAGGAGTTGGACATCCTGTGACAGCAACTGAGTTTCACAACTAAAGGTTGACTTGATTCAGGACGATCTTCATATTACTCAGAAGTGTCAAGCATAATCAGCATTTCACAAGAATGTATGGGTCACATTGCTTTGTTTGGCTATTGGAAGATCTGCACACGATAGGTACCCAGGATGCTGATACCTTGAAGTCCAGACTTTAACTTTGCCAGGAATGTCTTTCGCATTACAAGAAAGAAGGCAACATCTCTCTCCGAGTGTGACAGGAGACAAAACGTAGGTACACCCATTACAACTCAGAAATGAAATTTCAGTCTTCCGAGCATTACATCACAACACTGCAAACTTTGAAGCGACAGCTAACAAGGGTAAGAAAGGAAAAGGTCTTCCTGCAGCATGACAATGCCAGACCACACACTTCACATGCCACCACACCAGAACTTCAGAGACTGGGTCTTACAGCATTCTCCATAGTCCAGATTTAGCACTGTCTAACTTCCATCTGTTCCCAATAATGAAAAGATCTGCAGGGATATCATGTTACTGATGAAGACATTGAGAGAACTGAGATGCTGGTTGTGGAAAGTGTCGACTTCTGTGACTGCTTCAGAAAACTTTCATTGTTGGCAGAAATGTATCCAAGTGTTTGGTGATTATGAGGTGAAGTGAACAGTGGTAATTAAAGAGCACATCTTAAGGATTATTTCTGTGTGATTTACTAAAGTATTTTCATCCAAACCCAAGCAATGAAGGTGGAGGCATTACTGTTCATTCAACCCTCATACAACCCGTAGCACCCCCACCTGGGATCTATCGGTAAATCAGGGTAAATTTTGGCAACAGCCGAGAATTTCAGTGTAAAGTCAAACGAGGCACGCTGGAGTTGACAAGGATAGTGGAGAAGAGAATACTGTTCTACAGCAGGCATTCGGAGGTCACACACATTGAGCAGTTCGTGAAAATGAATACAGCTTGGATGGGATACTGATATTCTGCATATAACAGCAAGCAAGATCCAAACACTTTTAAAGGAAGGTTGACATGGGTGAGCTCCCAACCTGGCAATGCACAAGCATAGCAAAAAAAAAAAAAAAAAAACGCCAAACAGTGAGGGCTTGCCAGAATCAGCATACACTCAATGCGACTGACGCAGAAAGCCCCAGTAGCAAGACGGATACCAGTATGATGAATCGTGCCTAAAAGGCAAAGTTTAGAGGTGGACACCATGCCATAGATAAAACGGCCATAGGCCAGTTTCGATAGGACCAGTGAGTGACAGTCAACATTACAGTGCAAGATGCTCCAGATAAAACCCTGAGCACCCAAAGTTTATGAATGTGGTACTCCCAGGTAGTTTGCAGTCGAGGTGAAAGCACAAGAACTTCAGGTGCAGAACAAGAAGCATAGGTGTGCCATGAAAATGAAGATCAGGAGGGAGGTGTGCAGAAAATGAATTCAGTAAAATGCAAGATTATCATGATTGACTATTAGGTATGTTTATTTATTTCAGGCTTGTAGGCCGTGGTCTAGAAGGCACTGTAGATACCAACGTTTCGTCAAGTACTGTGCTTGGCATCTTCAGGGTAAGACAATCTGTTGTCTGCAGTGGTCAGAGTTCAAATGTGGAAGCATAGAGAGAGGGATATGGAAGCAATGACCAGACTGTAAAGACTCCCCCCACTATATAATGGTTGTTAATGGTCATTGCTTCCACATCCCTCTCTCTGCTTCCAGTGCAGACAATGGATTGTCTTACCCTGAAGATGCCAAGCACAGTGCTTGGCAAAACATTGGTATCTACAATTCCTTCTAGACCACGGCCTGCAAGCCTGAAAGAAATAAACATACCTAATAGTCAGGACGCCGGCCATGAAAGCTTAAGGTTATACAGTATCATGATTGTTTAATGAGGCCTTCGTAACTTCTTTACTTCTGTTTACCCCACCCACTGACAGCACTATTCATGCTACTGGTTGGACAGTTGTAACAACTGTCCAGATGCTTACATTTCAGTTTTTGTTTGTATTTTTTCCAGGAAAATATAAGCAAAGCATGATTTTACCAATCAATTAAAATTATGCAATTTGTGTAAACTAGGGATTTGATTCACACACTTCGCATTTTAAATTGTGCCACAAAAACTGCAGGGCATGAGGTCTGGGAATGTGTGCTACAAGCCTACACCAAGCATTCTAGCACCAAGAATGTCGGAAATGTAAAGAAACTCACTGTATAAACTGCAGCCCTGCCTTCCCTGAAAGACTACCATTCTCTGGCATTGCCTAAAGCAGTTCATTTTTGCTACATAAACATGTACATTATCTTCATAAACCCTTAAATGTTACACTGCATTGCATTCTGCCTTTGTTGCTCCCATTCCTTGCCCAACATTTTTACTTGCAGGTTAGGGTCTAAGGTATTGTTATAATTATAGTGTAGATTTGTGTGTAAATCAACATATTTTTTCTTATTGATAAACTGTAACTAGACAAATTCCCAAAACAGCACACTTGAAACTTATAGTCAAAGCCTTGCCTCATAAATGTTCTTTGTGTTTTCACTCAGCCTTTTGGCACTTATGGCACAGCCAAAAAGTGCCTGCTTTAGGCTACAGCAGGGACAGGCAGTGGGCAGAAGCCAGTTTTGCACTGTTTACACTACGCAACCCTAACAGATAACACAGAAAGCATTGCTATAAAGGAAGAGGGGGGGGGGGGGGGGGGGAGTAACAGTTGCAGAGCTGTTGCACTGACAGTTCACCTACATTTAACCACCTGTTTGTTTTTCCTTTCCTTCCTGTTGTTCACAACAATTCACAGTAATTTCTAAACTTGGTGAAATGTCTAATGGTCAGACATAACTAGTCTAATAGATCATCTAAGAAGGGAAGTTACTCTAACCCTGGCAATGTTTATTTGAGAAAAATATTTTTCAATACATATGTGAAACTAATTACTGTGGCAAAAAATCTTAAGGTGTTTATATTTCATCTTGCAGAACCACCTGAAATATAATATCCAACCAGATCTTTATATTTGTTTCTGACAAGTCTGAAGATGGATGACTTCATATTCCATTTCCAGTTATGTAAGCATAGAATGTATCTTGTCTCATGCCTATATAAACATGTGTTGAGATGCAAATATTCATCCCTCATGGGGACGGGGAGAAGGTTCGGCTGCTCCTCCGGTCGGTCTGGGTGGCTCAGTTGGTTAGACGCTGGCCTACTGTTACCAAGGTCGCGGGTTCAAACCCGGCCCAGGCCGATGGTTTTTAAGTGTGCTTAAAAACGACAGCTCCATGTCAGTGGATTTACTGGCATGTAAAAGAACTCCTGCGGGACAAAATTCCGGCACACCGGCGACGCTGATGTGATCCTGGCAATTGACAGCGTCGTTAAACAACAAAATAATTTAAATTTCGGCTGCTCCTATCCAATCGATGCTGGACTGAAGAAGCAAGTATGGACTTCTGTTTCTGCCAACAAAACATACTTTTTACCCACTGCCCCTAACCTGTGTGGTTGGAGTGACCTTCCACTTTTAGGGTCCATTTTCCAGAAAATGATCGAGTTGTATACAATACCAACACAAATTTCACCAATGAACTTGGTTACTTCCAACTACCCTCTCACACCTAGCTACCAATCACTGACCCAGGCTGTGCACCATTTCAGTAGCATTACATTGTGACCACACATTTAGTCACAACACAACCTTCACACCTCTGGGCTACAGCAGGAACTAATTAGAGAAGGTAGACTCGGAACGAAGTCCAAAATAAATTTTACACTATGCATCACCTTTGTTTGTGCACTGGATAAAACTTATCAAATGTTGGACAGTCAAGTCTAGTTTATTCAGCCTAAGACACTTTTCTTTGTCTTTTTGCTGGAATTGTGTATTCCACACATTGTCACTTAAATCTGCTGACATTTGGGAAATTGAGGTACCCTCACTCAATGCCAGTTGAGATCCTTTAGTATTGCACTCCATTTCCACTTTGCATCTTTCATTTTGGAGCAAATTCTTATTTAATACAACCAAAATCAATTACACGTATGGATCCACTCGTTTGCTATTTGAGTGTTTTTTTTTTCATTCAACTTCACAATCATGCTGACAAGATGAGCTTTAAGATTTAGCTTAAAAGCAAGGCTGAATAGAACCTAAGGGACTTTTGCACTGTTAGCTGTTTTAATTTGCTTCTGCCCAATAATGAAATATGCTATTGTTTAACGCAATTTATAATTAATCTTCCACACAATTATACATTTTGTGGTGGATTATATCTGACCCTAGTACTTTCCATCCTCTTAACTCATCGCATAATCCTTACTTTTGTTATGCAAGTTGGCTGAGGGATGCCGGAGTAATACGAGCAAGTGCAGCAAATTGATAAATTGCAAACCACTGCATGAAAATCTCAGATCTCTCTGAACTCGGTGTTTGCTAATGACAATCCAGAGCATATTTTAGCATTTCTGCACTGAAAACCTTGATTTCTACATTAAACACTTTGTACATGAAAGTCATTCCGGTTTTGGCCAAACTTCTGCAGACCAACCCCATCAAAATTTAATAAAATGGCAATGAAACTGTATAAAAGTTACTCCAGAGTGTTCCCCGTAGTCAAAAAGCTCCCCAATATTGCACCAGAGAAAGATATTTATTGTCGACATTGGTCACCTGTAGTACAAGATTGTTACATTATGGCTGGTAATGTTTGGGAGTGCCATATTAGCTTAGCTTTGGTTAGGTTAAGTATAGCTTAGTTTTTTCGGTTTGAGGATCAAATCGAGAAACAGAGGGACAAGGAGAGTGTAGATGAGAGAACAGGCAAAGTGTACAGAAAATGCAAAATGCGTTTCAATTTCTTTTAGTGAGCATTATCTCTAAAATTTTCGTTTTGCGAAACTTTGGAAATTTTTTTGGCAGTGAGGCATTTTCAGAAGCTAGAATTTTGGGTATGTGTTTATACAGGCCTAACGAATATTTTGGGATAAATTTTTTTCCCGATGGGGTTGGTCTGCTTAAGTTTGCCCCCGGTTTCTCCAAGAACAGACCAGATATGAATGGACTCGCAAAAGCAATTCTGATGCAAATAAAACACTTATTCAACTATGGGAATACAAATATTGAAATGTAACACTCCACGCTACATATTTAAAATGAAATGCTCTGGCAGTTATAAATAACAATTACAGTAATTTCACGCAGGGATCACATCACACCCAATGCATCATGGGCGCATCTTCACAGTTGCCCATTTGTAGCCAACATTGTGTTGCAAAGCGTAGCTGAGGGATGCTATAGTATAAGAGTGGAGCAACTGTGACCTGCCAGAACTACCTTCTTTCCCCTCTCAAAATGGTGTTAGTTCCTGCTATTTAAGCAAATTTTCTTAAAATGGAGAGTGGGTGGGGCCCAGCAACTTTGACAAGACAGTACCTAAAACACTAGTGAATTACTCCAGATCATTAAAGGACTACCCTCAACTCCATTGCTAAGTAATTTTTGTCTATTACATTCCTTTAAAGACGGAGTGGAACCAGTGACAAAGGCAAATATTGACCATTTTACTTCACGACCTGATGCAAAGGCTTTGCCATACACACAACACTCACTACCATACAAGCAATGAACTCTTAGAAAAAGGATGAACTCTTAACAGTTTTATGGTGCACATGTATAACCATTTGAAATTGCATAAACAAAAAGCTACTGTCCATACCAGACCCATACAATCGAGGAGCTTCTAATTCCTAGTGTTCAATGGCCAATTGACATTTGTGTAAAATTAAGTGTCTGCTACTGTCATCGGTGAACCAGGAGACAAACCAACTATGCATACCACATCTCAACTATATCTGATAATTTTCCAGTTCTGGAGCAATGTTAAACTGTTTTGAATACTCAAGAATTACCAAGCAGAAAATGCAAACACTTAAAAAGCTTGTATAACCATTACATTTTAGCAACCTGAATTTTACAAAATCAAAATCCTATTAAAAGCATAACCACCACCACAATGCAAAAACTAGTGAAAATTGGCACTCTTGATATCGCGTCCAAACATCACATTCGCAATATCCTCATTTGTATTGCATTTAAAAAAACTGAAGGCGGAATTGAAATTCACAATACAGATACAAGCATGAAGGCTGCTGCTTCTTGTCTCTGCCCATCGTGTCCCACAAAAATTCATCACGTTTGGGGAAGACCTACACATTCTACTGCATGCAATCAAGAATGGCAAAATCCAGCTGTTTCAAAATAGGAAGTAAATCCTGCCTTACTGTTGAGCCCACATCTCGTTGCACAATTGCTATACTTCAGGTTTACATTTCCACAACAAAGTCTCCAGGTTTTCCATCAATAAAAAAAAAAGTAAACAATACTCAGTTTTACACACTGATTAAATAGACAATCCTGGAAACTAAATTTGCAGCCAGGTGTGCTGACCACAAGTCAGTGAATGTACATGGAGAAATTCGTTAAGCCAGAAATTAATAGCTCATGACATTACTTACCAGAATTAATGTTACATACTTACAGAATTGCTGCACTTCCCCAAGATACTTAAAAAACAATTATACTTGCTAGACATTCTTTAATATGTTGGCCCAATTCCTGACACACTGTGTACACTGATATGACACTAACGCAACATTAACACCACTGGCACCAAGGTTTTTTTTTATAGGAGCAGTTTGAGATTTTGCTACAACTGTGAAGCGACAAAAGAGCTTAGTCCAAACAGTGTAGCCAAAATCCAACGATCTGGGGAACTAGGAGAGTTCATTTAGGCTGGTACTCATTCTCATGTGGGCAGTTTCCAACACGTCTTTTTGCAATCTTAACACAATATTCTAACAGAAAGGCTCCTAAATTATGTGCATGGGCCGTGTGAGTTCAACAGAGTAATACCTACTCCTTAAGCATTTCACAAGGTACTCTTGTTACTTCAATCACTACTTTCCACAATTTAAGTGCCTTGAATTGAGCCAGCATACTAAAGACTGACCTTATCCTGGAAAACTGAACCTCTGCTTAATTGTTGCAGTGGTCATAATAGGCTCTTGATCAAGTTCTGACATTTATAACCAAAAAGATAAACTTTTAAAAACAAAATAAGACAATGGGTAGTGTTCACATTACAATAGACAATAGGTAATATTCGCAATCGTAAAACAATGGGTATTGTTCAGAATCATAAAACCAATTTAAAACCACCATAACAAATCAGCAAAATGCAACTTAACAACCATACAGAGAAAGATATGACCCGCGAATGTCGTGCTTTCACTTGATTTATGGTAGCTAGGTTGTTACAAGCATAAGTTGTGCTGACTAATTCTCAAGAGTTCTGTATAAGGAGCAAAACCACCAATGGCCCTGCTCTAAACTGTGCAACATCCAGACGTTAACCATATGGGTCTCCCTATTCCTTCACGACGTAAAACTAAAGGATAATACCCAGTACAACAAAAGCAAACAAATAAAAGCGATTTCGTATACCCCACATAGCAATCTCAAATGTGACAAACCTGGCACCATGTGCCAAGATGAATTCTTACCCATTTGTACTCTAAACTAGTGGTAATATCTTTAAAGGTCTCAGATGAAACTCCTGAAGACGAAATTTCTACACAAACGATGAAACTCTGCAGGTAAACATTATGGAGTGTTAATAACGAATTCGCCGCACGTTCCTGCACGCCCTATATTTGCAATGTACTATGGCCAAGGTACGTTACTCACTGACGAACAGCGGAAAATGTAAGACAAACAATCATAGAAATTACAAGAATTACAAGCGTTGGGAAAGAAATTCACCCAACAGTTTCAAAGAAATATCGTCTGAATTATACCAACATGGCGGGAAACAATTTCCTACACCTGCATGCATGTCAACTAAATCCTACCGGTGGTTTGATTTACCTTATTTAGTATTCTCCGAAGTGTGGATATTTTAGACCGAAGATCGAGGTCGAAACCTTTGGTAATTTTAAGTAGAATCAAACTGTGTCTTGAGGTAACTGAAAATTTGGAAACTGCTTAAATATTGTGTCTGTTTCATATACTCACATGTGACCGAAATGGGTACTACGGCCAGAAGATCTTCTGCGCATGCGTACCACGTTACCGGGTCAATGTGGCCTTAGAGGGGTTCAGTCAATGTTGTTGGATCCTGTTTTAAGCAACATAAAAAAACAAAATACATTGCATTACATAGCGGCCAGGAATAAGAACTGCCAACTCATTTAGATCCGGAAAAATGGTAACGTAAAAAAGCCAAATATAACGTTCACAAATATTGAGATTAACATACAAAATCAAAAGGGAATGCGAAAATGGAAGAAGTAGTCTTGCAGTGGCTGTTCAGTCAAGAACCTCATAGCCAAATACGTCTTCAGCAATCCATTTACAGGGGGTTCCAGATCATTAGATGAATTGGTAGAAATCATTTAAAAATGAAAATTGGTTTCTATGAAATTTTGTTTTCAATATATGTGAATGCTTTTTAAATTAAATTCACATTTCAAAAGCTAGGGTAGTTATATTTAAAGCAAAAACATTATGCGCATACATCAAAATTTAATGCTTTTTTTTTTTCCTCGTCATGGTTTTCAATACTTTTTATATTTTAAACAAGGTTTTCCTTCACTTGCACTTTCCCCGATACACTAGTTCATAAATCTGTAATAATTTGCCACGTAACAATTTTCTAGTATAGCTGAAATTGTTAATGCCTCGGAAGTATGGTTGCTATGGTGCCAACAGTGAGCAGATTAACGATTGTTAAACCCATTAGACGAATTCTCTTTGTTGAAAAGCATTTTTATAAACACATAGTAATACGAAATGTGGGCATGTATTAGTGTTCAACGATAACGACCGATAACGTCATCACAGCAATCACTTCTAAACCTTTCAAAATAGTTAATTTTGTGAAAAGAGCAAACAGTACCCTTATTAAGTACCTTACATGGCTCTAATCCACCGTCAGCGCATTATTTAACAACGGTTAGACAAGAACATGTCAATTTTTCTTAACGTTCAGGTCTGCTTGCTTCATCTGTCTTAACACCATATTTAACATTACATTAGACTTCTAAGCTTTACTTTCACCTTCACTTTATTGCTTTCTTTTAGCCACTCATTTATTTGTTAATCTAACCCACCACCGCGATTCCATTCGTGTGAAATAATTTTTAACAAGTCCTTACATCAATTGCACTGCAAAAGACATTTTGTTTCACATATTAAGTATGAACCGTTGTGTTAACATTCCTGTGTCTTGGAATTTGTAGGGAGGTTGAGAGATTTAATTTTGTTTTGTAAATGTAGTTTCCTATTTCTAGATAGAAGCAGATTGGTTAACTATCAAATGAAGAACAATCCCTATTTATTTCTATGTTAGGCATTGTACTTCTATATAGACGTAATATTTAAGATTGATATTTTGCAAGAATGGACAATCATTAGAACCAGAAGGTTTTAATTAACTCGTTGTTCAAACGAATATTTCTTTCGATTCTTTTATAGCATTCAGTAGAGAAGATCTGTTTCTAGAATATTATAGTCCGCCGTTATTAGGTTTTACGAAGTTATTTTATGTCAAAAAAATTATCTCAATTTTGTCGAAATAAACAAATAAATATGTATTGCTCTCTTAAGAGCCGGTAGGTACTGAATGTTTCATATCTTCCGGTATTCCATCGGATTGGTCGGTCGGGTGTCTCAGTTCGTTAGACACTGGCCTACTGATCCCAAGATCGCGGGTTCAAATCCAGCCAGACCAATGGTTTTTATAGGTTGCGCGTTCGTTCTTGACGAATGACCTTGAGCAGAAATCCAGTCAGCTTGCCTACCCTTAATAAACAGGTCAGCAAATGTTTATGCTACGATAACAGACACCTCTGTTTTCCTCTGTCACGTTTGCGTGTACAGTCGACTGCAAAAGTTTTGTGCGGTACGGATGTAGCATGCAAGTGTTTTATAACAGTGATTAATATTACCATTCCATTATCTTGGATAATAATTTGCTCAATCCTTTCTTCCACAATGACATCTTTATCCCAGTATTCTTGTTCAATTTCTTCGACATGACGGCATGCGTTTTCCCATTGATTTGAGTGTTGTACTACTTCAGCTCAGAAGCATGTGCGTAAAGACACATCATCTCTCTGCAGACTGTACCTCCGCTCCATGGCAGCGTTCCTGCAAAAGGTGAGTAATGACTCGCATCCAACCTTTCATATAAAATTTTCATTCGTCAAGAAGTAACGCGCGACCTGTAAGTGCTTAAAAACGACAGCTCCATGTCAGTAGATTTATTGGCATGTAAAAGAACTCCTGCAAGGACCAAATTCCAGCACACTGACGACGCCAATGTGATCCTGGCAATTGAAAACGTCTTTAAACAACAAAGTAATTTAATTTTAATTTGGTACTCTATTGGGGCAGTCCCATGGGTAGCAGTACTGAATACTGCTCAGTACTGGCCAAACTAAAGCGGCCCTGTTTACCAATTAAACCAACCTACTCCTTGGAGGTGCACTATGCATGCAAGAGTAGGCTCATTAACACGTTATGAAGAAAGCTGCTGTCTGCAGAAGTGATTAATGCTCTTGACAAAGAATTAGTACAAGAACAAATGGATAAAATATATAATGCCCAGTATTACCTCTCTAAAGGAATTCAGGTGTAATAAACTAAAAGTATGTTTGTTTGCTTCTTATTCATGAGTAGGGACGGGAAAATATGAAATTGCACATCCTAAATCATTCTTGCTATCACTATGGGAATAAGTATTTTTACATTATAGCATTGCAGAATTAAATGCACGTGACAAAAGGAAATCACATTATTCATGAAGGTCCCATATTTGTTTATACTTTGTAAGATATGTGATTTTTCGCTTCTAAAATAATTTCCGCTAGCAATTAACCAGATTTTCCAAAAATTCTATTCGGATAGCTCTATGTGGAACAAATTTAGAAAACACAAGCTACTCTTTCCAGGAAACGGAATGGGATAAATCCACATAATCTTTACGAACAGGTAAAGTGCAGTTGAGAAACTATAGCATTTTCTCTGTGTGACATCACCTACGAAACTAACCATCCTTTAACTTTGGAGAGCTTTTATGTTCGCAAACCAATGATTTTAGTTGCATATTGTAACAAAATTAAGCTAGGACAAAACTACCAGTAGCTTTTTTCCTTTCGCTCCGCAAATCTATCAGTTTCGCAATCATTAAAATATATAGAAACTGATTATCCGGGCCTGTTGGCCTTGGTCTAGCTCAGTAAACTCCTTCTAGACGTTTCGTCCGAAGCTGCATCGAACATCCTCAGTGGGGTTGCCTTAACACTCTCTTAGTCTCGGCGATGACTGACACGGAGCCTTTTGGCTTCACGGGCTTTATACGTTTGGCGCGGGTGGGCGGAGCTAGTTCGTGGTTGTTCCGATCTTGACTTATTGGTACGGCTGCTGCGGGTCGACTTACAGTTGCTGACCGTCAACAAATCCAGGACCATACGACGCCAACAGCCTCAACATCAAGCATAGACAATAGAAGCAGCAACCCAGCCCCCCGCAGCAGCCGTACCAATAAGCCAAGACCGGAGCAACCTGGAACTAGCTCCGCCCACCCGCGCCAAACGTATAAAACCCGTGAAGCCAAAAAGCTTGGCGTGTGATTAACTCCCGCAGCCATTTTGTATGTTTTAGGAAGTAAGTTACGAAAACTTCCTGAAACATACTAAATGGCTGCTGGAGTTAATCACACACCAAGACGCAGACCCACTTTACCTCTTCAACTATCTTGCCAGATATCTCTTAGTACTTTCATCCCACAACCAGTAATGGATAGTACATCTACAGTAAACGTATTATACTGGAACTGCCATAATATCAGACGCAAACGTCAATAATTAACGGACTTCCTGATAAGAAACTCGATCCAAATTGCGCTTCTGAACGAAACACACTTAGGACCAATGGACCACTTCTCCATTCCGGGTTACAGTATATACCGCAATGACCGAAATCGAAGAGGCGGAGGCACGGCAGTAATAATACTAAATACTATCAAACACCACCAGAAACAAGTGCCAGAATTAAACCGGTTGGAGGCCACAGCGGTAAATGTGCAATTGCACCGCGCCGCTGTAACGGTAGTAGCCGTATATAACTTTCCACTGAATATTGATATGGAGGATGTCGACAAAATAATGCAAATGGACACCAAGGTAATTGCGGCTGGCGACTTTAATGCCAAGCATTACCTATGGAACTGTCAAACAGCGAATGCCCAGGGTACACAACTTCTAAATTTCATCAACCGGGCAAACATCCTCCTAACTGGCCCAGAAGAGCCGACTTTATCCCGCCAGCGGCCAATCAGTTGCCCGATATGCTCGATATCACCCTACTAAAAGGAATACCATTTGACACCGAAACTACGGTACTAAACGACCTCACATCAGACCATTTACCGGTAATAATGGAGGTCGCGGCGCCCGTAATGTTCAAACCAGAACAGCCTAGGCGCAACTACAATCACGCCAACTGGCCCGAGTTCGGAGCGTTAGTTGAAACGCAACTCGAACAAAACAACCCTGTCATTAGCTCACAAGATACTCAAGAGCAAGCCGTAGAAATAATCACCATAACTATTCACCATGCAACCGAAAAACATGTTCCCTTAACTAGGCCAACGAATAGGGTAACCACACAATTCCCTCGGGCTGTAAGACAGGCAATGCAGGACCGAAACAGGGCCAGGCGCAAATGGTAGCGTACGCGAAACTAAATACATCGCAACGAATATGACAACCTCAGAGTCACGCCCGATATACTAATGGCCGAACACATACGGGAACAATGGAACGCCACACTGGAGGATGTTGATACTCATAACCGAACAGTGTGGCGAATAGCGAAGTGCCTGACACGTACTCGCACAAACATACCGCCCCTACATATTGACGGGCAAATAGCCGAAACGCCGGCTGAAAAAGCAGAAGCTTTCGCGACCACACTAGAGTAGGTATTCCAACCGAATGCTGACCCATGCGACAGACAGTTCGCAGCAGCAACGGAAGACCAAATCGCTGAAATAGGGAATATTCCAACGCACAACAGACTTCGAAAGACCAGTGCAAGCGAAATTAAATGGCTAATCGCACACTTGCCCACTCGTAAGGCTCCAGGACCCGACAATATTCCCAATATAGTCCTGAAACATCTTCCGCCTAAAGCCTTAAAAGTGCTGGCGGATATATTCAACTACGCGCTCGAACACGGAACATTTCCAAAGCGCTGGAAGCAAGCACGAATCCTTATGTTTCCTAAGCAACCTAAAGATCCTTCTATTCCTACTAATCACAGGCCAATTACCCTCTTAGGCACACTAAGTAAATTACTAGAGAAAATAATACTCAAACGCCTAAACTCATTTCTAATTAAAAACGTGATAACTGACGACCAGTTCGGCTTCAGGGCCATCCACTCTACAACACCACAGATCCTTAGGCTTACCGAAAGTATCACCAAGGGATTTAACACTAAACGATCGACAGGCGTGGTCTTATTGGACACAGAACGCGCATCCGATAAAGTGTGGCATGCAGGATTACTCCACAAACTCATCCGCATAGGGGTACAAGATTCAATGGTCGCCCTAATAAAAGATTACCTCAGGGGAAGGAGTTTCAGAATCTCAATAGAGAATACAGAATCCTCATTGCACCCCATAAACGTGGGAGTACCACAAGGAACTTTACTGGGGCCTACGTTATTTAATATATACATCAACGATCTACCACCGCTAGTCCGGGTAGATAAATACATATACGCGGACGACACGGCCCTGGCCACGCAATCTACTCAGCCACGCATCATACACCTACGGCTCCAGAATGCTCTAACCGCATTGGAGCCCTGGTTCACCAAATGGTGGGTAAAACTGAAAGCAAGAAAAAGCCAAGCAATCCCTTTCACCAGGCGAAAATTGCACAGACAAAGGAGGCGAGCCCTCCCACCCTCACCCTAACGCAGGAACCTATCGGGTGGGAGACATCCGTCACGTATCTCGGGGTTAAGATGGATGAATATCTCACATGGAGTGAGCATATTAATGCGGCCAGAGCAAAGGACAATGGCCAACTCAGCAGACTGCACCCGCTGATAAATCTTAACAGCAGCCTTAAGCTACGCATGGGACTTACGCTCTATAAGACGCTGATCCGACCCATCTTAACTTACGCCGCCCCGGTATGGGGATATGCGGCAAAAACGCACATAAAGCGCCTCCAAACGATGCAAAATATAATACTGCGAATTATTGCAAAACTACCGCCAGAGGCTTCTTCGAACCAGCTGCACGAAAAGCTAAAAATGCTCACAATCGAGCAGTTTATTAAACACCTGGCATGCAACCTGTACGCCAAAAAGAATAAGAACCACGACGAGGAAATACGAATGTTCGGGGAATGTGATATGACTCGCGACAAACACCTCCGCCCTCTATCATTGTTCGATCGCACTATAAATATAGGCGAACCTGAACTCAAAATACAGGAATACCTGAATAATTTAGTACAATGAAATTACTGGTTAGGGGATGAAGGGAAGCACACAACAAACACATAATACTAAAACACAGAATAATACTGATAAGCCCTCACATGTCCTTGTGCTACCTAGCCAAGACGGACCCCGGGAGACGAGGGCCTCCCCGGCAGTGACACAGGCTCGCTCCTGCACTTCAGGCAGACAGCCCGCCATGTGTGCACTTATATGACCAGGCAACAACAGGTACACGATTAACGACAAAGGCTCCGGCTTGATATCACCATAGTAAGTAAGATTAACAGACACAGTAGAAGTTAGATCTACAAGTTGTAAATCATGTCACCATAACTGCGCCTAGTTATATAAGCGTATCTCAAATACTTCTAGTATAGATCATAGGCCTTAAAATTAAAAAAAAATAATAATTGAAAAAACATACTCTAAGGACAAGAAACGAAACCTTCGGGTGGAGATTAAAACTAAACATGCTCATTTCAGTCATCCCTCACATCCATCCACACTACATGTAACACCTAACGATACCAAATGGCTGAAACACAAAAGATCACCATCAACTATCAAACACATCGCCATTAATTACTACCAGGGGGCTCTCAGGGCTTATGTCATGTTTGCCCCCCGGCACATCAGTAATACTCGCTGTTACTGCCACTGGCAGGCAGCTTCCATCTCTCACCACTGAATGCGCAGGTGCTTAATGCGGTACTGCAGCATAGAGGTCTCGACCTCAGGACTTCCGGTGGGTTTTTTTTTGTGAGTAGGCTGCCCGGGTTCGAAGCCAGGGTAGGAGTCTTACACTCGATTGCGTGCATGCGGTTAGGGCGTAAGTAGCCTTTTTCCCCACCACAAAAAAAGCTTCGTGTCAGTCATCGCCAAGACTAAGAGAGTGTTAAGGCAACACCACTGAGGATGTTCGACGCAGTTTCGGACGAAACGTCTGGAAGGAGTTTCCTGACTAGACCACGGCCCACAAGCCCGGATAATCAGTTTCTATATAATGACACCGGCCGTGAAAGCTTACGCAGTTTGATCATTAAAATATGTTCTCCATATAACGTGTTGTATTTTAATTTGATGTATTTTTATTAAATGTGAACATAAAGCTAGAAATGTTGTTTTTTTAACGTATAGGTGAACCCAGTACAGATGTTTATAATGATTTTTCTTTAAGCTTTACTTAATTATTAATTTATTTTTGATGTTTTTACGTTGTGGCAAAAGGTTTCATATTTGGCAAATTTGCCATCATATTTTGTATGCTTCTATTTATGTAACTGAGAGCAAGCAACATTTGGCAAATAAAGAAGAAAGCAAAGGCAAAATCACTGTTTCCATCTAATATAAACGTCCTAGGTGAGTTGGTGTAATTAACGTCGAGCACAAATATTTATATACCGAAAAGCATTTGACGTACAGTAAACAGACACTGTTTCTCCTGAGATACGTTTGTCTTGGTTAGTAAATATTTTAAGGGTATTAAGGGCATACTGGAAAAAAAATTCCGAGAATTAATTACTACAATACACTGGTGTGCTATGGGGAATTGAGACGGATGTCAATGATACTGCTTGGAGATAAATACAGCACATACTTTCCCGGAATGTAACATCCAGCTATCCCAAGAAAAATATATTTATGCTCCAGTATTTCAAATATTTTTGAAGCGCTGAAACTCTTTCACATTATTCTGATTGCTCACCCTATCACCTAACCAGTTCCTAGCCTATTGTGACGATTCGCCAATTTCTTTTCCAGCAGCTTCCAGTATCGCTCTGTTTGTTCGTTGGCCCCAGTGCGAGCAATATTCAGATAATTTGAACATGGCATACAATTGTGGAACGCACACCATGGCTAATGACATATGCAACGCCAAGAGTGCTCTTACTTCTCCTCCACCTTCATTAGGGTGGCGCAAAGCAGAGCCCAAAGAGCATAAGGGTGAATTGCCAAAGCCGTTGGCCCGTCGAGAATGCGGGCTCCTCCGTGTCTCTGGGGTCTATAACCACCTGTTAGTACCCGGATTTCAAGTCCAAAGACAAGAACCACTGGGTACCAGAGTATCTAAAGTGACCTCAATTCAAGACACAGAACTTAAAAAAGCCTGTGAGTCAAGTACTTGCGAGTCATAGTTGTCGCTTGTGCAGGCTCACTCTGCATGGGCTGCACTTCATTGTATCTTCCTTTCTGTCTACTTTGAGGAAGAATTAGCCAATCGTCAGAATGATTAACCTTGCAGAAGACCTCACTTTCAGAATAGTCCTTGTATATCAGTGACTGTGGGAACTCCTTTCTACTTGCCAGGGCGAATTGAAGAGTAGTTGGAAGATACATCTGCTCTATTTCGATGTTGAGTTTTGTCAAAACATGTGATAAGGCACTAACTGAAACCCTTTTATTCTGATATTACCAGCAGTCCGATGTTAGAAAAAAGCTTGCCTGCAGTACCAGCTTCCTTTTCTAAAAAGTCAATTATGTAGCTTTTGAATTAATTCTCTGAGACTTTTCCTTTTCCTTCATGCCAGAAATATGAATGAACATATTTCATGTGTTTTACGTAGATGCTGAAATTGTGAATTTGAAGCTTCTGATTGTAGTACAGCTTTGATACAAGCAGCTTGCATAACAATACACGTTGAACATCCATTGTCAACACGAGGGTTGTTTCTGTCGTGCAAAATTCAGCGTTTTCCGTATCTTTACGAGTTTCTTCTCCCCAATGCTATACGTCCAATATCCCCTGGTACAAAGGATCCAAAATGGTACACACCATCCAGGGGAATAAACTACGAGAAGTCGAACCGTTCTCCTATGTTTGGAAAATGTCTTCCCGACCAACCTGTAGGAGGGAGGTTATTTTGTGTCGGCTCCGTATCGAGCATTGTTTTTTAGTCACCACCACTTATTACGCGGTGAGCCCACACCACTTTGTCCTCGCTGCTGTGTGACTGCGACGGTACGGTATGTTCAAGTGGATTGTTTGGCTTTAGCCTCTCTCGGTAGCCTTCTGGTTGTACAGCATTGCCAGGCATTTTAGCAGAGAACACGGTGGTAGTTGAACATATTTTAACCTTTATTCGTCGCAGCAACATGAATGCCACGGTATAACTGGTTTTACCATTATCGGGGTGCAAGGCTCTTTGTGCCTCTTTCCTTTTAGTGCTTCGTTTCAATGTCACGTTCTACAGCAACAGCCCATTTTTAGTTTTCTTGGGTATGTTTTTAAATCAGCTTCTTTGTTTCTAATATTGGTTGTTTTGGGTAGCTTCAATCCCCCTGTTTTGCCAGCTTAAGTTTCCGTTTACTTTATCTTTTTTAATGTTAACTTTGGACGGGCACTAATGACCTTCGCGGTTTTACGCCCTAAAACTTCACTTCATCATCATGATCGTCATCATCATGATCATCATCAATTAATTATTAATTATTATTTAGCACCACCACCATCACCACAAGCTTCTTTCTTTTTATATGAGTATTAAATTCATCCTCTGTTAGATAACCATCTTTAAATGCCACGCAAGTATCACACTGATCTTTTCTAGGTTTGAACACAGAAATTTTCTCTTCCAGGATTTCACAGAACCTCTTCCTTTGTACATAATTTGTCCCATTCTCTTCACATCACAATTTATATATTTCAGTCCTGATTCTACCTCTCAAGCACTGCCAAACAAACAGTGTTTAAAAACCAGCAGTAAGTTGGTTGGCATAAAATATCAATTTCATGCCTCTTGTTAGCAGATTTAAAATCATGTTGAACATAAACTCGATAACTGGAGGATCAACAATAGAGGCTTGGCACTTCAGGAGTTATCCTCAACCATTGTTTCACGACATCTGACTTAAGTTCTTTGAACTTCTTGTGTTGTCATGTTGGGTCAAAATTTTCCGTTTTCTTCTTTCTTCAATTTTTGCCTTATCATTATTGTTACACGAAAGGAAAAGTTTTACCCAGTCATCAAAGACATCCATTTTTTAGGCCTGTAGTTTCAAGGAAAAGTTGTTACAAAATTTGACCTTCTTTCTGGCTTCTGTAGGCAAATAACTGTCGTAGCCATATGATTTCTTTGGCAGTTCCTAAAAAATTCTGCTTTCTCTCCTAATAGTTGTGCAAAAGTTCACTAATCCATATACATACACCTTTTCATATTTTTAACCCCTAGCGCCACAGCCCACGAAGGGCCTTTACTTGCAGCTCAGACGCTACGTCCCCTACCTCTTTCCACTACACGCGTCATTGGTGGGGTGCAGTACTGGAGGGTGGGACGTGGTCAGCGCTCGGAACCCTCCAGGCCAGCTGACCTGGGGCCACTACTTCTCCATCAAGTAACTCCTCAATTGGTCGCCCTGGGACTTAACGAGGCTGAGTGCACCCCGTGCCAGTCTTCCAAGCGAGGGGGGGCCATGCTGGTACCGGGGATCGAACCCGGGTTCTCCCTGCTAGAGGCAAGCGCGCCACAATTGAGTTACGGAGGTGGTCACATCTTTTCATCCCATGGGCTAACTTCCCACATTCTTAGTTCAACTTTTTTCCTCTGATTATCGTCAATTTCACTACATCGAAAACTCCTCGGTCTTATTAATTGTTTTTTTTTGTGCTTATGTGAGCATGTTATTAGAATAAGTTTACTCTCGTCTCTTTCAACATCATAATACTTATTCCACATGTATTTTCTCCCATGGCATTTTTTAACATGTAGTCTTAACTTTTTGTTTACATTATTAGAATTCCTTTTATATGAAGTTTGCCCTTCACAGTTCTATTCATTTGCTTTACTCCTCTCTTTGTTTTCATTTGAGCCCCATGTCATGTCACCGCTTACTTCAGACACCATGTTAACCTCATTTTCACGTGAAAGAGCCGGAACTGATAGGTAACCATCATCTATATCTTCATGTCCATAGGCAGAATGTATATCACAGGGTGGAGCAGTTTATCATATTGTTCCATATTTCTGTTTTCGAGGTGCAACAAAGATATAAGCTTTATGTCATGCAGAAAGATCATATAAATTTTATGTCATGCAAATGTTATGAACATATAACATATCGTATTTTAATCAAAATCATTATAGCCTTGTTTGAGAAAATGAAAAAAATATTGTGAATTGTTTCCATGAAGTGGGTGGTTTAGGCTGAATTAATTTTCTTGAGGACTTTTGTATTGCCTCTTTGGATGATGCTGAACTTATATAGCAAGTCAAGTCTCGTGTTGATGGAATGATTTGTTTGGGTTATGCTGTTCAGTGATACGCGCGCACACACAAAGAAAGCTTTTTTAAATTTTGTTTCATTCAGGAAGCCTCTGAAATGTACTTCTGGTGAAACACAATGACCTATCTTTCATACTATAGTTGGGTGCAGTTGCGGCTCGTGACATGTCGTAGGTGGTGTGCAATATATTACATCCTCTCCACCTTTACGCCCTTTCTTTCGCAGACACACATCATCACGCAATTCTAATTCGCATTTCATATGGGCAATTGAGCTCTTATGCTTTGCTATTTTGTTTTGTTTCAAAAGACCAATATCCAAGAACTATTATTTGTCCAGATGCCATTTCTCTCACTCGCAAACAATAAGCACAGAAACAGCTTCTCTTCTAAGAATAAACCCGAAATATTTATCTGCTTCAGTTTCGCCGTGTTATTCATTTCCGCACTTTCATAGATTCAAATTTCCCGCTATGTACTGACACAACTGCATGCAATTTGCTGCCAGAACACAAACATAACAAACAGTAATAAATACTAACAAAATAACTGTTCGAAAGTGAAGTATTGGCCTTAGCAAATTACGACATGAAGAGTAATTATATGCATTTATAATCGCTTAATAAGATTAGATGTAATTGTGTTTATAACATTAATATAATATGGAATATTATATAGATCACCAGTAGGGGATACTAGCATTTTTCTTGGAGGTATTGAAAAGGTCTTGACATATCTGCTTCCAATTAAATATAATGTAATAATATGTGGTGATATAAATGCACATTTTGACATTACCAAACAAAGAAACACAGTAAGTCAATTTCAAAATTTACTACAGCGGATGGGCTATCACTGTGCAAATAAAACTCCTACTCGCGGAACTGCATGCCTCGATAATATCATAACCCATGTAAAACAAGCGTGCTATACAATCAAGGCGGGGGATTATCAGACATCAGATCATAAGACTCTTATCCTTGAGACAAGTATGGCAAAAAACCCTTCTCACAAAACTGGAAAAATAATAAGCGAGATTAGAGACCTTAGCACAGACTCTGTAAATAAATTTAAGGATAACTGTTGTCGGTGAACTGGTGTGGGATACTTGGTAATAATAGGGGGTCAGCTTAAGAAATGTTTGAACACTTTTTTAATACTTTCATTAGTCTGTTTAACAGCTCGTGCAAGAAACAAAAACGAACCATAAACTCCAATAAAAAAGCTAAACCAGTTAGCAGTATTAAGTGGTACAATTCAGGACTAGAAAGAGTGAAAAATAAGCTAATACTGCTTCAAGATATGCATAAAAAGGACCCAAATCCCTGTCTACTAAATACAATAAGAAACTATAGAAAACATTATAGAACAGCACTCTTGGATGCAAAAAAAGAGTCAAATAAAAGTAAAATAAAAAATTCTAGCAATAGATGTAAAGCGGCTTGGTCGATAATTAATTGCATAACGGGTAAAAATAGAAAAGACAATATAAATGAAAGCATAACTCCTGATGATTTCAATAACTATTTTATAGAATCAGTCAGAGACATAGCATTAAAGGTAAATTCTTGTGCAGACACAGCTATATCATTTATTAATAATATAAATTGGGGAGAGGAGAATGAGCGATTTATGCTTAAAGAAGTAACCTGTAGAGAAGTAGAAAAGGTAACAGAAATACTTAAAAACTCAAAAACTAGCGATGTATATGATATTTCAAATAATGTTCTTAAAGAAATTATACCACATATTGTAGTTCCATTCACCTTTTGTATTAATAGCTACTTTAATGAAGGTGTTTTTCCCAAGGTACTAAAATTATCCAAAGTAACGCCAATATATAAAAAGGGTGAAAGGGAGAAGGCAAGCAGCTATAGACCAATTTCACTGATACCCACATTTGCTAAAATCGTACAAGGCCTCATAAAAAATCAGCTACAAGAGTATTTCGAAAATCGAAATTTATTTTATCAGAATCAGTTTGGGTATAGAACTGGAAAATCAGCTATACATGCAGTAGACTCTTTTGTAGAGAAAATACACCAAGTTTTTGAGGGAGGTGCTTTTGCACAAGGCATATTCTGTGACCTAAGCAAAGCGTTTGACTGCATTGATCATGGCATCTTGATAAAGAAACTTGAATTGTATGGCGCTCAGTGACCTAATTTGAATATCTTTAAGTCATATTTAATAAATCGTAAACAGCTAGTCTCAACTGGAAGAAAATATTCACAGATCACTGATGTAAAAATAGGTGTTCCACAGGGCTCAGTGCTTGGACCTCTGCCTTTTTAATAATGATTAATGATGTGCCACATTGTTATCCATGTCATACTGTTGTCTATGCAGATGACACATCATTTCTTAACATAAACAACGCACTTGATATGCTGTCACAGTCTGTTCAAGAGAATATAAGAAACGCCCAAATATGGTTTAGAAGCAATGGGTTTTTTTATGAATGAAAGTAAATCACAATATATTCTTTTCACATTAAAAAATAGTAACAATTTATGTTACAACACAAGGGAGACCGTTAAATTTCTTGGAATGTTAATTGATGATCATCTATCTTGGAACTCTCGCATTGATTCCGTATGCAGTAAGCTGTCGAGAACAGTGTTCTTATTAGCAAACTTAAAGAGGGCAGTCCCAAATGAATTTGTTCGTATGGCTTATTTTTCATTTTTTCAAAGCATTTTTAGGTATGGTTTGCTATTATGGGGGAGTAGCCCAAGAATAGCAGACGCGCTAAATATTCAAAAGAAGGTTATTAGAACACTGACAAACTCTAATAAAACTGATCACTATAAGCCACTGTTTAAAACGCTGGAAACATTGACTGTTGTTAATCTATACCTATATGATGTGCTTGTATATGTCAAAGAAAATGAACAAAATTATAATACCAGAAGAGAATTACACACATACAACACAATTATTATTATTATTATTATTATTATTATTATTATTATTATTATTATTATTATTATTATTATTATTATTATTATTATTATTATTATTATTATTATTATTATTATTATTATTATTATTATTATTATTATTATTATTATTATTATTATTATTATTATTATTATTATTATTATTATTAAGATGGCTACATTATATTTAGAGCCGTCACGTTGGCTGCCTAGTAGGTTCTGCTAAACAACGGCAGGGAGATGGTCGTAGCGAGGAAAACAGAGGGACTTGCACGAGAACGTAGTGCGCTTGCGCGGTAAGAATCGCATGTGTTGGCCTTGTGGATTATGCTGCCTTAACTCTCCGTACTCTCAAGTGCAAGCTTTGCATCTCTCCCCGCGTACCCCTCGCCAAAAAGCTACCTTCGCCAGTCGTAAAATCGGGTTTATGCGTCTTAGCCTGTTGGCTGAATGCCGTAACATTTGCTAAGGAGGGCGCGGGAATATTAAACGAGCAAGTTCATATAGAATAAAGTTAGACATTCGACTTTCTCATATGCATGCCTATAAAGGTAAAGACACGTTCACATGCGGAAAAAATTAGTGAGTGTGCAGTTGCAAGTATACAATCTCCCAGGAACCGCCACTGGTTGGGTGGCAGAGAAAGTAAAAGCATTCCATTTGAATCAACCTGAGGTAAATGGAATCTAGCCAAAGCATGCATTTTGGGCTTTTTATGCCAGGCAAGTGTGCATTGTGATGTGCAGCAGATGTTCCCTACTTACCAAAGTGACATGATTTACATCGTCATATGCAGAAGGAAAGCATTAATCTGTTGACTTGATTTCTTTTAGTTCCATATCGTAAGTTTGTGTCCCCGAATGTGGGCTAGGGACGCTATTACATCGTTGTTTTTGCAATTTCTTGCATGGCTTTATTGCATTATAATACCTTATTTAGAACGTAACCACAGTTTAAGAGAACAGGTCATACCGAAAGAACATGATCAAGAATGCTATTGCGAAAAGATTACCATAAAAAAACCACGGTGGAAAATTTGTAGGAGAAATATAAATAAGAAATGACTGCTGGTAAGTAATGGCAGTATAGTATTCAACTTATTTTTAAGAATGATAATGATAAATAAAGCTTTGTGGTGTTCTTTATATAACATATTTCTTCGGGATTATTTATCTTACCATTAAAGATACTGGCTCGGGTTCAAAACGTTGTCTAGTTGATGACGCAAGCAATTTAGATTGCTTGCATTGTATGAGTGAGGAAGAAAGGTTATGATGCGTGTGCTGTTTCCCATTTATATCAGTGTTTTAATTAAGAAAATATGTTTTTCAGAGAGTATTGTGCGGTTATTTATACTCCATAATTGTGGAATGAAGAATTAATGTATGTATTCTGCTGAGCTGGATTCTTGCCAACAGAAACAAAACTGCTTTCTAGTTCATTCAGGCAAAATGCTTGACAAAATTTACAATAACTTCACTATAGTTTGTTAATAGACCAGGTCCATCATGCAGAAGAAGAAAATTTGAACAAAGCAGTTGCAGATTAAATGAGTTTAAAAGATCCTAAACAACAAGCTCTGTATTGCTTAGCAGATACGATGCAATACTTTCTAAGTGTAAAAGATGGACTTAATTGACCGTGAACTAGCATTATGGATGAAGAAAGGTCAGTTATGTGCTTAGTGACATTTGAAAAATTCATGGTTCAGTGTGTGTTATGAGGCTCTCATGCTTTGCTTACAATAAATAGTAGTACAATGCCACAGCATTAAGTTCCCCCCTCCAAAAAAACACTGCAAAATAGTAACCAAGAAACCTTTTTGGATGAAATGTTTAGCTTTTTAGGGTCCTGTGCGCACAATGAGGATGCGAACAAGGACCTTGTGGTGCATAATACATTAATGATGTTAATGAATGTATTTTCTGGTGAACTGTCTGGTTCGTTAGTTTGAAACAGAGCAAATAAAAATTGTAATGCTCGCAGGTATCACAGCAACACTTTCCTATTCGCAGCTTGTATGTATGTCCATTCCACATCTGCATATGCTGCTTTTTTTGTGGTGGGGAAAAAGGCTACTTACGCCCTAACCGCATGCATGCATGCCAGTGTAAGACTCCTACCCTGGCTTCGAACCCGGAAAGCCTACTCAGTAAAAAAACCTCTATGCTGCAGTACCGCATAAAGCACCTGCGCATTCTATGGTGAGAGATGGAAGCTGCCTGCCAGTGGCAGTAACAGCGAGTATTACTGATGTGCCGGAGGGCGAACATGACATAAGCCCTGAGTGCACCCTGGTAGTAATTACTGGTGATGTGTTTGATAGTTGATGGTGTTCTTTTTGTGTTTCAGCCATTTGGCATCGTTAGGTGTAGATGGATGTGAGGGATGAGTGAAATGAGCATGTTTAGTTTTTAAACTCCACCCGAAGGTTTCGTTTCTTGTCCTTAGCGTATATATTAGTGTCGCCCATCGCATTATTGTCGGCACTACCGCAACGGAGCCGAAGGGAAGAGACAGAGAATGGCCGCATTGTTGGGGCGCTTGCAGAAAGAGAGAAAGGGATAGGGACTTCTGGAATTTTCTATTTTGTATTTCACCGCAATAATAACTGAACTTTCCTGAAGTTTCCAGAATAGTGCCTGGGAGATATAAATTGCGGTAAAGCGTGAGAAGGGACAGTTTTTGTGTTACTAATTCGGAGCCGTGCTGTTGGTGAATCGGTAAAGACCTTCGTGCTGTTGCAACGAGTGTACAAAGTTACTGTTTACGGAAATAAAAGTGTTTCTTTATCTCGACTACATCTGTCTTCTTTACTTTACACCCACCAAAGTCACACTGGTGTCAGAAGTGGGATATGACGATGGAGGCTACATTGGTGAGCTTTTTACAAGAGCTGAAAGCAGAGATGAAGACGGCAAACGACAACCTCGCTGCCGAGCTGAAAGAGATGAAGACGGAGCTATTGGCGAAAATTGACGAGCAACTGGCTGGCGTAAGGAAGGATGCGAAAGAGCTCGGTGGAAAGATGGAGGACCTCGGCCAACGCGTTGACGCCCTGGAGAATGTCGGGGAACGGCTTAGCGTTCTCGAAGACAGGGTCGACGGTAGCGCCAAGGAGCTAAATGCGATGGTGGAAGGGATGCTTAGTGAAAAGCTAAAGAACTACAAGGCCGAGGCTCCAGCACGCGACACAACATCGACGCGCGTCAAACCACCGAATTACGATGGCACGTCAACGTTTGAGGTCTTCCGCCGTCAATTCGACACAGTGGCCAAGCACAACAAATGGTCGCCAGAAGAAGAGGCCGCGCAGCTGATAGCCAGCCTCCAGGGACGAGCCGCAGAGGTGCTGAACGCAGTCCGGACAGCGGCGGCGCCCAAGGACATCTGGGAGGTCCTGGAGAACCGGTTCGGAAACCACCGCTTAGCCGCAGCCTACCGCAGCCAACTGAAATCTAGGATGCAACTGCCAGTGGAGACGCTGCAGGAGTTCGCCCTGGCAATCGAACAGCTGGCCAGCAAAGCCTTGGTCGACCTCCCCTCCGAATTCGTTTCCCAAGAAGCCACCTATACCTTCGTCGACGGGGTACGCGATGACGAGATACGGCAACGCTTGATGCTTGGCGACTACAAGACCATCCACGAGGCACTAACGGCCGCATTAAGGATGGAAGCGGCCAAAGTGGCGGCTACCCCGACCTCGAAGACAAGGAGTGTCCGCTACGATGAAGACCGCAGACCAGTCCAGGGACGCCGACGAAGACCAGGGGGCGTGTGTTGGGGGTGTGGCCAGCCGGGACACCTAATGAGGGACTGCCGGCACCAAGAAGAGCAGCCGGAAAACGAGTAATGGCCGGCGTGGCGAGGGGCACGTCGGCGCCATCACCATCATCCCCTCGAGTGGCACTGCGCGCCGTCAGTCGACGGATGGATGACAGCCTCATCGCGGACGGTTGGGTGAGAGGGAAGCCGTGCCGCGTGCTTGTTGACACTGGAGCAGCCGTAACTGTCATCAGACCTGACGTAACCAGGGGCTTGCCGTCGAGAAAACCGAGCCGACCGTACCAACTAGTGACGGCATCGGGTGACACCTTGCCTGTGGAGAGGGAGGCCCTGCTGCAGGTTGACCTTGGGCGGAAGTGTCTTGCGTTTGTGGGTATTCGTCGCGGAGGTGGCTGAGGAGGTGATACTGGGACTGGATGCCCTCAGGAGCCACGAGGTGACGGTCGACATCGTCAGGAAGGTTCTGCGGCTTAAGGGAGAGGAAGTAATGCTCCGGCACCCCGAAGAACGCCTTGGAATCTGCAGGGTCATTCTCAAGGTAGACGTAGTTGTCCCCGCGAGAAGCTAGATGGTAGTGACGGCGCGACAGGAAGGCCAGCGCAAGAAGAACATGCTGCTGGACCGGAAGACGCATGTGCACGGGCTCTGTGTAGCCGGGAAATTGTTGCCGTGCCGAGAGGAGGTGCCGGTGAGACTGCTCAACCCAACAGACACCGATCTCAACGTCCAGGCCAGGACGGAGTTGGGGGCTTGCGAGCCCGTGGTCAGCGTAACACCAATAGACAAGACCCAGGAGCCGGTGCCGACGCAACACCTGGGGCCACGGCTGGAAGGCTTACTGGAGAGGGCGGCCGACCACCTGACCGCTGAACAGAGAGAGAAGGTCCAACAACTGCTGAGACGATATCAGCGCGTCTCTACCCAAGGCAGCAGCGATTACGCCCGCACGGACCGAGTGCTTCACCACATGGACACCGGAGACGCCCGGCCTATTCGGCAACCACCTAGACGCGTTCCGTTGGCTAAACAAGCGGCGGTACGAGACATGCTGGAGGACATGAGAACCAAGGAAGCGATCGAAGAGTCTGACAGTCTTTGGTGTTCCCCTGTAGTTCTGGTGAAGAAGAATGGCGAGCTACGCTTCTGCGTAGATTACAGGAAGCTGAACGCTGTCACCAGGAAGGACTGCTTCCCCTTACCCCGGATTGACGACACCCTGGACACGCTTGCTGGTGCGCAGTGGTTCTCAACCCTGGACCTGAAATGGGTTTACTGGCAGGTGGCTCTAGACCTGAGAGACAAGGAGAAGACCGCATTCTCGACAGGCCAAGGGCTTTGGCAGTTCACAGTTATGCCCTTTGGTCTCTGCAACGCACCAGCTACCTTCCAACGCCTCATGGAATCAGTAATGAGAGGATTGACATATGACGCCTGCCTGTTATACATGGACGACATCATCATCGTCGGCAAGACATTCGAAGACCATCTTGACAAACTGACCAAGGTGCTACAGAGACTGCAGGCGAGCGGCTTGAAGCTGAACGCCAAGAAGTGCCAGCTCTTCCGCAGGGAAGTCAACTACTTGGGCCACATGGTCTCACCAACCGGAGTGGACACGGATCCGGAGAAGACACAGGCCGTGAGAGATTGGTCTCGCCCAAAGGATAAGCGAGAACTGCGCAGTTTCCTTGGGTTGTGCAGTTATTACCGCCGCTTCATAAAGGGTTTCTCCAGCATCGCCAAACCCCTCACTCGTCTGTCGGAAGAACATCGACCTTACGTGTGGACGGAGGATGCCGAAGGCGTTTTCCGGCAGCTGAAGAGGACGCTCTGCAGTGCTCCTATTTTGGGATTCCCACAACCAGTCGACGCCTTCATTGTGGACACCGACGCCAGCAACCATTGCATTGGAGGCGTCCTATCCCAAGTCCTGAACGGCCACGAGCGGGTGATAGCCTACTACAGCAAGACGTTGTCCAAGGCAGAGAAGAACTACTGTGTCACACGACGAGAGCTACTGGCGGTAGTGAAGACCTTGGAGCACTTCCACAAGTACCTGTACGGTCAGCCACTCCACCTGAGGACAGACCACTCCGCCCTAACCTGACTACTTAGCTTTAGAAACCTGGGTCCAGAGGTTGCAGGAGTACGACTTCACCTCCGAACATCGCAGAGGGAAGAGCCACGGCAACGCAGACGCCATGTCCCGAAGACCCTGCCCAGAAGAGTGCGGCCAATGCGCAAGAGTGGAAGAGAAGGAGCGTACCGCAGCTATCAGAGTGGTCACGGCAGTGCCTGCGGATGGATGGGATAGCGCGGGCCTGAGGAGGGAGCAGCTGGCGGACGCCGACCTGGGGCCACTCTTGAGAGAAGTGCAGGCAGGGACGAGACCAACATGGGAGGACATCGCACCCAGAAGCGCTACATACAAGTCGTACTGGGCCCAATGGGACTCGTTGAAGACCAAAGAGGGCGTGCTGTTCCGGGTATGGGAATCACCTGATGAGAAGACCCAGAAAGAGCAGTTAGTACTTCCCCGAAGTAAGGTCCCGGAAGTCTTGGAGGAAGTGCACGCCGGTACCTCGGGTGGACACCTAGGAGCAAACCGGACGATCGACAAACTCCGACAGCGCTACTGCTGGCTGAGGCTCCGAGCAGACGCTGAGAACTGGTGCCGTCAATGTCACGTGTGCGCGGCGAGTCGCGGCCCCCAGACTAGGAGCCGGGGTCGCATGTAGCAGTACAACGTCGGGGCGCCCTTCGAACGCATCGCCGTCGACATAGCTGGACCATTCCCAGTGTCCGATCGAGGCAACAAGTACCTGATGGTAGCTGTGGACTACTTCACCAAGTGGCCGGAGGTTTATGCCATCCCGAACCAAGAGGCGAAGACGATTACAGACTGCCTCGTGGAACAGCTGTTCTGCCGTTTTGGGGTCCCGTTAGAGCTCCACAGCGACCAGGGCACCAATTTTGAGTCGCACCTAATGAAGGAGGCATTGGAAAGACTTGGGGTGAACAAGACCCGCACAACACCCCTACATCCACAGTCGGACGGCATGGTCGAGAGATACATCAAGACCCTAGAGGAGCACCTGAGGAAGGTCGTGGCCAGCCATCAGCGAGACTGGGACCTCAAGGTACCACTGTTCTTGCTGGCCTACCGTTCATCGACACACGACACCACCGGGATGACACCAGCAAGCCCAATGTTCGGCCGAGAGCTACGCCTCCCTTGTGACCTGGCTTTTGGGAGCTCCCCGGAAGCGAAACAGCCGGCAACCGAGTATGTGGAGAACCTAGTAGACCATCTCCACGACATGCACGAGATGACTCGTCAGAACATCCAGATGGCGAGCGACTGCATGAAGACCCGGTACGACAGGCAAGCCAACAGCCGAGGATTCCAGCAACGTGAGATTGTCTGGTTGTACCGCCCTACCCGGACCAAGGGACGCTGCCCAAAACTTCAAAAACCGTGGCAAGGACGGTACCGAGTGGTAAAGAGGATTAACGACGTAGTCTACCGCATCCAGAAGGTGCCCCGAGGAAAGATGTTGGTGGTACACCTGGATCGTCTGGCCCGTTACGATGGTACTGTTCGGGACGACCAGCCTTGAGGAGGGAGCAGTGTCGCCCATCGCATTATTGTCGGCACTATCGCAAAGGAGCCAAAGGGAAGAGACAGAGAATGGCCGCATTGTTGGGGCGCTTGCCGAAAGAGGGAAACGGATAGAGACTTCTGGAATTTTCTGCTTTGTATTTCACCGCAATAATAACTGAACTTTCCTGAAGTTTCCAGAATAGTGCCTGGGAGATATAAATTGCGGTAAAGTGTGAGAAGGGACAGTTTTTGTGTTACTAATTCGGAGCCGTGCTGTTGGTGAATCGGTAAAGACTTTCGTGCTGTTGCAACGAGTGTACAAAGTTACTGTTTACGGAAATAAAAGTGTTTCTTTATCTCGACTACATATATCTTCTTTACTTTACACCCGCCAAAGTCACAATATTTTTTTTTTAATTTTTTTAATTTAATTTTATTATTTATTTATATTGCGTCCTATAATCTATGCTAGAAGTATTTTAAGATATGCTTATATAACTAGGTGCAGTTATGGTGATATTTATAAGATTTACAACTTGTAGAACTAACTTCTACTGTGTCATTTAATCTTACTTACTATGGTGTGATTAAGCCGGAGACTTCGTCATTAATCGTGTACCTGATCTTGCCTGGTCGTATAAGTGCACACATGGCGGGCTGTCTGCCTGAAGTGCAGGAGCGAGCCTGTGCCACTACCGGGGAGGCCCTCGTCTCCCGGGGTGCGCCTTGGCTAGGTAGCACAAGGACTTGTGAGGGCTTGAGTGTAAGTGTGAGTGTAAGTGTATGTTTTTATAGTGTTATATGTTTGTTGTGTGCTTCCCTTCATCCGCTAACCAGTAATTTCATGGTACTAAATTATTCAGGTATTCCTGTATGTTGAGTTCGGGTTCGCCTATACTTATAGTGCGATCGAACAATGATAGAGGGTGGAGGTGTTTGTCGCGAGTCATATCATACTCCCCGAGCATTCGTATTTGCTCGTTGTGGTTCTTATTCTTTTTGGCGTACAGGTTGCATGCCAGGTGTTTAATAAACTGCTCGATTGTGAGCATTTTTAGCTCTTCATGTAACTGGTACGCCGGAGCCTCTGGCGGTAGTTTTGCAATAATTCGCAGTATTCTATTTTGCATCGTTTGGAGGCGCTTTATGTGCATTTTTGCCGCATATCCCCATACCGGGCGGCGTAAGTTAAGATGGGTCGAACCAGCGTCTTATAGAGCGTAAGTCCCATGCGTAGCTTAAGGCTGCTGTTAAAATTTATCAGCGGGTGCAGTCTGTTGAGTTGGCCATTGGCCTTTGCTCTGGCTGAGTTAATATGCTCAGTCCATGTGAGATATTCATCCATCTTAAACGCTAGGTACGTGAGGGAAGTCTCCCACCCGATAGGTT
Organism: Tenodera sinensis; assembly: GCA_030765045.1. NCBI lineage: Eukaryota > Metazoa > Arthropoda > Insecta > Mantodea > Mantidae > Tenodera > Tenodera sinensis. Next base: position 68,402,473 of record CM060962.1, on the reverse strand, counting down.
CCTGAATTAGGGTGAGGGGTGGGATGGCTCGCCTCCTTTGCCTGTGCAATATTCGCCTGGTAAAAATGATTGCTTGGCTTTTTCTTGCATTTAGTTTTAACCGCCATTTGGTGAACCAGGGCTCCAATGTGTTTAGAGCATTCTGGAGCCGCAGGTGTATGATGCGTGGCTGAGTAGATTGCGTGGCCAGGGCCGTGTCATCCGCGTATATGTATTTATCTACTCTGACTAGTGGTGGTAGATCGTTGATATATATTAAATAACGTAGGCCCGAGTAAACTTCCTTGTGGGACTCCCGTGTTTATGGGGTGCAATGAGGATTCGGTATTCTCAATTGAGATTCTGAAACTCCTTCCGCTGAGGTAGTCTTTTATTAGGGCGACCATTGAATCTTGTACCCCTATGTGAATGAGTTTGTGGAGTAATCCTGCATGCCACACTTTATCTAAAGCGCGTTCTATGTCCAATAGGACCACGCCTGCATAAAACTGGTTATTTATACTTGCCACACCCATGTAATATGCTAAAGCTGGTTGGTAAGTTTGACTTAAATGCTTTCAGTATCGATAAAAGTACAGGTTACCTGAATGTTGAAAAAAATTTGAAAGACCATGAAACAGTATCAAATGTAGTTCTGGATGATATTTGCATTGAGCCTAGACTCACATTAAAAATGATGCCTTAAATTTGGCGAAAACTACAAGTATTTATGATTGCAAGTGTCTTTGCAAGAATAGAAAGATGTGGTGAGCGTTGTACCAGTTCAGGGCTTTATATATGAACAGTTAAGGTCTATGTTGTTGCATGTAATTACTGAAGTAGATAAAATTAGATTTTTGGTGTTATCTCTAGTAGCAAATAATAGTGCTGCAAACAGTAAAGCCTATGAACTGCTAACGCCTGCTGGCATTTTATAGCCATGCATTGAACGTCCACTAAACAAATACACAGAGATCTTTTTTATTTCCGGCACTGTTCATATATTGAAACGCATTCGTAAAAACTCGACTACTAAACAGGAAACAATTTTTAAGTTTCCTGATTTCAATAATTTGATTTCCCTGTAGCTGCAGATTTTAGGTACTTAGAGTCAATGTATAAACACGAAAAGAACTTACTGTTTAAATGTACTCGCTTACTGCCTCATGTCTTGTACCCCTCTAACATTCAGAAACAGTATGTGAATCTTCTGGTATTTGATGAGAGAAATATTACTGCTCTTAAATGATGGTGTTCTGTGGATAGTGCTTTCTGTTCAGGTTTTTAACTTTTAAGATCAATAATTTTAGTTTTATTGAATAAATAGCATAGCAACAGTTTACCTGATTGTTGAAAGTATACAATAAGGCAAATATGGTGGACCAACAGGAAATTAGTATTTAAATACGCGAATTTCCTTCTATTGTAAATTCAAATTTAACATCTAACGTGCCCCTTTAAATTTGAACCAGTTATAAAATTTTAAACCGAATTTTGAACATTAAAGCAATTTTTGAATTTCATTTTACATTATTTAATACATGCTTATGTTCCTCAATTTCTCAACATCAATAGGAGTCAACGATTTTGTAAAAACATCAGCTAGCTGATCCCCTGTGGGACAATATTTCACAACAAAATTGTTTGGTTTTATCTTTTCAACAGCAAAGTTGTACCTTATATCAGTATGTTTTGACCCTTTTCCACTACATCCATTTTCAACCATCTTAATTGTGCTCTGATTATCGGTATGCAAATTTTCATTCAAATTTTTACTGGTACGCTCATTAAAAAGCTGTTTTAGAAAAAAATGACTTCTTTCACACATTCGCTTTGGCTGATTAGTTCAGCTTCAGCAGTATTTGTAGCAATACTTGTTTGACGTTTTGTAGACCAAGATATGGCACCACCACAGTAAGGAGTGATGCAACCCCCGGGGCTTCTTCGAGTTGTCTCATCATTCGCACAGCCAAAATCACAATAGGCATAAACTGTCAGATAGTCTTCACCTTTTGAGTACTTTATGGCAATGACTTTTGTGCATTGAAGGTATCTGAAAATGTATTTTAGCTTCAAAATGTCTCCTTCAGTAGGGGTTTCCACCTTTCTTGAGGCTTTATTAACCCAGAAAGCTAAGTCCGGTCACATACGGTTTGATAGATACTGCTTCACGATAGGTGTAATTCTTGTTCGGAGTTGGGTTTTCCCTGTTTCCTGGAGTTGAAGGAGTTCTTACACTTCTAGAAGTTTCCATTTTAAACTCTTTGAGTATCTTATTTATTTACTTTTGTTGATGAAGAATTATTTTTTCTTTTTCATTTTTCAGTTCCATCCCAAGATAGATGTTAGGCTGTTTTTCAAATGTGATGTCAAACTTTTTCTTTTACATCCATCAGGAATATCATGATGATGTCTGAGTTGTTTCCAGTTACAAGTCCATCGTCCACATGAATTGCCAAATTGAGCAAATTTTCGGCACTTTTGAAAACAGATGTATCTATCTATCTTTCAGAAAAACAACAAACATTTTATTTCAGTTGATAGGAGCTTGTGTTAAACCATAGAATGATTTTTTGTACAAGGAAACATTTCCTTTTTCTTCCTCTTCAAAACCTTCTGGAAGGTTCATATAGAGTTCCTCTGACAGATCTTCATGCAAAACGGAACTGACGACATCGAATATCGTTATGGTTTTGTGTGTAGCATTTGGATAAACAAGCAAAAATCATAAAACACTTGTGTTCACAGCTGGGCTGAAGGTTTCATAATAGTCTTCTTCACGTGTTCACATCCTCTAACAACCAGTCTAGCCTTAAATTTGGCATTGTCTTTTCTCCTGAACACCGATTTACTGCTTATGAGTTTCTTATATTTCATGTCTTTTGCACTTAAAGCCCTGAAATAAACAATCAATGATAGGAGAAGAGAAATGAGAAATGAGATGAAATGGAGGGAGACGAAATTTGGGGGATGTAATTGTACTTCCCAGCATTCACCTATCAAACCGGAGAAACCTCGGAGAAGCCCACCGGCTAGGAAAGCCGGCTACGTGAATGCGGATCTCACTACCGCAGAGCCATTTCGCTCGATAAATTGTATAGAGCAGTCAATCTTTATTTTCTAATCGTTGCTGAATAATGCACTGACGGTGGATTAGAGCCACGTGTTTTAGCGAATAGTGTTACTCTTTACTTCGTTTTTTAAAATACAATACCTTAAAAAGGGACAAATGATAGCCGTCGTGTCGTTATCGGTCATTATCAATTAACACTCATATTGCTACATGCTGCACTTTCGTTACCCTGGGTGTATAGCCTTATTAAACTGTTTTCTTTAAGAGATTTTAAGTTGACAGGAATACTTTTCAAGAAATCCTCTCTGCTCACTACCGACATCACCGCAACAATATACTGGTAGCATTAACAATTTCGGTAACACCTAATACAGAATGCCCATGTGACAAATTATTACATATTTACGAATTTCTGCTTCAAATTAAGTGCAGGTGAAGGAAAACCTTTTACAGGGTGTAAAAAGACCAAAAAGAGAACAGTAGGAGAAAAATGAACATTAATATTTAATATACAGGGCGTCCCACCAAATTTTGCAGCCTCAAATATCTCCGAAATGAAACAAGATATGAAAAATTCAATTGGCCAGGAATGTACCTATGTCAGGGGCTCAGACTCTGAGAAGGTATGCACAATCCATAAAAGTAAACATATAACCCTTCCAAAACAAAGTTACGTTTAAAAAAAAATAGAACATGCATGTACATTCTATCGAAATGCAAACTAAAGCTACAATTAGTGATAACGCAATTTGTTTCATTATTCTAAACATATTTACTAGTGGCCTATAGCGCACAGAAGCTTCATTGTTGTCCGTTACATTGTCCGATGCATCAATACACTTTTGAAGACGGGTATCAAGAGTGTTGCACCGATTGTAGTGTTTCTACAGATACTGCCGCATACGCCGCAGTAATACGATGCTGTATGTCCTCTACTGTATTTGGCGGTTCTTGATGCATTCTTATCTTTCACTGCGCCCCAGAGAAAGAAGCCTAATGTTGTCAAGTCGGGTGACCATATTGGCCATCTCACAGTACCTCCCCGGCCTATCCACCTATTTGGAACCTTTGCATCGCAACTCGTCTGGAAACATGTGAATAGTCTGAGGGACATACATCATGCTGGAGCCGCATTGATGGACTCGTTTCCATCCCGCACCCTCCATGAGGGTTAGATATGTTGAAGAACTGATGCATAATGTTTAATGTTCGCTGATAAAAAATAGGGATCTAAAACACTGTTACCAATGGTATCACACCACACACTGACACTCTACTGTCGATGAGCAACTTTGCGAGTCCAGTGGGGATTTTGCATGGACCAATAATGCATGTTCCGCAGATTTGCATGACCATGATTTGTAAATGAAGCTTCGTCCGTCAATAAAAAACTACTTAGGAATGCTGGATTACCTTGCCATTCCTGAAGTTCAAAACGACAGAATAAAATGCCGGATTCAAAGTCATTCCCGCACAGTTCTTGATGCAGTGAGATATGGAACATATGAAACCTATGGCTATGCAAAATTCTGCTCACACTACTGTGGTTAATTCTAAAACTTCGTGTCATCTGCCACACACTCACATCAGAGTTGTGCGCTACAGCAGCCAGAACAGCAATTTCGTTTCCATTGCCAGTCGATGTCTCTGTGCATTGTCGATATGTGGGAACCCAACCTCCTGTTTCCATGAGTTTCGTGTGGCTATGGTCAGGGTTGCCCACCCGTACGATAATTATGGGGGCATACGATATTTTGAAAGCATGCATTCGTGGTTGTCAACCCGTAGGGTAATTGCGGGGGTATACGATAACTTCGATACCAACAAAATATCATTTTCACTGGTTTGTCGCACCGGCGAAATGAAATTAATTACAAATAGCGACAGCATTGTGAATTTGAAGCGACACCATTTTGAGCCCAAACCTATAATTTTGAGATAGGCGGCCGATAATTTTACTTTTAAACATTGGCAACCCTGGCTATGATACGAGGTGAAGGACACCGTCGATCTGGGTAGCGTTTAGCGTACAATGCCCAATTGTGGTTGCGCTTCTGTGACATTCACCGTAAATTAAAATATCTAGTTTTTCTTTATTAGTGAAGGCCAGAAAATCGACCAGATGACTGCAAATGTAATAAGTCACATGAAAACAGTGTTTAGTGTGTCAATATGGAAAGCAATATCCGAAATGTACCGAATTACATTATATTATGGCAGCAGTGCAACGGACCAGAACAGGAGACACTAGTACACTGAAGCTAGAACGTTCCGAACTTATATTGGTTTGTTTACAGTGGGCTACAGGGCAATGCAATCAAAGCCCTGCTCTGAACACAGTACTACATTGCATTGCGTTGCATCAAAAACTCTGACGTCGTTGCTATCCTCTAAAAGTCACGCATTTAAGAATATATGAGTTTTAGAAGTGTGAAAGTAACCTAGCCTGTTATAACTAACTGTAGCTCCAGTTTTCATTTCGCTAGAATAAACATACATGTTCCATTAAAGATACCAACTTTCTGTTGAAAGTGTTATTTGTTTACTTTTGTGGATTGTGCATACCTTCTCGGTGTGTGAGCCCCTGACATAGGTACATTACTGGCCTATTTGGTTTTTCACATTTTGTTTCATTTCCGAGATATTTTAGGTCACGAGTTAGATGAGGAACTGTGTATAATGTTTTTGCCTTAAGTATAGCTACCATACTTTTTAGAAGTTGTTGTTGTAATGCTTAACGCCCGCTTTTACTACTACGGCACCGCAGGCGGTGACACTGATGACACATGGAATGAAGATGGAGCACCGATGGAATGAGATGGCGGGGGAAACCGGAGCACCCGGAGAAAACCCGCCCTGACGCCGCTGGGGCAGTGAATCCAAAACAATCACATGTATTGAATACAAACGTTTATACAAAACAACTCTGATTTGTTGAATTATCCGTACCAAACCGTCTAATGAGTTGGATCCCTCGGAAATGCATTTCTGTCTCTGAGCAATTCAATTACTTGGTGTGTTTAGCTTATTTATTTCACATATGCATGGGTAAAAGTTACCTTCCTCCCCCATTGTCAGTCTGGGTTGCTCAGTTCGTTAGACGCTGACCTACTGGTCCTAATCCGGCCCAGACCTATAATTTAAATGTGCTTAAAACGACAGCTACGTGTCAGTAGATTTACTTGCATGTAAAAGAACTCCTGCGAGACGAGAGTCCGGCACATCGGTGACGCTGATGTGATCCTGGCAATTGACGTCGTTAAAGAGCAAAATAATTAATTTCACTCTAATTCCATTCTAATTAGTTCACGTTAATAATCCAACATATTTTCATAATAACAATGACAGTAGCAATGTGGGAACACGTATACGCGCACGCACGCACACTCGCACGCACACGCGCGCCCACACACGCACACACACCCACACACTCCAGTCAGTGCCAACTCTTGAAATACTACAAATAGCCAAGGAAGTGATGTGCAGTAATAGTGCTTCAATTACGTTTATTATGTTTATGGTATAACAGGGAGGAGAGAATAACGGGAGATGGCATGCATTCACAACCCATGCAAGAGAGTTGAAGCCAATGACCACGCCGCCTCTGTACTACTGAAAGATGTCCGCTTACATTAAAAGCAATGATAAATACTCCGGAGTTTAGTAACCTATAATCGATTAATATTGGTTTCTATGTATAACCGGCATCCTTAAATATTACGACCGAACATTTTAATGCAATTCCTTGGCAGAACAGAACACACAGCTAAGAGAGAACTTATAAATAAATTGAAATATGGTTGGCATGGTAACCAAATTATGCTACCGCATCCACAAGCAAAACTCCTTTATTTAATTGAATCGTAAAACAATCATATTTCAAAAACGTATTTAGGGGTAAATTATTCTACTGGCGTGCTTGGTAAGTATTTTTTAAATAAAAATAACTCTCATGCATGCTGGAAACACAATAAACTTATTGTATTAGAACAGCACATGTTAGGTGCATGGTAATCAAGGAAGGAACTTTATGTACCAATAAAACACATGATTAGAGTCTATTAATATATTCATGTATTAATTAGTATGCATTATGTAAAGCACATTAATGACTGCATATAATTAAAAATATTTACACACCTAGATCAATTAGATTTAAAATTACAAGGACACAAAACCGACAAAATATATGGTAAAACCATGCTGTATAACCTAGAATTTGCTGTTAAAACTATGCAAGAAAAGCGAATAATCTGTCACTCACGGACTGTTCAATAGTAATGCACTTATAACGTGTTCATTATGACAAACTAATGAAATATTACTGGATTTCCTGATAGTGACTAAAGATAAGAGTGCATTACTGCCACCGCATATTTATTGCATTTTGTTTTAGGATACTTAAGTTAAACACACGTTTACCTGACAAAAAGTAGTTAAAGAGTCTACTTTTACTATTTCCTATGGAAGCTAATATACTTATTCTTTGTTTGTCGATTTGTGCATCCATATTCACAACATGCAGACATTTTCACGTTGATACGTTTTGTAGTACTAGCGATAGTATAACAAAGACAATACCAAACATTAATAGCATGAAATACCACGCTAGAATACAACCAATACAATGAAGCACAAGCAAGGTGCCACGCCCCCTCTGTACTTCACTGTCTGCTTCACAGCTGCGCTCTCTGGGCATCTCCCGTTATTCTCTCTCCCTTTGGTATAAGCCCCTTGACAAACTGCATTCTAGTACACGAACAATAGCAGCACTAGAGTAGCCACCGTTAGATACTATTAATCCGTGCTCTTGGTCATCTGGTTCATAATACAGAAAAGTGTCTTATGATCTTGTATATTTTTTAAAAAAATTTTTTTTTATAATTTTTAGTTTTCCTCAGTCTGGGGTGAGCATCTATGGTTTCTTGTTGGCGACACTGCCGGGTATCTATCAATAATAAACAAAACAACATCAACAAAGACAACAACTACAACAACGGGGAAATATGCTGTGGTGGCCACATGTGAATGGAGGTTAGGAAACAAATTAGAAATTTGAAAGAAATTTGAAGGGTCCAAACGGAATGTATAAGCAGGTAAGCTATAAACGTTTTTGCGTTTATATCTTTAACCATAAGAAGTAATTCAGCAGTTATATTAGTCATAAAATGTAATACTCTCCGGAAAAGCCGTTGCTAATGAAACAATGTCATAGCTTCCTAGAAATAGGCACAAACATACTAGAAAAGTAATAAATGCAGAAAACTACGCAGTGGTTTACTTACTTATATTTTTGATTCAGAACATTGAGTGTTCTTAGGTTTCCTACAGGCTGCAATTATAAACAAACGTGGGTGGTGCCGTAATATTAGCCTTCTTGCATGACACCGCACCCCCCAAAAAGCGAAGTCCAAATGTGACACTGAGTGGCCTAAGAAAAGTAGAAATTATCATAACGTTTCTTACTGTGAGTGGTCTAAAACTCTTTCTTATATGGTGCACAGCATAGCATGTACATTTTTAGTTTTCTGCAGCACAGCAAATGAACAGTATATGAATCATTACAAATACATCAGCGTGACAAACCCATAAACACCTTCGTGACTATTTGTTAATTTGTTACATATGCATCACCCATCCATAATGAAATATGCATTTTCCTCCTTAACACATTGTGAGGTTGCTTGTGCAGAATCTCGATATCTGTGATGTAATGTAGTTATGGTTATTTCCAATGAAGTCCAGAGCTGATGTTATGGAGTTATAACATCTTTCACGTGACCCACTATTTTATTATTGCAAACACAATGTATTAACATCCTAAGGGATTCTCATTATGGCTATACTCCCTTATTTTGGAATGACTTACAAGCAATTATCATGCTAATACAACACTTTTATTCACTAACTATTAGGAATACATACATTGAACACTGTTTAACATATTAAAACACAGTTTTGCACAATTATATGCAGTTATAACTAGCAATGCAAGTAATTTTGTGCAGATATACTAATTACACCTGATTCATCATGGGAGCGCCTTCACAGCTGACCGTATGTTGCCAACATTGAGGGCCCTAAGCTTCAAGCCATAGTCCAGATATTTAGGGCCCTAAGCCACAAAGCATAACTGAGAAACGTTTTTTTTATAAGCAGATGAATGTAGCTCAGGCTGCAACTGCAAAGGGACAGAAAACCATAGATGAAACATCAGTGACGCTAAAACCCAATGATCGCCAAACTAGCGGACCCCTCGTTTTAAAAGGAGAGTGGGTGGACCCAGTGTTTTTGACAAGCTTAAGCCACTCCTGAATTAATCCTGTTTATTATAGAGCTATCTTGGGCTCTCAATGATAGGTGTCTTTTTATGTATTACGGTCATTTCACAATGCAGTGACAGATGTTTTTATGTATTACATTCATTTCACAATGTAGGAATGGAATCATGAGTATTATTCACTTCAGTGACACTTCATTTGCAGCCACTGAAACCATATTTTAGCCAAAAAAGCAGTTGTATGCTGATGAAAATGCATTGAATGTTATAATGAGCCAAATAATTTCAAAAACATTCTAAGGATCTTTTGATTAGTTATTGAAGCTTTTACATCTCAAATTGAAACAGATCTTATTTGTTACATTTGTGTGACTTTTTTCTCTGCTTACTCTTGTACAGACTAATCTTACAAAAGCTTTTCTCCATTCTGTTTCTTGTTAATCAGATAAACTTTCATTATATATTCACTTATAAGTGTAAGAAGAAGTAAGTAAGGTAAAGTAAGGTAAACTGAGTCATCTTTTTGTGATGACTTTGAAGTTTTGTTCTTTTTTCATGAAACACAAAAGCAAAATATGATTAGCGATTTGCATTTGAGAGAAGTATAAAGTATTTGAAAATCAAACCAACGACAAAGAATATCTCAGAAAGATTAACATCACAAACATTGTGGGGAAGCTATTTTACCTGCATCAAATTTTGTCCTGTCTCTGTTAGATGACCATATTCCATAGGCTGTAGAACTTAGGTTAGTGTGTGTATACGATTGGGCTGACAGGATCCTGTGTTATCAAGATTTAGCCACGATGGCTAAGTTAGCGTGTCGTACTAACGAGATGACAGTTTTCTGTGTTATCGAAATTTAGCCTGTGTTAGGTTACAACACTGTTAGTGTTATCTGAATGGAATGACAGTGTTCTGTGTTATCTGAGAGGCAATATCTACTGCCATCAATAACCAGGAGTATAGATATCTATTTTTTGTAATGAGTCAGTAGTAACACTTACACATTGCTTACTAAACTTGTTTAATGGGATGCAGTTAGTAAGTGACAAGTGTTACTGGTGATTCATTACAAAAAACATGTACAGTAGAGTAGCGCTAATCTGAACTAACTGGGACCGAAGCCTGTTTGGATTAATGAAAATTGAGATTAGGTGAATTTTCGTCAAATATGACAACATACTGACTTGTGTTTGTGTGTTAAATATTAAAATGAATGAAAGTAGGACATTAGTACAGTATGCTGTAATTTATTTTACAACTACATTCTGAGGCTCGAGGACCGTTCACTGTAATGTTTTTATAAGGACTGTTGGCATATACTGCTACAACTCTTAGTTATGTAATGCTTATGCAATGTTGATGAACCATTGCCCCCACAAGTCGTTTAAGTGCGTTGCGTCAAAAGATCACTGACTCTTCTTAAGCGTTGATTTGATTTTCTGTTTTGTTTTCTTGTTAATATAAAAAGTTGTGCCTAAACTTTGCAATGCACATTGTTAATAGGTGTAGGCCTTCAACTTTTTAGCTTTTGTGTGTAAGATAGTCGACAGATACACTGTTTTTATTTTATGTTTTTCTGTACTAATAAATTTAGATTTTTACTTGGAAAAACTAGTTTAACCTTAATTTTTATTTTTTCCTGTTTCCAAAACATTTTGGTAGATATTTTTTCCTAGCCCTGTTCGGATTAGGCAGATTTTTGGATTAGTGGGGCTCCGATTAGCGGGGCTCTACTGTATTAAATAACATCAGTGTAAACATCTTCCACATTTAAATAGATACTTGAATAAATACATACATTTATAACACCATAGCTCAACTCTTTTACCACTTTTACAAATAAATGTAGGTATAATAGTTTAGCCAAAGTTTTATTTGACATAAATGGTGTGGTTTAATGAAATGCACATTTTTTGTCTAGTAAGGGTTTGCCTATATCTTATGGTTTACCAGCTGCACAGAAGTCATTCAAATTAAAGAGGGCTTAAAAGGCAATTGGCAGACAATTCAAGATAAATATTTTATTTGTCATTAAATTATCTTAAACATGTGGTATTTTAATCAAAATCATTAGAGCCATTTTTCAGAAAATAAAAAAATAGCGAAAGCTTTTGAAGTATTAACTGTGTCTTATTCTTTGTTGCAGTGGCTTTCCCACTCATCTAACTTTTCATTATTCTGAGTTATGTTGAACTGTGAGCACTTGTGCAATATTGCCACAGATGAATCAATCTTTCCAGCATTTTACAATATCAGTGGAAAAACTGAAGCTATTGACAGTGAACCAATATAAAGCAACAAATATATTTCAGAACTGAGAAAAGAAGAAAAGTGGAGTTGGAAAGGAAAAGAAATCGAGGTAGTCAGAAACTTTGGTTATTTGGGAGTAAGGTTAAGCAGTAATGGTGGATGGGGGGAACAAAAGAAACAAGCGTTAGCCAAAGGAAAAGGGGCAATGAAAGCTATTAGAGTATGTTTGGACAAAACACCAGAGGTGCAGGTGAAATGGTTAGAAAGAATATATGGAGCAGTAGTTGAGATAAGAATGCTATATGGTGCAGAGATTTGGGGCTTAGAGGATGGTTGGGAATATGTAAATAAGGTGCACAGAAGCTTCTGCAAGTTAATATTGGGGCTACCGAGAGCCTCACCAAATGGGGTTGCGCAAATGGCGTTAGCGAGATTGGGTAGTAAAGCAAAAATCATGGAAAGAGTAGTGAAATACTGGGTGAGGATTAAGGAATTAGATAATAAGAATATAGTGAAACAATGTTTGGAGGCTCAGCAAAAGCTTTATAAAGAAGATACTTGGTATAAGCGCCTAGAAGGAATTTTAAATGAAATAGGATGTGGGGATATATGGAGAGATGGGCTGGTACTTGAGAAAGGATGTTGGAAAAGAGTTAAAATGAGAATTGAGGACATGGAGAGACAGGAAATAATGGGTAGTTTTAATTCAGAAAGTTCATTGTGTACATACATAGAGATTAAAAGGTCATGGGAAAGAGAAATTTATGTTGACGTATGTAACAAATCTGCAAGAGTGGACTTTGCTTGGGCTAGGTCGGGGGTGGTGAGGCTGAAAGGTTATGGGGAAGGGGAAAATCAAGGGAAATGTTTATTGTGTAGTAAGAAAGTAAACAATCGTTGGCATTAAATTCTGGAATGTGAAAAAACAAATAATTTGAGAGGGAAAGTACAACAAAATAATTGGTTCAGACTACCAAACGAAATTATTGGCAAAAGGATACTAAGAGTGAAATCAAAAGAAAGTTATATAGAAATACGAAACTATTTAGGTATAGTGAGAAACAGGTGGTTAAAGAAAATTAGAAGTAAGGATTACAAACAAAAGTGGGTTGAGGAAAAGAAGAAGTAAAGATAGTATTGGAAAAGTGTTTGTGTCACTACACATCCCTCACACCTGTCAAGTAAATCTGCATAACATATATTAATTCTTCATGACCAGGTAAATAAAACCATTCTTCATTCATAAAAAAAAATTAAACAGTGATTATTAACATAATACAATAATCAATCTATTCACATTATCATGATAACCAGGGTGTTAATGCTACGGGTTCTTTGTAATGCAGCAACCCAAAGAAATGAGATAAGGATATGTAAGGGATATTGTACAGTAGATTTAAGTGTTACTCAGAATTGAGGAATTATATGTGAACTAATTATGTATTCTATGAAGAAAATAAATATCTACCTACCTACCTACCCACCCACCTACCCACCTACCGACCGGCCTGCCTGCCTGCCCGCCCGCCCGCCTGCCTCTGTCGGTCTGTCTCTGTCGGTCTGTGTCTGTCTCTGTCGATCTGTTTCTGTCTGTCTGTCTCTGTCTATTTCAGAACTGTTGTTATTGAGCTATGTTGTGCTAGCCTTCAAAATGTGTTTTTTAGTATTTTTTTATTATTGAAGTACTAAATTCATACAATTTACTGACTGCCCTGTGGTATTGGCCCAGGCCACTGGTCAACAGGACACGCTGGTATAGTTTGTTTACAAACATATTACAATATAATTATAACAAACTTTTCTAAATCAACTATTGCTCCTTCTCTCTTTTTACAGTCCCTATCCATTTGTTTTTGACCTTATTCCTGCAATATGAGCACTAGATGGTTACTACTAAATCACAGCATAAATGAACTCTTCTGCATTTTGCACTCTAGCTCCAGATGTCACAACCAAGGTTGGAAGTAAAAGTTTTTCATGGTCAACATGAATTACATTTAGGAAGACATTTTTGGATCCTGGTTATATTTGCTCCTTTCCAGGTCAGTTTTCTGTGTCCCAATGTTTGTCCCTAGCCCTGCTGTCCAACTCACAGAGGAAATAGGGAAATTTGAAAAAAAAAGTGATGTAAATTCTAAGATTTACCTGTAAAGCTTGTGCATGTAAAGTAGAAGTGTTTGTGCATTTTTACTTTCTCTACTACTTATGATAAGTAGGGGAAGTATTGTAATCGACTGAAAAATTTGATGCCGAGATTTCACCAGAAATAAATGTGTTGAGGCCCCCTGAATCTGAAAAAAGCATTTTTAGAAAAAGGTTTGTGTGTGTGAGTGTGAGTGCTTATCTGTCTGTGAACAGCATAACTCAAAAACGAAAAGCCGGTTAAAACCAAAGTTGGTACTTAAGTTTAATATATTTCAAGGATGTGGCATGAAGATTTTGCAGAGAATTCCTCCAGCTTGAGCTATCCTTTACATGGAAAACTTTTTTAAAATTTTTACTTTCTCAAAGCTAACTAAAGATTTTGATTAAAATGCCATATGTTAAAGATATTTTTATGGCAAGTGAAATGCATATTTCAAATTTTCTGGTTATAGCCTATTGTAGTCCTGTTTATTCTTGATGACTTTTGCATAACTGGTAAACTGTAAGAGATAGACCAAATCTTACTATACAAAAAATGTAGAACTTGTTAAAACACACAAGTTATATCCAAGTGCATTTTTTTTGTGGAGGGAGCCATTTCAGAGATACTTCTTGTTATTTGTGTGAGGTTTGCAATACTCAAAATTTTCTCAAATGGAAGGTCATTATTCACTTTTTTTGTCTCTTGACCGTGCAGGAGAACTAATTTCAGTATTCACATAGCAATCAGGTTTAAAAGATAATTTCTACAAGTGTTTATCTCGATTAACATGAAGAAGATAGAGAAATAAGAGTTTGCAAGAATAGTTAGTACAAGAGTAGAGAAAGTCATGTGAGTGCAACACATCAGATTTTTCATTATGTTTTGTACTAAGATCTTAAATATTAAATGCACTTAATATTTGCAATTTGTGAGCATTTTATTATTGAATAAGGCAGCTTAGAGTATCAAAAATCATTTGCTCTTAACTTAAGCACTGACGTATTGTATTAAAGTTTTAACTTTAGATATGACATTTACACATATGTGACATAATTTCAGATCTTTTTGAGAAATTAAATATTAATGATGTTTTTTTCCATTGAGATTTCTTTGAGGAGGAGAATTTCATGAACACTTTTGCCTTGTATTCTTGAGAGATGTTGGACATAACAGATTTTTTTAAAATGTTCTAGAGATAAAAAAGAGCATTCCTAAGAATACATTTGGTTTGATTTCAGGAGTCCCCAAAACAGGTATTTCTATAAATTGATAGTGTCACTTATTTTGGTGGAGTGTAATAATTCTGTCTTTAGTAAGCCTACAGATTCAGGTAGTTCCAGATACCACCATAAGGACTATGTTAATTATGTCAATTTAATGTGCATAGTTGCAAGATTTCAGCAATACACATCAGTTTGTTTGGTTTCTTTATTTTACAAGCTGTTTTCTTTTTCTTTCTGAAGAAACATATGATTTGAAGCTAAGAATACTGTAGTATCATGAGAGGCATCGTTAAGAATAAAAAATGGTATTGTTAATTTTGTTCAAAGATGGGCTTAATGTTTTTAGAAACAGTGCTGGTTCTGATTAGTTCTTTGTTGATAAAAATCACCTTACTAAAAATGTGAAAACTCAAAGTAGCTATTCAAATTTAAATTCAAATATAAAGGTTAAACCTTAATAATGTATTACTACTTTATAAAAGCCCAAGAGCACAAATCATTCATTACAAAATTATAATTTATATGATATTTGTATTGTTTCAGATGCCAAGCAATAAAGTATTGAAAAATAAGCAGAAGAAGAAGGGGAAGGGAAATGTTAAAGTGCAGAAAAGCAGAAAGGAGTTAAGGAAAGAGCACAGGAGAGGAATTAAAGCCAAAAGAAAGGCTTTCTTTGAAAGAAAGCACAGTTTTAAAGCTAAGTCATCTGTACCTGTTACCGAAGATGATAATGCTAAAAGAGCTCATAAAAAACAGAAAAATGAGAGTGTTTTGGAAGAACAGTTAAAAGTTCAAGCTGCAGAAAGGAAAAGGATGAGGAAACTGGAAGAGGAAATGAAAAAGCAACGAGTGAAACGTTTAAAAAAGGCTAATGAAATAGAAGAGAAAACAATAAAAAAGCTGGAGAAAGACCTTAAGCTGAATAAACATAAAAGAAAATCTATTCCAAAAACTTTTGTGACTGATGGGCTGGACTGTATCCTTTCTGTGTTACATATTTTACTAACATACTTTTGAATAAATTAGGTACCAAAATAATTATTTTTTCTAATACCTTTTTTGTTGTTTCTTAAGCTTATGGTCATGGCATGCTTGTTATTGCTGGTTATTCCAATAACATTATAGGGGATAATGTATATATGAGGGGTTTTAATATATTATGTACACTTATTTTCTCTGACACATTAAGACAGGTTACACATTAGCTGATTTGTCCACCTTCTTAAGATAGTCTCCTTTCAACTGTACACACCTTTGCCGTTGGGTATCAACATTTTGATACTCTTCTAGATCCATTCTTTTGGAGTGACTTGTACCCATGGCAGGGAAGCTGTTTCCAGTTCTTTAAAGTGTGCAAAATAGCAATCACACAATGGTGGATGTCTTCTGACAAGTATGGAGATATGAATTGTCATGCACACTTTTAGCTTACTTTTCTGGCTGCTTCCTTTGGGTTACATGACATAAACACTTAAAGGTCCCACAAAGCATAAATGGGGAATAGTTGGCGCATGTTTACAAATAGTCTTATAATCATATCAATTCATTCATCCTTAATGATGAAATATATGATATCGGATACATTAGGGTTTAAAATAAAATATTCACAAAATAGAGACAAGGGAAATCAAAATATTTGCAATGATTATTACAATTGCATTAATGTAGGAGATGGGTGTGCACTAAAGTGTGAGTAACCACAGACTGGATTTACATGTGTGTGAAATTTTAAGTGTACTTTACATACATGCTTCTAAGTAAGCCTCTACACCAGCGCTGGCCAATGTGGTGCCCATGATGTATTTTTCTGGTGCCCTTCATAAACAGTTTTATTATGACAATTTTTAATATCAATTAACATTTCAAGACAAAACTATTTCCTTCCAAACATCTTCCCAGTACATAACCATGAAGTATGATGTTAAAGCTGTATTCATTATTTCCTTCACCAGTGTTTTCCCTTTTTCTTCTCAAAAGAAGCATACTTGCCCTAATGATGGTTGTGATGGCACCCATGCTTCCTTAGGCATGAGTTAAATGTGCCCGAGCACATAAGAAAGTTGGGAGAGCACTGCTCTACACAGTAAAACCAATTTTCCTGTAATAGAGATGTAACACCACATTTAAACTTATTTGGACAGGTGATGATTTTTAATATTTGTGGCAGTTTATTGTATAGGTTTGTAGTGTTTAATGCCCGCTTTTACTACATGCGGCACCTAAGTCGGTGACACTGTTGATACATGGATTGAAGATGGAGCACCAGTGGAATGAAATGGTGGGGGAAACCCAACCCTATGCTGTTTCGTCCACCACAAATCTCACATATGGTCACCTGGGATCAAACTTGGAATGCTTTGGTGAATTGTATAGGTTGATACAGTTTTATTATGTGCTATGTTCATGTAATGATGATTTTTTCTTGTATCATAAGTATGTTCATCTTTGTGTATCTGGAATGTTGCAAGATATTTTTTATGTACATTAAAATTTCTAAAATGTAGATGCATGGAACAGGTAATATTTTATATGCTTAAAGAACTGTTTGCAGGAGGAGTTAGCTTTCTTGTCCTTGCGCTTCTCTGCATTTTGAATATGTAATCAGACTTTTTACCCCAGAACATTATGCTGTATCTAATGATACTGTGAAACCATGCAAAATACAAGCTTCTCAACATAATTTGACTTACTCTTTCCCGTATTTTTTGAGTGCAAAACATATTTGGCTCAGCTTCAAGGTCAACTTCTCAATGTGGGTGTTCCATTACAGTATTCATCTATATCTAGTAAGAACTTTATACTGTTTACAAAGGTAATGGTTCTATTTTGAAGTTGAATACTAGGTTGATATAACTGTTCATTTAAATGTGTAAATGATATTGCTGTTGATTTACCTGTATTAATTACTAGCTTATTTTTACAAAACCAGGATTATAGTTACCTCTCTGACTCCCTTATATTTGTGACTACGTGTATTTTGTCACTACTGAAAGAGAGATTGGTATCATCTGCAAAAAGGGTTATCTGACTATCATTATGTTGATTTGGTAGATCATTTATGTATATAAAGTAAGAGCAATAGGGGACCAGGTACTGAACCTTGAGGTATACCCATGTTGAGGCATTTTACGGTGGTATAGTGGGCTTCATAAGTACTTGTGTGTTCATTTTGATTTATTATTTCAACAAATTGTTTTCAGTTGCTGAGATAGGAACAAAACCAGTCTCTTGCAATTCCCCTTATACCAAAGCATTCTAATTTTTGTATAAGAATATTGTGATACACTAGGTCAAACACCTTAGATAAATCCAAGAATAAATCTACATTATATTCTCTTTCATTCACTGATTTATAGACTGTCTAAAAAGGCATGAATTGCTGTTACTCTATACTTTTCCCTTGCACCTAGTCTTGTCATAAGTTTTGTCACAACTTCAATGAATAATTTCAGGGTTGAATGAGGACATTTTAAAATTGTGATCTATCATTTAATAGAACAGATTCAGATGAACACTTTACACTATAATTTCACTCAAAATGTCCACCTTTACGAAGTGGCATTAGGGTGGGTTTTCTCTGCGTTGTCCAGTTTCCCCCACCACTCACTCCACCAATTGCTCCATTATCACCTCTCCAATTATCAATTTTGCTTGCATTTCATATCATCGTCTTCCTCACTATTATACCTGGTGCTTGGCTGACCACCCGTTTCGAGATCTTCACACTGTCCAGTCCATAGGCTCCTCTGCTCCCCGACAGCTGTCTGACCCTAGGCACTGGCTTGTAAGTCCTACATAAGGGGAGGATAATCAGATAAAGGAAAAAAAAAAAAAAAAAAAAAAAAAGAGAGAGAGAGAGAGAATGGCCACGTTTAACCCTTACACAAGCCTATGCCTTGGCCAGTCATCTATAGCGTGGGTGGGTGCGTGCGTGTGCATGTGTATATGCCTGCATGTCTTTTGCAGTAGTGTATCATTTGAAATGCATTGCCATGACACCCATCATAAGATGCACTATCATTGATTCCTTTCACCATGATGCCATTTAGTAGTTTGAGAACTAGTTTACTATAACTACATAAAATGTATTTTACTTAGTGTATACCAGATATTTTGGAAGTCTGTGATCCAGAGAGACTGGAAAGCTCAGCAGTTGCAGGTACAACATTTAATGATTCAGATTCTGAGTTTGAAAACGACTTGGCAGTTGTTGCAGGACAGCTACAGAAAAGTGTTTCTAAAGGAGATACTACAAGTGATAGTGAAAGTGCAGCACCAAGTGATGACTCTAGTGAAACTGGTGACACTAGTGGATCTGACAGAAGACATGATCATTTAGTAGATAAAGAAGGGATAGGTAGCAAAAGAGATAAAATGATGTATGACACCATTGAAAATCAAAGCAGTGAAAGTGAAGGTGAGTTCTTGCTTCAGAAGCAATCTCAAAAAGCTAAAAGTATTAAAACAGATTGTACTGAAATTCAATATACTACTTTAAGCTCAAAAAAAGAGGAAGCAAAACTTAAAAGGAAACTTACTAGTACTGGAGAAAATGAGCTATCAGTAGGAAAGAAGCAAAAAGCTAATGATACTGATAAGTCACACTTAGAAACTATGACTTTGCCTACAGCTAATAAAAGGGGTAAATCTAAAGTGCAAAGTGATAAAAATTCTGAATTGAACAAACATCTTGAATCTGTTTGTCCTATTCAAGAAACTACAAACACTGCAAAACATGAAAAAACAAGGTGTGTAAATGTTAACATTGAAAACAGAAAGCAAAATTTATTAAACACTGAACAGACAACATCAGCAAAGCTACCTAAGGAGGAGAAAGAAGACAATGTAGATGAATTTTGGGAGGACATATATGGGAAAATTCGTGATAAGCAAGGAAATGTAGTTCAGGTTTGTATAGTTTATATTTAATACAGTTTACATCTATGAGACAAGATTGGTCTAGTTAAAAGTATAACTAGTTTCATAAATGGAAAATAAAATGCATTTTAAACTGCAGTAAGCTCAATACAATAAATAGAGGTGTTGTCTACCAAAAGGTTGAACTCAACAGTTGACATTTTTCTTTTTTATATATAAGATTTTAGCTAACTGTAAGCATTCAGGCAAGCGTATTTTGTTCATTTTTCACTTGTATATGGTTATAAATTTATATAGCTAGAGAAGAAGGTGACTTGAATTTGAACAAGTGTAGCATTCAACATTTTTTTTCCGCACACCCCCAAAGACAACTTTCCATTCCAGTCTATACCCCTAAGCCTAGTCCAAGAGTTATCCTTAATTCAAATTATACATACATAGCTATGTCTGAAATGGATTATAGTATTTATAATTTAGTTAATAATTAACAAAGAAGAATTAGATTAAATTTAATTTAATGTACCCTCTAAGAAGTCTTCATGTACCCCAGGTTGAATATCACTGGATTAGAGGATCAAACATGACAGCCCTCTTTCCATCTCCAATCAACCCTGCTATTCTCCACCAAGCACATGCTACATGTATGTGCTTGTCATTCAGTTTCATTGTTGTACTGTTGTGTATCAGTATGTTGATTTCTTTGAATATTCACATTTTGAGTGTTAGGATCATGATTTGTGTACAGTTCACATGAATAGCACTGCTATGGAAGGAAAACAAGAGAATGGTGGTTGTGAATGGAAAAGATGATTGCATCCAGTTGTGTGAAAGAATGTGTTGAGCAACAAACTTTGCAATACAGGTCAGCAGTAAATTTCTCATATCATGCTGTGCCTGCCTGATTTATTGCTGAACCTTGTTCTTATGGCTGTTGTAAAAAGATTGGCCTTGATAATGCAACCAGAGTCTTCAACCATTTTTGGGCTATTGGACACCATGATTTACAAAATGCTTACCTTTCCAAATACCTTCAGAACGTTGATGTTAAAGGAAGTGTTGTAAAGGGAAGGCCTAGCTATATTTTGAGAAGCTTTAACTACAATGATGTAGATATGATATTTGAATCCTATAGTTACACGTTTTCAGTTACATATACAAGGTGTCCCCCCCCCCCCAAAAAAAAAAAAAAAAAAAAAACACCTACAATGCTTAGTATGTTGTGCAGGGTGGCAAACAGATAAGTTTTCAAGAAGGAACCCCTGTCTAGGAATGCACAGTATGGGTACTGGAGAGCTTTGAAGTTTGAGAACGAATGGTTGTGACAATTTTTTAAAATTCGTTTTGGTATCTTAATATGGAAGGTATGCAACCCTGTAGCCATCTGTGTATTGTGGATGAACGATGTGAGCCTATTGACATTCCTGCAATGTACCACATTCCTCTAAAGAGTCCTTGGTGCACATCTTACTGCACTACTTGTGTGGTTTCCAGTACAGCAGCATTGTCAACAGCACACTACCAACTGTGGAAATGGCCGACATGAGCTCCAGCACACTTCGATATAAATGTGCGGAATCACCTCAATGTAGCATATCGAAGTTGATGGACTGGTAGAAGTGGACCACTTCCATTGCCAGCATGGTCACCAGACCTAACACCTCTTAACTAATTATTATTTATTTATGCCAACAAACTTACTGTTGGTGTTTTTAATCACACAAGTCATGTGTAGGCAATGTTTGAGAGGTAGAATCGGAACTGAAAAATTCAATGCCACAGCTGGGATTTGAACCACAGACCCTCCACCCACTAGGTGGGTGCTCTAATCTTAAACACCAACAGTAAGTTTGTTGGCATAAATAAATAATAATTACCATCTAAAGGTTATTTAATCCTGGGACATAAAGTACTTAGGATAGGAAGTCCCCCTTGAGGTGATTGTCTCTGATGTGAAACACTCTCTGTGGCTTTCTGAGAGAAATACAAATGGTTAGAGTGCTCACCTAGTGAGCAGAGGGTCTGTGGTTCAAATCTCGGCTATGGCATTGAATTTTTCAGTTCTGATTCTACCTCTCAAACCTCTCGACTATTTTCTGTGGAATTGTATGAGGACTATGGTTTATGGCACTCTGTCAGCGGAGAACCTCATTGGCCTAGTCTGTGGAGTGATTGGAAATCTTCAAAGACAACCACACATATTGGGTCATGTGCATTAGGCTCAGCACCACTGATGTAGGATCTACAATGATGTTAGTGGTGCACAGTTTGAAGCCTGCTTGTAACGTAGACAGCCCGATGTGCTACTCATGCTTATTGGCAAACTGTGAATGCACACCCATCTTGCACTTGGATGTGCTACAGAGTCCAAACAATGCATTTCTAGGCAGGGTTCCTTCTTGAAAACTGATCAGTTAGCCACCCCACACTACATACTAAGTGTTGTCAATGTTGATTTGGGACAACCCGTGTATGTGTCTTAATTTTATGTTATCCTATGTACAAATTTGTGTGAGGTGTATCTATTGTGTTCCTCAACATGCCAGGCATCCTGGCCTTTTGCATTGCTGTGAAGCCCTTGAACTCTCATATCCTTCTAAATCTGTTACTCTCCACAGTCTACCCTGTGTATCTAATCTTTTGTTTCTTACTTTCCTGATCCAGTTTTCTTTAATCTTCCCATAACATTTTCCTGTTTGCCTGTTCTTATTTTCTTGTTTCTGTATTAACATTTCTCCTGGCATGATTTTACCTTCCATTTTGTCCCATTTAGCTCTACATACCTTTTCCCTCTATTTATCCATTTCCTCACATTCTACTAAATGGTGTACTATACGCTTCAATTCATATAATTTACATACTCCTGCTTTACTTGCTCTTAGACCTTCAAGAAACATAGTTCCTATTCTAATACGTGCTATCCCTTCCCTCTTCTATCTGTTGCAGAGTTACAAAGTGTGTTCTAATCTCCATGCATCTGCTCATACCCATGGGATACCCACTGTCTTTGTTCTTTATTTGCGTTATTAATATATTTCTCTCTGCTCATTGAAATATAAACTATTATGCATTTTTTACAGATATCTGACTAAAGAGTTTTAAATTTGTGTGTCATCAAAACCCCTTGATTCCTTTCAAACTCAGTATAATTATTTTTTTCTTCTAAAAGTTTCTCCTAACTCATTATTTTCTTTTTTCTCCAAATTTCTCTTAACTCATTTTTTCCAAATTATTTTGAAGACTGCTAGTCCATACAGAATTCCATAGGCACTTCTCTCGATATTCTAAGCATTATCCTAAGTTACTTTCTTCTAAATTCAAGATCCTAAACCAGTATTGAAGAATTCTTTCCATAATCATCCTTCCTTGACACTTTTCTCAGTTCCATTTGGAGTAATTCCTTTACATTTGCACTTGGTAGACCTAGTACTTCCCTGCAAAATATCCTGTGTACATTATCTATGGTTTTTCTTTCCTCCAACTAGTCCCCATACCTCATATCATTTTTGGCTCAACCACCACATTATAGATGTTTTTTTAGACATTTGACATTTTTATTGGATACTCTGTATTAAGGAATTTACAACAGCTGGCATAGCTCCTTTTTCTTTTGCCATTGCTAATTTCTTTTGCTTCTCCCGTTTCTCAACCTCTTCAATTTCAATTCCTTCATGATAAATACATTCTTATACCATCTTATGTTTGTTATTACTTTTCTTCCACATTTCGTATTTGTTCAACTTGCCCCTTTCTCAGGTACTACTATTTTTGTTTTCTCATGATATACTTTTAAATTACATTATTCCAATATATTTTTATTTCTTCAAAAGATTTACCATTCACTGTAATTATTCCTACCATCAAATCATCTACAAATATTAGCCGAGGAATTGCAGTGTTGTTTATAACCGACATAAAATTATTATTATTCTTACTTATCATTTGTAATACAGTCGCCGCAATGGAAATCTTTACAAGGTAATAAAAACAACAATTACCGACTTTACATGGCTTTATTTTTAACTTCTGCGTACAATTAGTACTTGGTCATATTTCCCTTAACTTTTATGACCTTCAGGAGTCTCCTAGGCATTGAGTCTGCTAGATATTCAAAATATTTTTTGTCCATTTCCACCCACAATTTCTTCAACACTTCCTGTAGCTCCTTAATACTTGATGGTTGCAGCTCTTCTATTTTATTTTTCATTTGATTCCAAGCATTTTCTATGGGATTTAGGTCAGGAGAGTTACCAGGCCATTGAAGTACAGGTATATTATTATCTTTCAGGAACTTTTGAACCATCTTTGTCCTATGTGCAGGGGCACCATCATGCATGAAGTACTGACACTGGTGAATCGGCCAAAATGTGAACAAATGCTGTTGTAACACTTCTAAATAGTTACTTCCCTTCATTGTGATATTCTTTGGGAGAAAGTACAAGCCACCTCTACCATAATTACCACTAAAAGCACCCCATACCATCACACTTTTTGGATGTTTAACAGTTTTGACAGTAAACTTTGGATCATATCGTGACACATTTTTTGGCCTCCTCACCATTTTGGACTTTCCTCTGACCAGTTTGAAAGTGCTTTCATCAGAAAACATTACTTTACGCCAGTCCTCTGATGTCCAGTGCTGATATGTCTCGCAAAAATGTATCCATTTCTTCTTCATAGCTTCAGTCAGAAGAGGCTTCTTGGCTGCACACCGACTTGGTAAACCTAAGTCTTTTTGAAGTCGATGCTGAATGGTCCTTATTGCAACATTGTTGAGAAGGTCTGGGTGATTCTTCTTTAACCCTGCCGCTGTAATCCATGGATCAGCCATCACTTCACGTTTTAGCAGACCATCAGTTCTTGTTGAAGTCTTTCTTTTACCACCTGAGCCGATTTTTCGTCTTGGTGTGTTGCCAGGTGGAAAAGATACTGCTGCTGTTTTTAGGTCATAAATAGCTTGTCTTGAAACCTTTAGATCGGAAGCTACACGAATTACAGAGGTACCTACTTCCAGTAGAGTTAAAGCACGAGTCTTCTCCTCAGAAGTGAGCTTCTTGCGTCCCATTATTTGTATTATAATGAGAAATACACAACTTTAAAAATGGCACTCAGGTTAAAAATTTAATAACGACGACAAACTGGAAACAGAACACTCTGTACAAATACCAGAGACTGACTGAGACCTGGCCTGCTAATAGAAGCAAGCTGCTACTGGTGCACTCAAGAATCACGTGATTTGCAGCTCCGCCCGCTCCTTTGTATAGTGGCGGGAGAGGAACAAACTGAGCACATTGTCTACGTAAAGATTTTCCTTGCACTAACGATGTAAAGATTTCAATTGCGGCGACTGTACATCATCATCTCCAGATCCAATATGACCTCTAGAAGACCTACAATCTAAAAAATGTACTTGAGAGAGAAATTGTACTCTGGCTGTTGGAGAAAAATAATGAATGAAGTGATGACTGATATTTATAGAGCAATTCCGTGTGTGACTAACTGACATTTACACTACATTTTCTTCTTAAAATGTCTGTCTAATGGTCAATATAGGTGTAAAAATGTTATTTTAACGGCATATGATGACAGAGAATACATTTTTGTCAACTGTAGGTCAGTTAGTCACGAAAAGTTTAGCGCTCATTATTAAATAATTGTTTCACTTTTTAAGGTTTTTATATTCCCTATCACAACCGCCAATGTATTCTCTGTCATCATATGTCGTTAAAATAACATTTTTACACCTATATTGACCATTAGACAGACATTTTAAGAAGAAAATGTAGTGTAAATGTCAGTTAGTCACATGCGGAATTGCTATATAGTCATGTGGAAGAAGACTGTGGAAACAAGAGAATAGATTACAGACACTGAGCAAGAAGCAGACTCCAGTGATAGTGATAACCACATGGATGAATTTTTTCTGGAGAGGAACACCTCTACAAAATAGTCAAGTGTGTGTCCACCAAAAAATGTTTGCACTTGACGACAAAACATTGTCAGTCATTCACCGGGAGTGAATGGTACTGTAAAAATTTCCCGACCCCAATGGAATGTTGGGAATAATTTTTTGACAATAAGTTGCTCTCTGGCATTATTGAGTATACTAATAAAAAGATGGCGGAGGTGCAGAGACATTATTCCAGACTAACAGACACATCTGAAATAAAAGCTTTGTTTGGAACGTTGTATTTATGTGCAGCAAGAAACTACAACCGTACACAAACCCAAGATATATAAAGAAGAAGGCCAAGGCTCTGAATGTGGTTGTTGAAAACCTGTACACGAAGTACAAATGCTGGATCTGTAAGGTATTTGTGTTTAGAACAGGTACAGTTAGTGTGCACTAACTGCTAATTGCACAGCTAAATAATTGTGATACTTCTATTATAAACTGTATAATAATGCATTAAATAAGAGTGTTGTTATATAAGGACTGCAATATGACTTTCTGAAAAGTGTGTGAGATAATGGTTTTTTACCTTTATGATGAATGAGGGTTTTTTTTTTTTTTTTTTTTTTTTTGGCGGCGGGGTGGGGGGTAGTGTTTAATGCCCGCTTTTACTACATGTGGTACTGCAGGTGGTGACACTGATGATTCATGGAATGAAGATGGAGCACCAGTGGAATGAGATGGCAGGGGAAACCGGAGAACCCAGAGGAAACCTGCCTCTGCGCCACTTTCTCAACAAATCCCACCTGCAGTTACTTGGGATTGATTGGTGAATGAGATGAAAAATTGTGTATGTAGCAAACAATATTTTTGTGGGATATATTTATACCTGAAAATCAGACAAGTAAAAGTGTATTATATTGATTAGAATGTATACATCTGTTTCATTTTACTTAATTAGTACTTTTACACTCATAAATTTGAACAGATAGTACAAAGTATATATTCTTTATGCAAGAATGCTATTAGCGTCTGAAACTCTGCATGACTTATAATGAAACAATAACCCGCGTGACCACAGCAGGGTTAGAAATATACTGCAGCTTCAAAAGGGAACTAAATATCCTTATGGGGTTAAACTCTTTCAATTTCTGGGATACAGATCACCCTAGACAGCTAACCTTGCATCTCAAACAAAATTCCAGTTTTGAATGAGTGGAGAATTACTTGTGAGTTTTTGGTCAAAACGTACAGAAATTCAAAATTTAGTTTATTGGATTTATAGTGACATTTGATTCATGCCTAACTTTATACAGTGTTGTTATTGTAGGTGTTAGCATTTTTATGTGAGGGTAGTCCAGAAAGTCCCAGACGTTTTCGCCTATCATGGCAATGAGTAGGGCTAGAGCCGCCATTTTGGTGTCAGAATGTTTGTACTTTCAGTCTCAGTCAGCTATGGTAGCGTGAGGACTGTGCCTTCCTTACTTTGTGCTTTGTGAGTTGTCAAAATGTGTGCTGCAATAGAAAATCCTGCCACTTGTGAAGTGCGGTCTGTGACTAGTTTTTTGTTGGCTAAAAACAACAAACGAATTGAAATTTATCATCAACTTTGTGATGTTTACAGGCAGGGAATAATGAGTGAAAGCCCAGTCAGGCAGTGGTGCATTGATTTTCAAAATGGCCTTACCAATGTTCACGACGAGGACTGCAGTGGTAGGCCCAGCCTTGTGACTGATGAACTGGCAATGAAAATCAATGACAAAAGTCGTGAAAATCATTGTTTCACGATTAAGAACTTTGTGAACAGCGATGAAGAAATGGCTTGGTACAAAATGCTTTGACACTGACACTGAACTGCATGCTGGTGTAAACCAGTGGTTGAAATCGCAGGTGGCAGATTTGTACAGAGAGGGTATTCAAAAACTTGTGCCACAGTATGATAAATGTCTCAGTTTGAATGGCAGTTATGTAGAAAAATAGCTTAAGAGTGTACCTTTCAAATGTAGGTGATAAATTGTGATTTTTTTCATTTTGTTAATTGTTTATCTCAAAATGTCTGGGACTTTCTGGACTGCCCTCACAATTCAAGTTGCCTTATTAGGAAGGTCTTTGAAGTCATAATTATAGCTAATACATCGTTAAAAGTTTATACTTTTTGAAAGTAGCATATTTATATCTTCAAATTACTCCTTGTGAAAAAATATTATAAGTGAAGTCGGATTTTTAATGTAATGACAATAATAAGCTTTTAATTATTATGTAAAGCTAGAAAAAATAAGGTAATTAAGGTCTTTGAATCAATTGAGTGACAGTAATAAATACTTACTTTTACAGCTGAACACAGAAAAATACATTCCACCATACTTGAGAAAAGAAAGTGATAAGAAGGTGCAAGAACTTCAGAGGTTAAAAAAACAACTAAAGGGCTTATTGAATCGTTTGGCTGAAGGCAACATGAAGAGCATTGCTGTGCAAGTATGATTTTATTTTAAGTAGTTTCACATTTTAAGTTTTGGGAATCCCTAATCAAGTTAGTGGGTAAATATTTTTTTCAGAAGTATTTTTTAAGGTATAAACCTTTTGTTGCAGCTAGAAGAATTGTATATGTCACATAGCCGGAATGATATGAGTGATACATTAACAAACCTGATGATAGAGTCTTTGGTGGCCCCAGTCCTTACCCCAGAACGTCTCATCATGGAACATGCCATGCTAATAGCAATATTGCATGCTAATGTGGGCACTGAAGTAGGTAAGGCTTTGAAAAAATGGAGCACAAATAATAAACTTTGCAACTGCAACTTGATATAGTATATTGCCATATTGCCACTACTACTATATTGCCATGCAACTTAAAGGAGATACAACTGTAATCCTCTTGTACAGTAAAACCTCTTTAATCTGGACCAATTGGGGTTTAATGTTGTCTGGATTGTCAAAAGTGTGGATTAAGTGAAATAAACACCACAGAGAAAAATTGTGAATGAAATTAGAGTATGTACTGTGTAATTTTATTAGAACGTAAGATACAATAGGTCCACCTGATATTAATTACACATTCTTTATTTGTTTTGTTTGAAGAAACTATCAATTTTCTTTTGTGGTTTATCACACATCTCTTTCCCAATGAGATCACAAAGACTTCTTATATGATGGTGGTATGTGGAAATCTGTTGTCAGTTTTCTTGACAAAGTCTATTACAATTCACCTCACTTAATTTCACTTTTGATTTTCCGAAATCCACATCCTCAGCCTCAGATTCACTACTAGTGACCCTTGCATTGCTTACACTTTCCACAATTTCTCTATCAGTCATGATGTGATAGCCTGGATCATCTTCATCTCCATCAAGCAAGTTTTCGATCTCTTCTACTGTGACAGCTTTCTCGCCACCTGCAACCAGTGCTTGGTGAAAGTCATTTAATTCAATTGAATTGGTCTTTAATTCAACACTGTCACCATACAAAGGTTTCCTCCATGCATTAGTCAATGTAGAGTTTGAAATGCTGTTTACTGTACTTGTAAAATTGAAAATCATGGATCTGAAATCATACGATTTTATATTCTGGAGTGTTTTTTCTGCCCATTTATCTTCACCGTTCAGAGGCTGCTCAACTTCGAAAACTTCAGACAGGAATTTCTTTCTGTACAACCACTTTGCAGTGTAAATAATGCCTTGGTCCTTCGGCTGTATCAGGGAAGTTGTGTTAGGTGGCAAGAACACGCATTTGATCTTACCATCAGCACTACACAGTTTCTTTGCATCTGGTTGCACAGGTGCATTATCTAATAGGATTATGGCTTTCACATCATTTGGTTGGTGTTTTCTTATTGCAGGTTCAGCATGGTTGTGAAATCAATCATGGGTAATGTCTGCCATAAACCACACATTTTTTGAATTGTAGTAATGTACAGGCAATGTGGACATTACATTCTTAATAGCCCTTGGTTGTTTACTTTTACCTATGACAACTGGCTTTAAAATATGGTTTCCATCTGCATTAGCACATAATAATGCAGAAACACGTTCTTTGCA
The DNA here is from genome assembly GCA_030765045.1 of Tenodera sinensis. Lineage (NCBI taxonomy): Eukaryota > Metazoa > Arthropoda > Insecta > Mantodea > Mantidae > Tenodera > Tenodera sinensis. The sequence goes on along the minus strand of CM060962.1, from coordinate 68,372,729 downwards.
AATATTTCGTCCAGGCGTATTTTTTAAGGATTTGGATGCTTGGTGTTCTTGGGCAAGGTGCGCCAAAATAGTCCTTTCTTGTCTGCATTATACACTTGAGACAAATGTAACTTTTCTTCTTGCATGATAGATTTTAGTTGTTTTCTAAATGGGTCAACAGCTGACGTATCAGCACTTAAGCTCTCTCCACACATTTTTTTGTTCACTGTATTATGACACTTGCGGAATCTGTATAACCAACCCTAACTAGCCGAAAATCTATTGATACCAAGTTGTTTCACAAGATATTCGGCAGCAGCTTGAATTTCGGTACCTCTCACTGCAATTTTACTTGCACGAAATTGTTCATACCACTTGTATGTCACATCTTCTAACTTTGGTTCATCCGGCTGCCGCATCCGTTTAACCTGACAATTTTCCTCATTTACATCACATTTAATAAAAAAATGATAAGAGTTCACCCTTTTTCATTTTTATGTTCGAAACGGTTTGTTTTGCAATTCCATATTCTGCATATGCATATGCGACAGTGGCAGCATTTTCAAGCCTTTCAATAATTTTCAGCTTCTCATGTATTGTAAACAATTTATGCTTATGTTTCCCCAATGATGTAGGTTTACTAAACGACATGTACTCGATTTGTTTCTTTAGTTTAATGACTGAGAAAGGCAAGTGTTAAACTAACCCTTCTGACAAGAGTTGCAAGCCCCATCGCAGGTACAGCAAGGGTGTGGGGAGGAGGGCAGCCTAATGTACCATTGTCACTAATGTATTCCTGGTATTCCTAAGAAATTCCTATTGTACAGTTGTGTAAAAATAAAATGAACAATTTCCTTACGTTTGTCTTAGTGCAGTACTATAATTTAAGTTAGCAATTAGCAGATTCACATATTTTTAAGGATGCTTGTCCGGATTAAGCACAATCCGGTTTAAAGGGGTCCAGATTAACGAGGTTTTACTTTATATGATGTATGGAAGTGTTTAAAACAGTGAAACTTTGTCAAATTAGTTAAAATTGATGAGTAGGATGACTAAACTTTAGTTTCACTTACTGGGTTATATTAGACAGTTGTTTTGATGGCAACTGCTGCCATGTCTGCTATGTACCTACTGACGTCAGGGCTGGAAGCCTCCTTTGTACTACTGAACTTGTGAACTTGATGGCAGCAATTGCTGTTAAAACAATTATCCAAGGTAACATAACCTAGTGAGTGAAACTAAAGTGAAATCATTCTACTCATCAATTTTAAGTAATTGCAACTGTAATACTTATAACTTCCAAATTGCAATATGGTAAATAACACTATAGTTTAAGTTTCTAAAGTTACTACCAACTACCAGTGTGAGATTTACTCAATTTGACTGTAACCCAATCTATAGGCCATTATCATTGACTCCAAATATGAAATACGGGAATAGGATTGTAATTCGTACTGCAGCAAGTTACCTAGAAATATGAAATGTGTCTTCATGGTGTCGATGGATACTATGGAAGGTATAACCAGTTGTATTGTAATTCAGAGTGCACAAAATTTCCATTAACTACAAATATGAAATGGCCCAGTTAAACTGCACTTCACTCCATCCATGATTACTATGAAAGATATGGCCAATTGTATTCTAATTCAGAGTGCATAACATTCTCATTAACTATAAATATTGTCACATACAGTTTTGGAATTGACTAGGGGAATAGTGGGAAAGGTCAAATAGTAGAGACACTCGCAAGCTTGGCTTGAATAATCCTGTATATTCTAATTTCTTAATGATCCAAAATATGGCAGTGGTAAGTTCACATTAATGAAGGACAACCAAGAACATGGTTTGGCTTACCTTAAGAGAGGTGGCATGTTGTGCCAAGGAGCATGCTACGTGGTAGCCAAGCAGATGGACAACAGACGACCAAGACCAGCCCTGTGGTAGACGGACTGACAAATGGACATGGTCCAGACTCCAGCCAATGGGCTGACGAGCAGAGATTTGTCCTTTGATCCCCTCGGCGATTGGTGTAACAGTGCCAGCTTATAATGGGAATCACTTCCTGTGGGGTTCTTCCCATAAAGGTGCCAGCATAACCAAATATGGTGTGCCATTACTCAGGATGTGCATGGGCATATTCAAGAATCATATTAGGCACAGGGCATTCCGCAGCCTGCTTGAGCAACCTCATTCTAGCAGTTGCCATGCGGACATTGACGCCATGGAGAAGCCCACTGGGTTCTACCATGGGAAGTGGTTAACCACTTATGTCCTGTCATGTACACAACTTGACAAAGCTTCAAGAAGAAAAGAAATGGGAAAATTAAATTGAGAAAATCGTGACAACTTACTAAAATGTTATAACTGTATATAAAATATGTACTCCTTAATCACGTACGTCACAATATGACACTTGACTAGTTACACTGCAGCTTACTGTGTGCCCAGCTCTCAACAACAGCTAACTGCTGATGATGAAGACAAATGCCCTTGAAAACTTTACAGTTAATATTTTAGTAAGTGAAGGTTTAAAAGAATTGTCAACATGGGAACAGATCTTCATCTGGAAAAACAAAGACCGAGTTTTCAATTTTGTTATACCACAAAGCGATCCATTATACAAGTTCCTAAAACCACTACCAGAGCAGCCTACAGGGGATACCAGCCCTGTGAACCAGCCTCTACAGCTCATTCGATGTCCGGTTGATAATGGAAGAAAGCTAGCCTCTGAAACATTTACCGGGAAATTTTGTTTTAGTGTTATTAATCAACTCAAATCCTATTTTTAATAGTGTGATTCATTCTAAATTCAGTGTGAGGAGAACTCAACTGTTTGTAGTGCTTCTATTTTTAATAGCTGTATTATATTTTCCTCACCCATCTTTATCCTCATGGTCAAGGCCTTTAGTGATGTCTAACTTCCATTGTAGCCATTTTTGGCTCACCTTCCTCATGTATATATTTGCAAAGTCCATTTATGTTTTCCTCTGATCTTAAAACTAAAAATTCTTCTACCTCTTATTTAATTTGCTAAGTTTCCCTACTTTTGTAAAAGGAACTGCTCCCTCCAAAACTTAATTTGTTCACAGTCCAATATACAATGCCATGTACTATCTGGTTCTTTACACGCTGGACATTCTCCTTCAATATATCCATTCAATACTCTGCCAGTCCTTCCTTTCCTGCCTTATCACAAATGCCAATATATTTTATTTTTCCCTAATAATTTGTGATCTGTATAAACTCTCAGATTTTTTGCATAGACTAGCCCATATTCCTGTTTTTCAATGTTCTCAATTCTTAATTTTATCTCCTTCCAGAAAACTTCCCCCATTCTTTTCCTTTCTGACCATGTCACTCCCATATCAACTTGTAAATTATTTTGGATTTTATGTATCCAAATTTCTTTCCTCTCAGCTCTTTCTTGTGTAAAATTGATGAAAATGAAGTGTTTAAAACAGTGGAGCACATTGATAAATTGGAAAATATGTTGATCAACAGCTGAATGATGGAGAGAACTCTCTTCGAAACTAGTCCTGTTATTAACATAATTACAAGTAAGTTGGAGCAGATTGTGTTTAGAAATATTGACCTATTTTTCAATTTATCTTTCTTGTGTAGCTTTCGAATTCTAAACCAATATTTTACGACCCATTCCATTTTCTTGCTTTTTATATTGCTGTGTTCCTAATTCCATGCTTAATTCAGAAACTGTTCCAAACAGTGCAGACTTCATTTTTCTGCTTCAAGAAGAAAATTTGATGAAACTTGCTGAAATCATGTTTAAAACACGCATGGTAGTATACCTTGCTGAGATATTCGATAGTCATGGGACCATGCACAACAATATGAATTTGTTTACCAGTTCCTTTGGTCGATTCACTTGATTCTTGAATGGTAGTTGCATTTTTCCCAATGCACATCCATTACAGAATCCTTCATTACACCCATCCATGTTGATGTCCATCTGCTTCAAGACTCTCTTCATGTGTTGCTTGTTTTGATGGCTAAACCTTTCATAATAGACGTGCAGCATATCTGACCATATCATTAGATTTACTTGTGCAGGCTATGCCAGTTTAACAACATGTATATCCAGTGCATACAAACCACAGCTATGTCCAATCATCATTGTTTGTCTAGTTGTCTTCAAGTATGGCACTTTTACCATCCAGTTCTGTACAGAAACCTTGCCGTGCACCTATTTTGATGAAAAACAAATAAGCACTTGCATCAGGATCATTAAACATCTGCTACATGTTCTTTCACAGTAATATGCCTTCTCTCTGAGTGAGATTATAGTACCTGAAATGCACTCTGCACTTGATACTGTACTTTCTAGCTGTGGCAGTTCATGTTATTCTGAGAGAGCATTACAAAATATATTTTTGTCCATTTTGTTTGCATGGCAGCTCACGCTCTAAGAGTGTAGGTGCAGTATTGGTGCAGTTCTTACATTGTGCTATAGCACAAGCACATGATCATCAGCTACCTCTACTGTTGTGCGTTTCCTATTTTTACTTACTCTGTGTGTATGCTCTTTAATGGATTAAGGGCTCAATGTGGTAAGGCAAAAGCATTAGATACAGAAGTTGTATCAATATCTTGGATAGGATTTAGCAAAACATTCCATTATGTTAAAAGTTAGTATTTTCGTGCTGGCTGTAAGCCCGGGCACGGCTGGTAAGATTTTCTGGGCAGGGCCTGTGCCGGCAGCAGGAACGGGCTGGAGGTGCTTACCTGTTTTAATGACCCGTCCTCCAGCAGGACAATGGGCCATACAGAAACAATAGCTATTGTGTGTCATTTTCCGTTTAGACCGTTCCTACTATTTCACTCCAGAGCATTCTACTTCCAGAACTCTCTCATTGTACAGGGCACTATATAAAGGACTCGCTTGTGCCCAGAAAGGAAGTTGTTCCAGTCGCTCTTGTAGTTAAGTGTTGGAGTCAGTAAAACGTTTATGAAGCGTTCAGTGGACAGCACCTGTGAATCGTGCTCAGTGCAGTTCAGTGCAAGTTGTAATCTGCCAGTTCTTTATTGTGATTCGATTCAACAGTTGTTCTTTTGCTCTGAGTTTGTACAAAAGTGATCTAAGTGTAACAGTGCTACGCTAACTGACTAGAAGGCAATAAAGTGTGATTAGCAGTAACTGGTGTTTTCTCGTTTGTTACAGTATGTATATTCCTACTATGTTTTGCACATATTTATGTATAGGATCTTTCAAAAGTCAGTTCAAACATTAAACCATTCTAAATATTGTAATATTTGTGATAGGAAAAAGCCAAAAACATCATAGTATTGGGCAAACAATGGGGTTTACAAAACTTTGAGAGGATGATACGATCGCCAAACATATGCATAATTATTGAGAGGTAGAATCAGGATTGAAACGTTCAATGCTATAGCCAGGATTTGAACCATGGATCTTCTGCTTCACACGTGGCTGCTCTAACCAGTGAGCTACCGTGGCCAACTTGCCAGTATGACATTAAATTCCCTAACTAATTTATTTGGCATAAAAAAATGTGTGATTAATTGTTTTGCAGGGATGTAGGTGTGTAGTGGAGCACCATCTTGCATGAAGCTTGTTCCTGACCAATCCAACAACCCCATTGTAACTGAAAGATGATGTCTCACAATAATCTGGCAGTATTCCAAGACAGTATCCCAAGACAGTATCTGCAAAATGCTGTGCATGGTGTCACAGACTGAATGCTATATGTTGAGCAGGAGAAAGTCAGACATTTTCTCAATGGCTTATAAACCCCAATGTTTGCCTAACACTGATGTTTGTTTTTGGACATCTTTCCAATGCTTTGTGAATCCTATTTTTTGCCCAATATTGTGATGTTTTAATTTTTTCTTATTGCAAATATAATATTTATAACTCTTTAATGTTTGAACTTAATTTTGAAAGACCCATATATCGGTTGTACCTAATCATACAAATAGATACACGTTATTCTTAAAGAAGCACTTATGCATTTTAATTTTTAGGTGCACATGTACTCCAGACTACAGTGAAGAAATTTGATGAACTCTTAAGTAAGCATCAGGAAATAGAAAACAAGGAAATTGACAACATTGTGATAATAATAAGCCACCTGTATAATTTCAAGGTATGTATCGAATTCTGAAATGCATGAAGCAAGCAGAGATTTTTTAAGAGAAATCAATCAGTGGATGAGTCCAAGTTTTCTTATCAAGGGCAGATAACTTCACTGCAAACCCAGTCTTTTTCATTCTTTGTGTTTTACTTTCCTCTTTGTCTCCACATATGAACCATTATCTTAAGAATATTGTGTAGTTATTTTCTTCTAACTCAGACTTTTTCCCATTCCAGTGCATCTCATAGCAAGCAGTTTACTTCTCACCCAAAGTCCCAACCAACCAATTTCTTTTTCTCTTCCTGATTAGTATCAGCATTCTTCCTTCATACATTCTGTCTTAAATAGCTTCATTACTTATTTTGTCTATCCATTTTACTTTCTGCATTCTTCCTCATATCCACATTTCTAATGCTTTCAATCACCTTTCTTCACTTCATCAAAATGTAAAAGTTTACATTATAGTAACATTCCTTACAAAGCACTTAAGTAACTTATTCCTTGAAACCAATACAGTTTAAAAAACCTTCTTAATAAGCCACTAAACAGTACCATCCCATACAATAAAAAATCGGGGATTTACCAGATCAACTGTAATAGTTGTGACAAAAGCTACATAGGGAAAACAAAGAGAAATTTGGATATAAGACTTAAGGAACAGCAAAGAAACATAAAATTAAAACAAATTGAAAAGTCTGCTGTGGCACATTATTTTTGGACTGAAAACCACATCGGCCTTAATATAAAACTGTTAAAATCTATTAATTCACCAATAGAACTGAATATTTGGGAAAAAATATACATCATCAAAAACAATAATAAAGTTATTAATTTCGAAATACCAGCATTGAATGAAGTGTTAAAGCTCTGCAACCCTAACACCAGATGGCAGCAGAATAGAGACAGCAGAGAAAACGAACAGGAGGATAACGTCAGTCACCCAACGGCTGATGATGGGATCGAATGGTCCTGAAAACGTTTCCGCTTTAAAAAAGCAGTTAGTAGTGAAGGTGTGTGTAATTAAGTGACTCAAAATAACCTCAAATTTATTCCTTACTTCTTTTTTCAGGAGTTCAAAGAAAGTGTTTCTTTTGTTATTAAGCATTTCTTTTTCCATCGCTATTATGCATCTGACTTCCTGACAGCCATTAAAGTTATTTCTTATGTTACAACCCAAATATTTTAAACTGTCCCTTGTTCGATACCTTATTTCGAAATCACAAGTAACTTTTCTTTGCTGTGATTGTAATAACCATAATGCTTGTGTTTTTTGCATTTCTCTTCATCCTGTATTCTTCACCATTCATCCATTAGCAGCTTCCTTAGAATGTTTTCCTCGTCGGTCTGGGTGGCTCAGTTGGTTAGACGCTGGCCTACTGATCCCAAGGTCGTGGGTTCAAACCCGGCCCAGGCCGATGGTTTTTAAGTGTGCTTAAAAACGACAGCTCCATGTCAGTAGATTTACTGGCATATAAAAGAACTCCTGCGGGACGAAATTCCGGCACACCGGCGACGCTGATGTGATCCTGGCAATTGACAGCGTCGTTAAATAACAAAATAATTAATTAATTATCTTTTGCTAGAAGTGTGCCATAAAATTATCAAATGTTGGCAGCTCATTCTCTTTCTTCCTACTGCCACTCTTTCCTATTCTACATACATTTCTTTATCTACGTTATCGTTTTTATTATTAGCAGTCTAGAAGCTTCACCTGCATGTTTTTTCATTTTAGAAGCTAAAACCTTGTTTTTTTTTTCATTTATCTTTCATCTTAGATAAACCAGTCTTTGATTCATGAGGGTCAGTCAAATGAAAACGACATGGACAATATAACGAGCATGGAGAAGTTGGTATGGCTGATAGGTGTGTGTATAGAAGTGTCCTCTATTGGGAATCAGGATGGAACAGCACAAACGTTCATTGCCGTGCCATTTGTCTGTTAGACGTGCTGAAGTGAGATCAGTGAGTTTGTGCCCATCTGACATTGCTATGGAGGGTAGGAAAGAGGAACAATGAGGTGTAGTGCATTTTTTGAGAGCAGGATTGTCAGGTAGTAAAATTCATGCCAAAATGTCCGCTGTGTGTGGTGAAGACATTATGTCGTGTGTGCATGTGTTTGAGTGGGATTAACAATTTTGAGAAGGTCAGGTGTCTTTGGAAGACAGGACAAACTCATTGTGTCATTCATTACCCCTCTGCCATTGATGCGGTGGATACTACATTTAAACAACAAATGTACCATTTACGCCATCTTGACAAACCATCTGAAGTACTGGAAGATCTGTGTGTAGTGGGTTTCCCATAGCCTGATGGAGGAGCAGAAATTGAACAGAATGTCAACATCACTGCAGCAGCTGGAATGGAGGTCGGTCTGGGTGGCTCAGTTGGTTAGACACTGGCTTACTGATCCCAAGGTCGCGGGTTCAAACCCGGCCCAGGCCGATGGTTTTTAAGAGTTCTTAAAAACGACAGCTCCATGTCAGTAGATCTACTGGCATGTAAAAGAACTCCTGCGGGACGAAATTCCGGCACACCGACGACGCTGATGTGATCCTGGCAATTGACAGCGTCGTTAAACAAGAAAATATTATTTTCAGCTGGAATGGTATCATATTGAAGAATATCATTTCCTATCCTATATTTTCCAGGGAGGTGAAACATTTTGTCATTATTTCGAGCCAGAGGGCAAGTGTCAGAGTAACAATGGAAGCACATGCATTCAATCCCACCAAAAAAAAATCCAAAGCCTTGTACGTCAGCTCCGGGAAAGTTATGACCTTTTTCTTTGCAGTAGACCGCTGCTCATAGGCTTTGTGGAACATGGTGCTACAATTAATGTACAGCAGTATGTGGAAACTCTGCAAAAATTGCAATTCGTCATTAAGTTCAGGTGCCCAGGAATGTTGATGTACAACATCATTCTGTGGCATGATAATGCCCACCTACATGTTGCCAAGGTAGTTTTGACTACACTGCGTAAGTTCACTGGGAAGCTCCTGCACATACTTCACACAGTCCAGATCTCTCCCCATCCAGTTTTCATATCTTTGGAGTCCTCAAGAAAGACATTTGTGGCTGTCAATTTGCTTCAGATGAAGAGATGCACACCTGGCTAAATCATGTTTCTGTAGCAATCGCAAATATTTGTCTATGAAGGCATTCCTGCCTTGTGTCACAGTGGGATAAATGTACAAATGGTTATGGCAATTACTTTTGAAATAATAAACAGTTTACTTACTTATTATTTATTTATGCCAACAAACTTACTGTTGGTGTTTTTGAACACACAAGCCGTGTGTGGGCAACCTCTCAGTTTACTTACTGTTTTTCTATCTGTCTCATTTTTATTTGACTGACCCTAATAATATTCTAACCAGAATTGGTGCCAATTCAGAAATCAATGTATTCTTGACATTTTTTTTTTCAGTACTATCAGCATCATGTCTCAATAAAGCCCTTGGGCCATTCATCAGTTACAGAAAATGACAGCAGAATAAGTAGGTATAAATTAAAGAAGAAATAGTTTACTATTTGAAAGTTCACAAATTGTAAGCTAGATGATGATCTAACAATGAAACTTAACTCCCAGTTTTATTCTTAACAGGGAGGAAATACGAAATAGACATATGTTATGCACTTTTACAAAAACCGGTTGCTGTGGTACGAGGGCGCATTTTTAAAGTACTGTTTAAATACTTTGCCACTGCACCGCTGCAGTCAACATTTTGAGCATGTGTTATCTCTTCTTCCATTCATTAGGAAGCCAGAATGCAGCTTTGAGCGACCATAGTTTTGTTTTTTCCTATTGTTTGAGCATTTCAAAACAGTGGAACGACAGACCGACTGTGAAGTCAGATCAGTGATTCATTTTTTGAATATGAGGAATATTGTGTTAGTAAACATTCCTCCCCAATTGTGTGAGCTTTATGGGGAAACAATGAGTGACAATGCCCAGCCACATACAGCCTAAACTCCAGATCTGATCCCATCATTTGGTTGGGGAAAATTTGGCCATCCTCCCTACAGTCTGATTTGGCATCAAGGGATTTTCATCTGTTTCTTCATCTGAAGCAATATCTTGGTGGAAAACATAAAAACAATGATGTTAAGAAAAAAGTGCAGAGTTGACTTTTATCACAGGCGGCATTATTATTTAACAAAGGCTTGCAAAACCTGGTTTCACGTTACATAAGTGGCTAAATAAGGGTGGTACCTAAATTTAGAAGTAGTGAAAGGTGTAAGATAATGAATGATAATAAAGTATTTGGAGAATAATGTTCTGTTACTTTTTAAAAAATTATCGGTACTAACTTTAAAAATACGCCTCATAAAACAAGATGTTTCCTAAAGAATTTTATAGTACCCATAATCTAGATTTTAATAGGTTAGGTAAATAGAAATTAACAATTTCGAAAGAAGAAGTCTAAGAGCTAAACAAAACCAAGGTATTTTCCCCATTCCACTACATTGGTACAACACCCAGGGAAACTGATATAAATGCCTGGTAATAGTGAAGGTTAATCAGGCACATAGGCTACATAGGAAAGGCAATTATTCCATCAGCACTATCAAAGCCTACCAAATAAAACACATAGCTATGATGTTCTTTAAGAAAATGAGCTAAAGGATGCTATCCTCTGCCACACAGAACATTGATTAAGTGATGAAACTGTAGACTATTTCAATCTGCCAAACTATACTATGCTCTCAAAATACTGTCAGAAAGATACACATCAGCACCACCGCCACCACCTAGCCCGCCTCGGTAGCGTGATGTTTAGCGTGTCTGCCTCACGTTCAAGAGGTCGCAAGTTCGAATCTCGCTTAGGATAAGTTATCCGGGTAAGGTTTTTTTCCGAGGTTTTCCCTACCCTGAGAAGACGAATGTTGGGTAACTTAAAAGCTCCATGGACCTCGGGCTCATTTGAGCATCATTTCACCCATTTCATTTCATTCATTCGTCCGATATGACACAATTATACCAGATCATTGACTCCGTGTTGGGAGCTGATGTCATAAATGGCACTGATTTCACTGCACTCGTGTGAACTAACGATTCCGTCGGTAATGCATTACGCCTCTATATCAACCGAGCTGTGGCACATCTGCTTCTCCCCACCCCTCCTTTGTGTGTATTCCACGCCAGAATCAAATGTCATAATTTTTTTTGAAGTCACATCTTGCGCACTCATGAATAGTTCACAGCACATATTAAAATTTGACAAATTAGCATAACATGTGTTACATGAGCTATGTGGAAGCCATATGCTTTGTTTATTTCTTTATTGTCACATAATGTTTACATGGTGAGCCTAAGCTGGTAAACTGGTGATTCATCAAGATATAAAAACAGATTTAGGATAAAAGAGAAAACTAATTCTAATGTATGGTATACAAGGTATTCTTTATACAATATAAATTGTCAGTTACAACTAATTAAAGTAATACTTATAGTATTATGTCATCCATATATTCTTGTATGGAGTAATACGTCTTATCTAACAACAACTCTTTTACACTTTTATTAAACAATTTTTGAGTCTTTATCTCTCTGAATCGTTGAGGCAGTTTATTATATATTTTTATGCCCATGTAATAGGGTGTTTTTTCATATAGTGTTAGTCTATGCATAGGGTATTTTATGCTGGACCCTTTCCGAGTGCTGTAATGATGTTGATTTTGTTTTTGCATAAATTTGTCATAATTTTTGTGTACATAGGTAAGTAACTCTAAAATATATACCGAGGGCATTGTTAAAATTTTTAATTTTTTAAATAATGGTTTGCATGAATCTTTAAAGCTAGCATGTAACATTATGCGAATTATCTTTTTTTGAATTTTGAAAACTGTTTCCCATCCAGATGCGTTTCCCCACAATATTATACCATAGGCCAAAATTGAATAAAAATAGCTATAATACACAATTTTTTGGTTTCTATGTTCATTATATGTGTCAGACATAACATATTATAGCAGGCCGAGTTCAATTTCTTGGTTACATGTTCAATATGAATATTCCATTTTAAATGTTCATCTATGTGCATTCCTAATATCTTAGTATAACCTTTTGTTATAGTACTATTATTATTATTATTATTATTATTATTATTATTATTATTATTATTATTATTATTATTATTATTATTATTATTATTATTATTATTATTATTATTATTATTATTATTATTATTATTATTATTATTATTATTATTATTAATTATTATTAATTATCATCATCATCGTCATCATCATCTAAGTTATCTTGTTTCAGATTAGCAGAAGTTTTAAATTGTATACTGCTAGTTTTTGTCCTATTTAAGCTCATACCATTATCAGTGAACCATTTATCTAAGTTATTTAATGTGTTACTAACATCATTTTGCAAACTATAATAACTTGCATTTTGTAAAATAACATGTGTCATCTGCATACAATATTAGATTCCCACTTATACTTTGAGGTAAATCGTTAGTGTACAGTATATAAACCAAAGGACCTAGCACTGAGCCTTGCGGTACACCACTGGTATTTGTTAGTCATTTTGATTTATAAATTCCAGAGCTACATTTAGTAATTACACTTTGTTTGCGCTTGGACAGGTATGAATGAAACCACTTTAAGTTTGATCTGTTATATTATAATATTCAAGTTTTTTTAAAAGAATTTGATGACTTACGCAGTCAAAAGCCTTAGAAATGTCACACATTACTGCGGCAGTATTTTTTTGTAAATCTAAATTTAGTGCTATTTCATTTACCATTGTGGTTACGGCAGTAATTGTCGATAAATTTTTTCTAAAACCATGTTGGCAATCATTTAATATTTTATTTTTTTCCAAAAAGTCTTTTAGTCTAACATATACTAATTTTTCTAATATTATTGAGAAACTTGTTAGGACAGATATTGGGTGGTAGTTTTTTTGCTCATATGTACCACCTTTGTGCAAAGGAGTAATTAATGCATATTTCATCCTTTCTGGAAAAACGCCATAATGAAAGAATTGGTTGAATATTTTTGCAAGTGGTTCACTTATACTATTCACAATTTTTTTACAAGCCTAGGAGGAAGATCATCCCATCCACTAGAATTTTTTGATTTCAAGGTTGAAGTAATATTTTTTATGTCACTCGTTACATATCCAAGATCAAACACCTGTGGGTTGCATATTCTTAAGTGTGTGAGTCATGCATGGGGGTGTTTTCCGAATCACATTTGGAATTTTTATAAAATATTTATTCAATGATTCCACCATATCTACTGTAATATTATTACTTGATGATTTGCTTTGTTGCTTACTTCTTAGCCCTAATTCAGACTTAATTAATTGCCATGTGGCTTTGCTTTTATTATGAGCTTCTTTTATATATTTTTCAGTAGCCATTTGTTTGGCTTTTCTTATAACTTATAACTTTTTTATAAATTTTACTATCACATAAATAATAGTTTTTAACTGTAAGTTATTTGATTCTTTGGTAAGTCTGTACAATAACCTTTTCCTTGCACTTGATACTCTGATACCTGGGGTACGTGAATTTAACGAGAAATTTTTATATTTTTGTTTGCATACTCTTATAGGAAAACATTGATTATAAACGAGAAAGAATTGATTTAAGAATGTATTGTAATTTTCATCAACAGTTCGTGATATATCAAAGTGCCAACTTATATCTGAAATCTGATTTTTAAAACATGTTATGTTTTCATCACTAAATAATCACTTTGTTTTATATATTTCATTTTTTCCATTTTTTGTGCGTTCATTCGGAAGAGCAATAAATAATGCCTTATGATCAGAGAAACCAGTTTCGACTGTTCTGCAATTTCCACTTTCATATAAAGTATTAGTAATTATGTTGTCAATACAAGTATTAGATGTGTTGGTTACTCTAGTTGGTTCTCTGCATTGAGGGCTAAACCCATACATTTCAATAACATTTGAGAATTTAAAGTAAGAACAAATTAGAAACTAAAAACTTCACTTATCTTAGTAATGCTGTTAATTTTTGCTGACCCTGGGTTTCAAGCTGTGTCCAGCTCATTCTCAAAGCCATATAAACAAATTTGTTACCAAGCTACAATCTTTTATTTTTTCCTGAAAAACAAATACTGATATTCAATTTTTATTTACCAATCTCTGAAATCAAAAATTTATAAATACAATCTATAGATGGTAATTCGAAGTTCATGACACGGTTCCTGTTTTTTAAAATAATTTTTTTTCCCCAAACCATTAAATCTATAGGATTACTTAATTGCTTTAATAATTTAACTTCTGGATTAATTTCATGATTAAATGACCAAAAATGATCTGCCACAGCTGATTTATCAGTTTGTTTATATTTAATATTTCTAAAATGTTCTTTTATTCTGGTTTCTAGATGACATTTAGTTTTACCAATCTAAACTTTATCACAATCTAAACAGCTAAATTGATAAATGCCAGATTTTTTATAATTTGGTATTTTATCTTTTTTTGAAAAATTAAGTAAATTTTGTATATGAAATTTATTTTGAGGGACCAAATTTATTCCATATTCTTTAAAAATCCTTGTAAATTTTTTATTAGCCCTTGGATGGTAAGTAAACTTTTTAAAAATACAATTATCTTTTATTTTTTTAAGGGTTGAAACTTCTTTGACAGCTTTTTGATACTCAAATTCTTTTATCCTTTTATGTATAAAATCTGTAGTAAAACCATTAATTACTACAGTGTTAATAATGTGTTTATATTCTATGTCAAATCCATCTTCATTAAGGGGTATATTTATTAACCTATAAATTAAACTATGAAAAACAGCAAATTTATGTGCAAAAGGATTAAAACTTTTATATTTTATGTAATTATCAGTGTGAGTAGATTTTCTGTAAATACCAAATTTCAATTTATTGTTATGTCTTTTAATTTTTAAGTCCAGAAATGAAAGGAATCCATTATTCTCAGTTTCCAAAGTGAATTGTATAGCTTTATCTTGTAAATTTAAAAGTTTTAAAGCATCATTAAAGCAAAAATGTCATCCACATATCTATACCATATTTTAAAAATTAGAGGGAATGATTTTGTAATTTGAGTTTCAAAAAAACTCGTGAAAAGATTAGCAAGAAATGGCGAAAGTGGACTACCCATTGCCAAGCCAGAAGTTTGTTGAAAAAAAGTACCATTAAAACTAAAGAAATTTTGATCTAAACAAAGATTTGTAAGTTTTACAAAATCATCTATTAAGTCATTGTCTAATTCTAAAGAATTTAACCATTTTTTTAAAAAAATCAAAAGCGTTTTTCTAGGAATGCTAGGAAATAAAGCAATTACATCAAAAGAAACGAGTTTATCATTATCAGATAATATTATGTTATTAATCTTTTTTACTAGTTCAAAAGAATTTTTAATGCTTAAACTTTCAAATTTTTCAAAAATACTAAATTTTTTAGTTAACCATTTAGCTAAATTATATGTAGGTGAATTTATATAATTTATAATGGGTCTCATTTTATTTCCTGGTTTATGTATTTTTGGAAGTGCATACAACCTGGGTAAAACAGGATTATTGACTTTTAAAATACTTTTTTCTTTTTTAGGTATCATTTTCACTCTCAACGAAGTAGGTTAATAAATATACCCCTTAATAAAGATGAATTTGACATAGAATATAAACACATTATTAACACTGCAGTAATTAATGATTTTAATACAGCTTTTATACATAAAAGGATAGAGGAATTTAAGTATCAAAAAGCTGTCAAAGAAGTTTCAACCCTTAAAAAAATAAAAGATAATAGTATTTTTAAAAAGTTTACTTACCATCCATGGGCTAATAAAAAATTTACAAGGATTTTTAAAGAATATGGAATAAATTTGGTCCCTCAAAATAAATTTCATATACAAAATTTACTTAATTTTTCAAAAAAAGATAAAATACCAAATTATCAAAAATCTGGCATTTATCAATTTAGCTGTTTAGATTGTGATAAAGTTTAGATTGGTAAAACTAAACGTCATCTAGAAACCAGAATAAAAGAACATTTTAGAAATATTAAATATAAACAAACTGATAAATCAGCTGTGGCAGATCATTTTTGGTCATTTAATCATGAAATTAATCCAGAAGTTAAATTATTAAAGCAATTAAGTAATCCTATAGATTTAATGGTTTGGGAAAAAAATTTTATTTTAAAAAACAGGAACCGTGTCATGAACTTCGAATTACCATCTATAGATTGTATTTATAAATTTTTGTTTTCAGAGATTGGTAAATAAAAATTGAATATCAGTATTTGTTTTTCAGGAAAAAATAAAAGATTGTAGCTTGGTAACAAATTTGTTTATATGGCTTTGAGAATGAGCTGGACACAGCTTGAAACCCAGGGTCAGCAAAAATTAACAGCATTACTAAGATAAGTGAAGTTTTTAGTTTCTAATTTGTTCTTACTTTAGAATCTTGTTGCTTCACTGTTAATAGCTTCAATTTTTCCTTATTTGAGAATTTTTTTACCATTCCCTTCTTTAATAAACAATGTGAATCTAGCATATCTATATTGCTATCAGTTGCTATTATAATCTGTTTACCTTTTTCTTTGTGTAATTTTATTAACAGATTTTCAAATTTTTTTAAAAAGACTTCAAAGGTGTTGTAGTAGGGCACTCTATATATAGAGATAGCAATGATCTTCAGCTCAATTAGTTCAATTACAGATATTTCAAATACATGGTCTTCGTGATATATTTTTAGATCTTCTCTTATTTTTATTGTTATATTTTTATATGAACAACTTTTTACTAATATGCATGAACTTCCCCGCTGTCCTGTTTTCCTAGAGTAATAGTCAGCTATATTATACCCTTGAAGTTTGTTAAGTAATTTAATCTCTGAATTTCTTAACCAGTGTTCATTTAAACATATGACCGAGGTATTTGTGAAATGTAATTCTTCCAGAAAATTTTCCAATAATTCAAATTTTGCTTTTATTCCCTGTATATTGAGATGCATTAACCAATTGGTCTGTGAACTTTGCTTGCTTTACATTATTTGGTGTATGCTTTAAATTACTAACCTGCTGAAATGTTTTTACACTATGCAGTTACTGATTCTCATCCATGTAGCTGAGGTATTGCGTATTACACTAATATGTGAAAATTTGAAATGTACTGTTAACTATTCATGAGTGGACAAGGTGGACTTCAAAAGAAGTTCAGCAACTAATTCCTGGAAATAAGATCGGCAAGAAGAAGCCACTTCCAAGCCTGACATTTTTTTCTAGAATGAATAGTTGTCTTCAATTAATCCTAATAAGTTTAGTAACCAGATGGAGAGTGCCAGATCACACTATTGTTGTTTAGATTACGCAATACATTTTTACTCCCTTCCCCTCAAACTTGCTGTAATATTCTTGTACTTATATATATATATATATATATATATATATACAGAGTGTAAATGAATAACACCACACGAATTTTACTGGTGATAGACGGTTTATAGGCAATCAATTTGAGACAGGAAACCTATGGTCTTGGATTACAAATTACAGAACTGTGCCTTAAAATTGTTTGAGGGTATGCACGCCACTGATCATGTCCACTGCAGCTGTAACGCATGATGAGAAAACAAGCGGGCAAATTCCATAGACCGTCTGTTAGCGTAATGGAGATGGTGCTACGACGCGAAGGTACACACGTATTGAGAGTGCAGATTCAAATATCGATAGACCCATATTTTTTTATGTTTTTCTTTCTGTCTTTCTTTCATTCTCTCTCTCTTTCTTTCTCTCGTTCTTTATTTCTTTCTCTTTCTTTCTTTCTCTCTCTTTCCTTCTTTCTTTCTCTCTTTCTTTCCTTCTTTCTTTCTCTCTCTCTTTCCTTCTTTCATTCTCTCTTTCTTTCTTACTCTCTTTCTCTCTCTCTTTCTTTCTTACTCTCTTTCTTTCTCTCTTTCACTCTTTCTTTCTCTCTTTCTCTGTCTCTTTCTTTTTTCATAAGCGCAAGCTTAATTTAATTTGACTTTTTGGAAACATTTGTGTCGTGTTGTAATTTTTCACTTAACTAATGTTTAAACTTTTTGTTTCAAGTTTGTTTAACTATTAGTTACATTTGCATGACCTAAATGGTAGGTACACACTGAAACTTCGTTTACACTTCAAGCCTAACTAGCAGCTTAGAAACAAGTAAATCATTGATAAGCACTTGAAAGAGCTACATGCGATTGAATTATTATAAACATAAGTTGAATTGATATTAACAGTATAATACAATAGGTAGATACAAGCAGAACAAAGGTAAGGAAATAAATAATGAGCAAGCGCAGGTTTCATATCCTGGTACCTTAATTAAATCTGATAATAAATTGAGCGATACAATAAGAGAAAGAAAACAGGCAGAGAATGAGCTCATTATGCAAATAAAGATTTTCTCTAATGGAATAATAACCAGAAATACTAAACTCAAAGTTTATAAAACATTAATAAGGCCAGTAGTAACCTATGGGTCTGAGGTTTGGTCTACCACAATGAACAATGAACGATGAAAAGGCTTTGTGATTGTTCAAGAGAAGAATAGTCAGACAAATTTTTGGACCTGTACATTGTGGTGCCCAGAAATGGAGAGTGAGAACCGATCAGGAAATAAATTATTTAATAGAAGTAAACAATACCATATGCATTGCATATGATGGTGGTATTTTGCTATTTTAAAGCATAAACACAACTTTGCTCTCAAAATGGAAAAGAAAGGGGGAAAAAAAGTTTACTCATATGCGGGTTTGAACTCGATTTCTGGGGTTCATTCGATCCACAGTCAGTTGTCATAACCATGCGGCCAAAGCACACGTTTCAGAGCTGCCCTATATTTGTGTAGCTGCTCGCCACAACTTTTTATCCATTTCAGTGGCATGCAGCCACATGCTAAGTCTCCAATTGAACTGCTTTTGGTAATGCTACAATTTAGAAATGCTTCTTCAGAGATATAGCAGATAGGCTTTACCATGTTCCTAATAAGCACTATTTCAATTCCAGTGGATAATACTGACATATTATTGACGTTAGGCTGTTCAATAAAGACTGGCACTGATTTTTTTTTCCTTTCATTAAGTGTCTGATTGCGACATCTGTCCATGTGTCATTGAACTACGTATTCTAGTCGCTAATCACTGAAAATCACACAGTGATAGCTCTATCAGTTGATTGTTGACAGCCTGTGAGAGTGAACGTGTTTGATAATCGCCTCTAAATATCATCACGAGTACAGAAGTCACCCAATAAGGGTGTAGCCATTACTGTTTTTGATTACCAGAGGACAGTCTGCATTCTCACAGTTCCAAGACACTCTACAGACACTGCAGATTATTATAACACTATCCTGAAGCAATTGGTAAAGGATCACATCCCCAAAAAGCTAAAGAACCTCATTCAGCAGTGCAAGCTTCATCACGTCAATGCCAAGCCACATGTTGCTGATGCGGTTATCAAATTCCTGGCACAAAATCATATGTCCACGGTACCTCTTCCATCTTATAATCCTGACCTAGCTCCATGTGACTTTTTTCTTAACCCGAGAGCCATAAAAAAACTTAAGGGACGTCGGTTCGACAATGAGACCAAAGCAGTGAAAGCTTTAGAGGCGACCCTGAACAGGCTCTCAAAGAATGGCTTCCTGCACGTTTTCCAGGAATGGCAAAGGAGGTGGGACAAGTACATTGTATTGAGGGAGAAGTATTCTGAGGGGGGCCACAGTCTGTATGAGTGATTTTTTACAATACATTGTTGTATGAATATCAGTGCCAGTCTTTCTTGAACACCCTAAGTACTTCCTTCTGTTTATGATTTATAGGTCACAATCTCTAATTACTTTGAATACATATAACTTATTAACTTGACGTCATAGATCATTGGTTTCCTATCTCAAATTGATTGTGTATGAACCATCTATTACCAGTAAAATTTGTGCGGTGTTATTCATTTACACTCTGTATATATATATAGGTGTCCTAAAATTAGACCGACAAACTTTGGGAGCTGATAGATAACATTATTTTAAACACTTTTTATTAAGGAAAGCTTTTTGCTGCGGTGCTTTGTTTAAGCGCTGGACGAGTTAATGTCATAGATTACTGCTTCCCACGCAGTTTAAGTATTTACAGTAAAATCAATAATGGAAGTTAATATTGCATTTATCTTAGTGAGGCACATAATCTTAATCGAAGAAATAAACACAGAACACATAAACAAAATACAAACATCGCATTGTTTACAGTCTATTGTATTTTGTATAATAATTATGTATTAATTATAGTGTGCTATATATAATATATCCCATGTCATGTAAAATGATCAGTGGATGAATAAATTATAAGTTAATCACAGCTTTACTATTCAAAGTAAATATTGGAACGTACACCCATTGCGATTAACACAAAGAGTGCTTTGGCATACCATATTATGCCGTACTCTAGCAGACATCAGCAGTGTCACAACAGAGATTTGGTGTCGATGTGTTGACTGGTATTGTGGATAACTTCTTAATAGGACCATACATTTTTCCCACCCAGCTCAGTGCTTACATTTACTTAGTATTTCTGCAAAAATTTGTGCCTGATCTGATGGAAACAGTTACCCTTCATATCAGACAGGACATGTGGTTTCAACATGATGGGGTACCAGCTCACTTTGGTGCTGTAGTACAGCTACATACAGCAATCACTGGATAGGCAGAAATGGACCCATTGCCTGGCCAGCATGCTCCACTCGAATTCTTTTTGTGGCGACACATAAAGACCAGTGTATGAAACACCTGTTGAATCTGAACAGGACCTTATGGCACAAATAACCTGTGCAGCTGGCAAAATCAGAGAAATGGCTGGTGTTTTTGCAAGAGTATGGCAGAATAGGACACGCCAATGCACTCTTTGTGTTAATCGTAATGGGCGTGCATTCCAGCATTTACTTTAAATAGTAAAGCTGTCATTTACAGTAAACAATGAGGTGTTTGTGTTTTGTTTATGTGTTCTGTGTTTGTTGGATTAAGATTATGTACCTTACTAAGATAAATGCAATACTAACTTACATTGTTGATTTTGCTGTCAATACTTAAACTGGGTGGGAGGCAGTAATCTGTGACATTAACTCGTCTAGCACTTAATTGAAGCACTGAAGCAAAAAACTTTCCTTAACAAAAAATATTTAAAATAATGTTATCTACAAGCTCCCAAAGTTTGTCGGTCTAGTTTTGGGACATTCTGTATATACATACACCACTGTATGCTGCACTGGTCCTGACATAACAGTCAACTAGTGCATAACCGTTCAATTTGTTAAGAAGATGGGCCTCATTTTTTCCCAACCAGTCCTCATTTAGGCAAATTATTCCTAATTTAATGCCTTTGATCTCATTTATGGATAAATTAAAATAATTATTGTGACTTTGGTGGCTGTGAAGTAAAGGACACAGATGTATTCGAGATAAAGAAACACTTTTATTTCCGTAAACAGTCTTTTTACACTCGTTGCAACAGAAAGTCTTTTCCGATTCACCAACCGCACGGCTCCGAATTAGTAACACAAAAACTGTCCCTTCTCACGCTTTACCGCTATTTATATCTCCCAGGCACTATTCTGGAAACTTCAGGAAAGTTCAGTTATTATTGCGGTGAAATACAAAGCAGAAAGTTCCAGAAGTCTCTATCCCTTTCTCTCTTTCGGCAAGCGCCCCAACAATGCGGCCATTCTCTGTCTCTTCCCCTCGACTCCTTTGCGGTAGTGCCGACAATAATGCGATGGGCGACACTGCTCCCTCCTCAAGGCTGGTCGTCCCGAACAGCACCATCGTAACGGGCCAGACGATCCAGGTGTACCACCAACATCTTTCCCCGGGGCACCCTCTGGATGCGGTAGACTACGTCGTTAATCCTCTTCACCACTCGGTACGGTCCTTGCCACGGTTGTTGAAGTTTTGGGCAGCGTCCCTTGGTCCGGGTAGGGCGGTACAGCCAGACCATATCACCTTGCTGGAATCCTCGGCTGTTGGCTTGCCTGTCGTACCGGGTCTTCATGCGGTCGCTCGCCATCTGGATGTTCTGACGAGCCATCTCGTGCATGTCGTGGATATGGTCTACTAGATTCTCCACATACTCGGTTGCCGGCTGTTTCGCTTCCGGGGAGCTCCCAAAAGCCAGGTCACAAGGGAGGCGTAGCTCTGGGCCGAACATTAGGCTTGCTGGTGTCATTCCGGTGGTGTCGTGTGTCGACGAACGGTAGGCCAGCAAGAACAGTGGTACCTTGAGGTCCCAGTCTCGCTGATGGCTGGCCACGACCTTCCTCAGGTGCTCCTCTAGGGCCTTGATGTATCTCTCGACCATGCCGTCCGACTGTGGATGTAGGGGTGTTGTGCGGGTCTTGTTCACCCCAAGTCTTTCCAATGCCTCTTTCATTAGGTGCGACTCAAAATTGGTGCCCTGGTCGCTGTGGAGCTCTAACGGGACCCCAAAACGGCAGAACAACTGTTCCACGAGGCAGTCTGTAATCGTCTTCACCTCTTGGTTCGGGATGGCATACACCTCCGGCCACTTGGTGAAGTAGTCCACAGCTACCATCAGGTACTTGTTGCCTCGATCGGACATTGGGAATGGTCCAGCTATGTCGACGGCGATGCGTTCGAAGGGCGCTCCAACGTTGTACTGCTGCATGCGACCCCGGCTCCTAGTCTGGGGGCCGCGACTCGCCGCGCACACGTGACATTGACGGCACCAGTTCTCAGCGTCCGCTCGGAGCCTCAGCCAGTAGTAGCGCTGTCGGAGTTTGTCGATCGTCCGGTTTGCTCCTAGGTGTCCACCCGAGGTACCGGCGTGCACTTCCTCCAAGACTTCCGGGACCTTACTTCGGGGAAGTACTAACTGCTCTTTCTGGGTCTTCTCATCAGGTGATTCCCATACCCGGAACAGCACGCCCTCTTTGGTCTTCAACGAGTCCCATTGGGCCCAGTACGACTTGTATGTAGCGCTTCTGGGTGCGATGTCCTCCCATGTTGGTCTCGTCCCTGCCTGCACTTCTCTCAAGAGTGGCCCCAGGTCGGCGTCCGCCAGCTGCTCCCTCCTCAGGCCCGCGCTATTCCATCCATCCGCAGGCACTGCCGTGACCACTGACAGCTGCGGTACGCTCCTTCTCTTCCACTCTTGCGTATTGGCCGCACTCTTCTGGGCAGGGTCTTCGGGACATGGCGTCTGCGTTGCCGTGGCTCTTCCCTCTGCGATGTTCGGAGGTGAAGTCGTACTCCTGCAACCTCTGGACCCAACGGGCTGTCTGGCCCTCCAGGTTTCTAAAGCTAAGTAGCCAGGTTAGGGCGGAGTGGTCTGTCCTCAGGTGGAATGGCTGACCGTACAGGTACTTGTGGAAGTGCTCCAAGGTCTTCACTACCGCCAGTAGCTCTCGTCGGGTGACAGTAGTTCTTCTCTGCCTTGGACAACGTCTTGCTGTAGTAGGCTATCACCCGCTCGTGGCTATTCTGGACTTGGGATAGGACGCCTCCAATGCAATGGTCGCTGGCGTCGGTGTCCACAATGAAGGCGTCGCCTGGTTGTGGGAATCCCAAAATAGGAGCACTGCAGAGCGTCCTCTTCAGCTGCCGGAAAGCGCCTTCGGCGTCTTCCGTCCACACATAAGGTCGATGTTCTTCCGTCAGACGAGTGAGGGGTTTGGCGATGCTGGAGAAACCCTTTATGAAGCGGCGGTAATAACTGCACAATCCAAGGAAACTGCGCAGTTCTCGCTTATCCTTTGGGCGAGGCCAATCTCTCACGGCCTGTGTCTTCTCCGGATCCGTGACCACTCCGGTTGGTGAGACTATGTGGCCCAAGTAGTTGACTTCCCTGCGGAAGAGCTGGCACTTCTTGGCGTTCAGCTTCAAGCCTGTCGCCTGCAGTCTCTGTAGCACCTTGGTCAGTTTGTCAAGATGGTCTTCGAATGTCTTGCCGGCGATGATGATGTCGTCCAGGTATAACAGGCAGGCGTCATAAGTCAATCCGCGTTGGAAGGTAGCTGGTGCGTTGCAGAGACCAAAGGGCATAACTGTGAACTGCCAAAGCCCTTGGCCTGTCGAGAATGCGGTCTTCTCCTTGTCTCTCGGGTCTAGAGCCACCTGCCAGTAACCCGATTTCAGGTCCAGGGTTGAGAACCACTGCGCAGCAGCAAGCGTGTCCAGGGTGTCGTCAATCCGGGGTAAGGGGAAGCAGTCCTTCCTGGTGACAGCGTTCAGCTTCCTGTAATCTACGAAGCGTAGCTCGCCATTCTTCTTCTTCACCAGAACTACAGGGGAACACCAAGGACTGTCAGACTCTTCGATCACTCCCTTGGTTCTCATGTCCTCCAGCATGTCTCGTACCGCCGCTTGTTTAGCCAACGGAACGCGTCTAGGTGGTTGCCGAATAGGCCGGGCGTCGCCGGTGTCGATGTGGTGAAGCACTCGGTCCGTGCGGCCGTAATCGCTGCTGCCTTGGCTGAAGACGCGCTGATATCGTCTCAGCAGTTGTTGGACCTTCTCTCTCTGTTCAGCGGTCAGGTGGTCGGCCGCCCTCTCCAGTAAGCCTTCCAGCCGGGGCCCCAGGTGTTGCGTCGGCACCGGCTCCTGGGTCTTGTCTATTGGTGTTACGCTGACCACGGGCTCGCACGCCCCCAACTCCGTCCCGGCCTGGACGTCGTGATCGGTGTCTGTTGGGTTGAGCAGTCTCACCGGCACCTCCTCTCGGCACGGCAACAATGTCCCGGCTACATAGAGCCCGTGCACATGCGTCTTCCGGTCCAGCAGCATGTTGTTCTTGCGCTGGCCTTCCAGTCGCGCCGTCACTACCATCTCGCTTCTCGCGGGGACAACTACGTCTTCCCTGAGAATGACCCTGCAGATTCCAAGGCGTTCTTCGGGGTGCCGGAGCATTACTTCCTCTCCCTTAAGCCGCAGCACCTTCTTGCCGATGTCGACCGTCGCCTCGTGTCTCCTGAGGGCATCCAGTCCCAGTATCACCTCCTCAGCCACCTCCGCGACGAACACCCACAAACGCAAGACACTTCGCCCCAAGGTCAACTGCAGCAGGGCCTCCCTCTCCACAGGCAAGGTGTCACCCGATGCCGTCACTAGTTGGTACGGTCGGCTCGGTTTTCTCGACGGCAAGCCCCTGGCTACGTCAGGTCCGATGACAGTCACGGCTGCTCCAGTGTCAACAAGCACGCGGCACGGCTTCCCTCTCACCCAACCGTCCGCGATGAGGCTGTCATCCATCCGTCGGACGGCGCGCAGTGTCACTCGAGGGGATGATGGTGACGGCGCCGACGTGCCCCTCGCCACGCCGGCCATTACTCGTTTTCCGGCTGGCCACACCCCCAACACACGCCCCCTGGTCTTCGTCGGCGTCCCTGGACTGGTCTGCGGTCTTCGTCGTAGCGGACACTCCTTGTCTTCGAGGTCGGGGTAGCCGTCACTTTGGCCGCTTCCATCCTTAATGGGGCCGTTAGTGCCTCGTGGATGGTCTTGTAGTCGCCGAGCATCAGGCGTTGACGTATCTCGGCATCACGTACCCCGTCGACGAAGGTATAGGCGGCTTCTCGGGATACGAATTCGGAGGGGAGGTCGACCAAGGCTTTGCTGGCCAGCTGTTCGATTGCCAGGGCGAACTCCTGCAGCGTCTCCACTGCAGTTGCATCCTAGATTTCAGTTGGCTGCGGTAGGCTGCGGCTAAGCGGTGGTTTCCGAACCGGTTCTCCAGGGCCTCCCAGATGTCCTTGGGCGCCGCCGCTGTCCGGACTGCGTTCAGCACCTCTGCGGCTCGTCCCTGGAGGCTGGCTATCAGCTGCGCGGCCTCTTCTTCTGGCGACCATTTGTTGTGCTTGGCCACTGTGTCGAATTGACGGCGGAAGACCTCAAACGTTGACGTGCCATCGTACTTAGGTGGTTTGACGCGCGTCGATGTTGTGTCGCGTGCCGGAGCCTCGGCCTTGTAGTTCTTGAGCTTTTCGCTAAGCATCCCTTCCACCATTGCATTTAGCTCCTTGGCGCTACCGTCGACCCTGTCTTCGAGAATGCTAAGCCGTTCCCCGACATTCTCCAGGGCGTCAACGCGTTGGCGGAGGTCCTCCATCTTTCCACCGAGCTCTTCCACCTTTCCACCGAGCTCTTTCACATCCTTCCTTACGCCAGCCGTCAATTTTTGCCGATAGCTCCGTCTTCATCTCTTTCAGCTCGGCAGTGAGGTTGTCGTTTGCCGTCTTCATCTCTGCTTTCAGCTCTTGTAAAAAGCTCACCAATGTAGCCTCCATCGTCATATCCCACTCCTGACACCAGTGTAACTTTGGTGGGTGTGAAGTAAAGGAGACAGATGTAGTCGAGATAAAGAAACACTTTAATTTCCGTAAACAGTCTTTTTACACTCGTTGCAACAGAAAGTCTTTTCCGATTCACCAACCGCACGGCTCCGAATTAGTAACACAAAAACTGTCCCTTCTCACGCTTTACCACTATTTATATCTCCCAGGCACTATTCTGGAAACTTCAGGAAAGTTCAGTTATTATTGCGGTGAAATACAAAGCAGAAAGTTCCAGAAGTCTCTATCCCTTTCTCTCTTTCGGCAGGTGCCCCAACAATGCGGCCATTCTCTGTCTCTTCCCCTCGGCTCCTTTGCGGTAGTGCCGACAATAATGCGATGGGCGACATTATTTTAGAATGAATTCATTGTGTATTAAGATAAAGAAGTCAGCAATCCTGAATGCTTTGTGATATCTTCCAGTATGCAATCCTTTTATTCATAGAGGATTCTACATTGTTTACTACACCATCTTATTCTGGAGGTAGTTTCCTTATTTTTAATTATTGTGCTTACCATGTTGTCTGGAACCTGTTTCAACCTCCATGATCCCCTATGGTGTACATGGAGACCATGCTTTCTCAGGCATGAATGATACAGATATTTATCTACATCCACATGCAAAGCATTTAAGGTTACCTTATGTTTTTGTTTACAAACCTTAAAAAGTTTGGGAGAACGTCATGTCTTTTCACTACACTATTTACTGTTACATGTGCCTTGGGAAACACTTTCTTTGTGGATTTTATAAGTTCATACACATCACCTTGCATATATGTCCTGTCCAGCAATGTTCACTATGATTGCATGATATACAAACATGTTGAAGGGAGAATCTAAACATTAATGAGCGCCCATCCATTGAAGGAAATGGAAACATTGTTTAGAACTCGCTGAACGCAATCTAATCTCAAAATGGTGGTTCATATTCAGATGACAAAGCAGTTATGAAAAGAGAACATGAAGAATGGAAGGAATTCATGCAACTCCATTATAAATTTCTATGGGTTTTCAAAAGATGCAGCTTTAGGTATGCTGAGTTTGTAAGGTATAAGCTGTCATGAAATTGCTTCTAAATTAAAAGTGCTTCCAGAGATGAGGAGTTAATGGTTAAACAAAGCCAAGCATTAGAAATCTTTTCTAATTTGTGCTTCTTTCTGTAACATGATATACTCTTATAACAGCATAGTAAAGCCCATTATGGATTGAACATTTTAAGTGCTATGTTGCTTTGTTGTTGTAGTATGTTGAGCTGCCTAAGTATATTAACTTTTATGTATTTTTATATATGATAATTGCAAGATTTTGTCATTTTGCAGGTACTTGATGCCACATTAATGTATGACATTCTAACAAAATTGGTTGAAGGGTTTAGTGAAAAAGAAGTGGAGCTAATCTTAATCATACTGAAAAGCATTGGGTTTAGCTTACGAAAGGATGACCCAGCTGCCCTAAAGAACTTCATTCTTACAGTACAGGGAAAGGCAAATGCAGCTGTAGAACTTAGAAACAAGTAAGTAGAATAAAGAAGTGACTTACAATCGTAAGTACTTTATGTCCCGGGGTTAAGTAACCTTTAGATGGTAATTATTATTTATTTATGCCAACAAACTTACTGCTTGTGTTTTTAAACACACAAGCCATGTGTGGGTAATGTTTAAGAGGTGGAATCAGGACTGAAAAATTCAATGCCATAGCCGGGATTTGAATCACGGATCTTTCGCTTATCGAGCAGCTGCTGTACCACCAAGCTACTATGACCAACTTGCCAGCATGACATTAAATTCCCCAACCGATTTGTACTTTCCTGGTAGACCACAAAGGAATCTCACATCAGAGATAAAGACGCCAAGGGTGACTTAGACCAGCAGTGTAAGCAGTGACATCAGCAGTAAGTTTGTTGGCATAAATAAATAATAAGTAATTAGGATGTTAGATAATCAGATGAAGGTAGTCATCAGGCAGGCCTGTAGGTATTTAGAAATCTCCTGCCCTAGGGAACCATAAGCTTATGATTGTTTAATCTCTGGTTTGATTCCTAAGACTTGATTTTCTTTATCTGTAGCTTTAAACAGTAAATTTGCTTGTAAAAATAGATCTCTTTAATCTTTTATCATTGAATGGTTTAAGGACAGTAATTTTATTTTATCTTGGCCAACTTCTGTTTAAAATGGATTATGGGTTTATATGGAAATCATTCAAGAGCTACAAAATGTAGTTATTCATTGCTGGGTTTATCTTTGGTTCTCAAAAGTCTGGCAGTATTGCAGTGTGCATTATGTTAACATCAGTAGATACTTCACTGCTTGGGTTATCACACCTAAACTTGCCATTTGGGCAGGGCCATTTGCCACTTTTCATTTTGCTTGTAAAGTGGTTATTTCATATGCATCATGTGCTACAAGAATATTTCCCAGTGAGTTGGCCAGTAGTATGACTGATGGTAGATATTAGGAGTATTTAACAAAAAAGTTGCAATGCAACATTACTATTCTGTAGATTTCATGCCTGGGTAGCCATGACATATCTCAGATCTTCACAAAGAATGTGGGATTCTCACTCCCGGACTTGTGGGGATGTTGAGGGATAAGAGAATAGTACATATCTGTGCCAATTAATACCTGATATGGTTCTATGAGGCAGCATGTTCAAATAGAAGTGCTAAGTTGTTGAATTATGAATTGAGGCATTCACCAGTATGTTGCACTATAAAGTTTAGTACAAAATCATTTAATTTTATATTTTGAGTATGTTGTTTTATCTTTAACCAAAGTGGTTTCCATTAATGTGCCTGTGAGGTATGTTAAAAAAGAAACCAAACTTTTGAAATATTTCGTCAACTAGCAGAGAGAGCATGCTGTGGCTACTGAGCACACCTAGCTGCAGGTTTAGACAACAAACTGCTGTTTGCCACGTTTTGCTCAGGCAATTAGCAAGCAAATCACAGCCACTGAAGTAAGCGCGTGTACAGCTTGCTCATTGGATTAGTGACAAAGTAACAATGAAGGAGCTTAAAGAACAAAGTATGTGTAAAATTTTGCTACAAACTTGGAAAAACTTTCACAGAGACAGCAAATGCTTAGCCAAGGATACTGGGAGGAGTGTATTAGTCGCATGCAGTGCTATGAGTGGTTTAAATGTTTTCAACAGGGCAGAATGTTGGTCTGTGATGATTCCAAGTCTGGACGTCCTTCCACATGAACAGATGATGTCCATGTGGATACAGTTCGTGCTGTGATTCACAAAAATCATCGTTTAACTGTTCAGGAAGTTGCTGACAAGGTGGGCATCAGCATAGGATCATGCTATCAAATTTTGATGAAAAACTTGAAATGTGTCACATCAGTGCAAAATTCATATTGCGCTTGTTGACTGAACATCAGAAACAGACTCATGTTGAAATGTGCAAGGAACTGCTTGCCGCTGCTAATTACAATGAAAACTTTCTTAAGAACATCATAATAGGTGATGAGATGTGGGTGTATGGCTGTGATGCTGAAACGAAGATGTAGTTGTCACAGTGGGTGGGTAAAGGGTCACGTCGTCCAAAAAAAGCGTGCATGAATCAAAGATCAGCGTGAAGTTGGTTGTGTTTTTTGGCTACAAAGGCATTATCCATCATGAATTCGTGACATGTGGTCAGATGGTAAGCAAGGAAATCCACCAGGTAATCCTAGTGCCCATGGGGGATTCTGTGCGCAGGAAGAGGTCTGAATTGTGGGAAAACCAGAATTGGATGTTGCATCATGACAATGCACCAGCTCATGCACCACTCCTTGTCTGCAGCTATCTAGCAAAACACCACATTCCTGTTGTGCCACATCCACTGTATTCTCCAGACCTAGCCCCAGCAGACTTTTTCCTGTTTCCCAAACTGAAAAACACGTTGAAAGGGCATTGTTTCCAAACCATAGAGGAGATCCGGGACAATGCGCTGAGAGACCTGCGTACCATCTTACAAAATGTGTTCCAAAAATGGAAGAAATTATGCAAACAGTGTATTGCGAGTAGAGGAGACTGTTTTGAAGGTGACAGTGCTTAAAATGTTGTACAATAAGCAATAAAGCTGATAAAGCAAAAGTTCAGTTTCTTTTTGAACACACCTTGTATACTACCCACAGAACTTTCCAAAGGTGAGAGTGCTCAATCCTTACAATTTCTGTAATCCTTCATAAAAGCACAATAAAGAAATGAACAAGAGCAACAATATGCTAAATTTAATAACAAACTATGCATTTATTTGGAAAGCTGAG
Organism: Tenodera sinensis; assembly: GCA_030765045.1. NCBI lineage: Eukaryota > Metazoa > Arthropoda > Insecta > Mantodea > Mantidae > Tenodera > Tenodera sinensis. The sequence goes on along the minus strand of CM060962.1, from coordinate 68,342,059 downwards.
CATGCATTATAAAAGAGTTAATAGGATGACGGATAATTAAGCTTAGTAGGTGAGCTACCAAATAAATGAAGTTGTGCATTGTGGACATTTTGTCTGCACAGCAGATGGACAGAACCGGTTTCCCACACTGTGCCAGCACGTGCACTGTGAACGTCGATAACTTAATTCTTCTTCAATGCAGCAGGACTACTAAGTCTACTGATAATCATGTATAATTTCCATAGTCACAATGTTACCAGTTGTAAATATGACAAGCACTGGTAACCGATGAAGGTAAACATTTTTCAGCATCTGCATGTTCACAAATCATCTCGTGTTATAAGATCTGAAGCTTTCCTGGTGATTAACATATTCTAGATGTTCTTGGGCTTCAATCTAGGGACAATCAACATGTTTTGATCAATTTCAAAAGTTCAGTAAGAGATCCTGCAGATGTGACTCCTTTGAAATATTCTAAGAGACCAACAAAATAACTGAGCATTTGGTCTCCCTTTCCCTGTAACATTGCAAGTAACATACTTTGATGGAGAAGCAAGAGGTCCTTACCAACATCTGATTCATAGAGATACACAATTTTATCACTATGGTTGGCATCAACTAAAACAAACTGCTCTATTTTCTACAAGAGTTTGTGTGTATTTGTATGAAAACATGATGCTAGGCAGTCAAGTTTTGCGTCCATTATCTCATTATAAAGTTTTCGGCATTTGTCATGAATATCTGAAAACTGCTGAATGAATCACTAGATTCATCGTATCATTATGGCACTTTTCTTTTGTGAGGTAATATTAGAGACTCAACATATATTTTGTTAGTCCTTTCTATGGTCTCATTCCAGATTGCTTCAAAGCTGTCCCTTAAGTACTGCATTGTTGTTAAAAGCTTAACAATCATTTAATTTGCCATTTAGACATGAAGGGCTTTTCCTTACAGGGCAATATTTAGTCTCCATATGCCCAAACAGCTTAATCAAAAATTCCAAAGGAATAAAGGAATTGAAGGATTGCATATGCAGTAAGAAACGGTTTATCTTTACTAGCTTATAGATGCAGTTAAAAGTTTCAAGTCTCATCAAAAAAAAAAAAAAAATAGAGAGAGAGAGAATAGAAAAATTAGTTTTATGTACAGTTCATCTATTCTATACAAGCACTTATCAATTAAGTATCTTGTTAGGTTAATCTGGAAATTGTTACCACTCAATATATTTAGTTCCTTTGGTAGCTTATTCTATAGAATTTTGCCCATTATGAGAGGATCTTTTTCAGTTGCTTTTTTGTTTACATACCTCCTATAGAAGTTATTTTTTGTTCTTGTATTATAGTTGTGACAGTCTTTCATTTGAATTATGTTTTTACATACTACAAACATAACTTTATATATACAGTTGAACGTGATTTATGCGTATATCAAGGGTAGGAGGAAAGATTACTTGTAACTCAGAATTACTTACAAATGAGATTTTGATAATGATTCACATTAAAAAAAAGAAGAAAAACCAATGCAGTGGACCTACATGTGTAAAATTTTACAAACAAAGGTATTTACCAAGAAAACATTTTGAACTTGGTCCTGCTTTAAAGAAATCAGTTAATTTGCCATGTGTTACTTTTCTTGCATTAAGTGCATACACTCGTTTTGCTACTGATGATTGTACGTAGCTTGGTATAAGCAGTTCCTAAGTCTGAGGCAGTTTCAGTTTCACTTTTGTGTGGTTTAAGTTCCACGTCTCGCATGAATTCTACTTTCTGATCTAATGTATAAGATTTCCTTTTTCTGTTCTCCATGTCTGATTAAAAAAAATGAGAACTGAAAGACAATACCGCTATTCAACACTAAGCACCAGTTATTGAAATTTTTATCTTTACTTCTCAATTATTGCTTCAACATTGTCGCGCCGAAAGCTGCCTGCTCTACCACCAAACATCTTTGTCTTCTGTTTCCGCAGCCAAAAATCACCCGCCTAGCTTGTTTTTTGTCAACAGAGGTAAGGAAAATACACCTTCAGTTTAAGATAGCACAGGCTGTATCCTCATAAAACTCAGTTGTATTCCACTGAAATTTAATACGCATAACTGAAAATTATGTATAAATGCATTAGATATAAATAAGTTCTATTAACATGTTTCTAAATTACATTTTGCTGGGACCTTCAAAAACTTACGTATAAAGTAGGCTTAACTGTATATACAAAGAAACAACAGTATTCCAGCTTTCACAAAGATCTCCCTGCATGACACCCAACTATTTACATTAAATATGCATCTCACACATTTCTTCTGCAATAGGATTAGTTTGGTTTAGAAACTGTATCAGATTTATCATCCTAGCAAACTGGATGAAAAAATTCCTGTATTTCAGCATAGGTGGCTAAAACAGAAGCCATCTAGTAGGACAGAATGATCGAAGGTTTGCTGTATCATCAACTGTTTAATGAGTTCAAAGGAACAATCGTTTGGGGTATTCCTGGACAAGCTTTATTAAATCTTTCATTACTCCTAATATATTCCAGCATTCTAATATTCCTTTGTTCATTATTGGTGCTGTAGAATATGTGATAATATATCCACATTGCAGATTGTCTTGAACCAAATATACAACATTGCTATGATCTTTTGAGAACTGCTCTTCTTTTTGAAATTGAAAACCATAAGATAGTAAATGGATTAGTTTGTGAACAAATTATTTCTTCTTTTTCACTTGATTTTCTGGGTCTTTTGTAAGCATTGAATGAATTGTCTTTATGTTTCACAGTGTTGAGGAGCAAACTTACTAATCATTAGTTTCTGCATTTCAGTACGCGTGTGAGGTTCATGTTGGATGTTCTTTTAGCCTTGAAGAATAATAATATGTCTAAAATACCAAATTATGACCCATCTCATAGTGAGCATCTTAAGAAACTTTTAAAAGGATTTCTTCATCAAGGGAGCTATATTACACAGCTGAAAATCTCACTGCAAGATATTTTATCAGGTAAAAACAAGTTTTCGAACTCATTAGAATATTAATTTAACAATTTAATATTTAAAGTCTTGTGGTTTCACTAAACTGGAGCACTTTATTTCTAAATAATAGAAGGTTGTGTTTTTGGCAAGTTGTGTCATGAATGTCAAAGAAAGCACATTGCACTTAGCACTTTTTAAGTCCCAACCAAAATTTGAGCGAGCGCTTTGCTATTAAGTAATTAATTTACTGATCTAGTAATCTTATAAGTAATGTTTAATGTTTATTTATTTGTCATTTGGAAATTACAAACAATTACAATAGACTTTGTCATCCAGAATATAAATATAAATAAATTATACACATAAGCACATTACACATTGACATGCGCATATAACCACACACACGCGTGCGCACGCTTCTTGTCTTGTTCTTAAATCTTGTGCAAACAGTAAAATGGATTTCTTATCAGTGATTTGTACAATCTATTCTTTAATGCTAGAACATTCAAGCTCCTTATTTCTCGTAGAAGTGCGTTGAAAACTTTTATATCAATTACTTTGTGGTTGTTAAATTTTTTTGCAATCTATGGTATGGCATATCAATTACATGAATATTTCTTGTCTTGTATTTGTGTATTACATTTCTTGTATTATAACCATGTAGGTTCTCTATGATGTTAGTCAATAGGTCATAGATATATAAATTTACCACTGTTGGAATTCGCAATTTAACAAATAATGGTTTACAGTGTTCAGTTTTGTTTGAATTTGTCAGTGTTCTAATAATCCCTTTTTGAATTTTTAAAATTTCTACTATTCTAGAATTGCTACCCCATAGAACTAATCCATATCTAAAAGCACTTTGAAAAGACAATTAATAAGCCATTAATACAAATTTTTCTGAAACTGCTCTTTTTAAATTTACTAACAAAAATACCACCAATGACAATTTTTTACATACTTGGTTATATATGGACTCCAGGTTAGTTTTTTTTATATATAGTTACACCCAAGAGTTTAACTGTTTTGTTTACACTGTCTACTTGTTCAACATTTTTTAAGGTTAATAAAATACTTTGTGTTTTGCTTTCATTTATGTAAAACCCATTGGTTTTGAACCAGATTTGAGATTTTTCTAGTTGTTTTTGCTAGTTGTAACAGCTCTTTGTAATCTTTGTGAGTGCTCAGAAAAGATGTATCATCGGTGTATACTGTTGTGAAGTACGAAAGTACAATCAATGTTGAACACTTCATATTGAAATAAATATATGTACAAAATTATTAAAGCATACCTGCTATAATATGTACAAGAAATAAGAATATCTGTGTATATTTGTATGTGAGTGGAAAACCAGTTATCTACCAACATTTAGCAGGAAATTTTGGGTTGGGTAAAAGCAGTAATTAATATGTCATTAGGGATAGTTCAAATCTTGCTGTATTTTCTTCCAGAATTTCAGAATGTTGTTGTATAGCTTTAGAGTGTAATAAGCTATTTTGGAACAGAGAGTTATTATGCATACAGATTTGTATTTTGTTGTGTATTATGTTGATGCATTGCTTCATTCTTTTTAAAGAATGAACCTGCACTATTGATAATTTTATGGATAAGCATAATTATTTCAAATATATAGATGTTGGGGAAGGGAAGGATGTCTATGTTTTGAAAAGAAGTTTGCATGATCTTGGATTTGCTCTTACTATGACTCAGACTATTTTCTTTTGCATTACACACAGCTGATTCTCCCCAGAATATTATGCCATACTTCAACAAAGTATGAGGATATGCAAAATAGGCAGTTCCGATAATCTCCTCCCTTGTACGTCCCACTATTTTCCTTATTATGTAGCACACCATATATAATTTTTTGTTTATGTGGTTGACATGGGTTTCCCATTTTAAATTACTTTGGACCTAAAGATAGAGAAATTTGGTAGTTTCAAGTGTGAGGTTTCCGAGGTATGAGATTTTAGAGTAGAGGAATGGACTTCGTTTAAAGAAATACATTTTAAAAGGTACTGTTCATTTGCTGTTACTAGTGCATGAAGCAAAGTGCAAGTAGAAAACCCTAACTTAAAAAAAGAAGTTTATACAACTACTTTCATACAAACATGGATTCTAAGCATTTTTAAAATTCCATCTAGAAGCCATAACTAATTATTTCCTTCCTTTTAATATTTATTTCATTGTAGGCAGGACCAAAAGAAGAGAATTCAATGCCATTCTGGCAGGTTGTCACAGTAGCTTAATGGTTAGAGCACCCGCCCAATAAGCGGAGGGTCTGTGATTCTAATCCCAGCTGTGGCATTGAATTTTTAAGTTCCAGTTCTACCTCTCAAACATTGCCCACACACGGCTTGTGTGTTTAAAAACACCAACAGTAAGTTTGTTGGCATAAATAAATAACAATTACATCTGAAGGTTATTTAATCCCGGGACATAAGGTACTTACTATAGTAAGTCACCATTGGGGTAATTGTCTCTGATGTGAGACTACCTTTGTGGCTTACCTGGAAAAATATGAACTGGTTTGAGAATTCAATGCCATTCTGCAGGTTGTCACAGTAGCTTAAGGGTTAGAGCACCCACCTAGTAAGCGGAGGGTCTGTGGTTCAAATCCCAGCTGTGGCATTGAATTTTTAAGTTCCAGTTCTACCTCTCAGAGATAACCATGCTTATAGTCAGGCATTAATGAACCTCTTGTACATTGCTAAGTGAGACGACTGCACATATATTGAGCTTATTTTTATGCTACTCTTATTAATTGCTATTTTTAAAGCAAAATAATCATATAACCCACTCCACTGCAGCATCCCCAATTCATAAGTTCATGAGCTGCCACTGCTTTTATATTAAACTTATGCTTATTCATGTTAAACGTTAAGCCATACCATGAAATGAAAAGAGAGAGTGAAATTTCACTCATGGGGAACTAAGTGTATCTAGGCAATAGTATTCCCTGTGTTACACGTACGTGAAAAGCTGACCACACATTTTCTGAAAATTGAATCATTGTAATGTTATAACTCACATTTTGGGGAATTTGCATATCACTTTGGTAACACTGTAAATTTCTCTGCTAATTATAACATCAGACATCATAACAAAGCAGATGAAAAGCATACATAAGTCTACTATTTATGTTCAGCAACTTTTTAATATCCTTACAAGCACAGCTTTATTTATTAGTCCTTTAAAATCAGATACTGTGCATGGTACACTGATATAGGATACATCAAAAGTAATTATATTATATAAACTTATTTACAATAAATACTTGTACACTGTTATCAATATAAGCAGTTCAATATATTATTAAATATATACAAGATACTAAAGGAAGAAATGTAAGTCAATTATACATAAGGGTATTTGTTAAATTTCAAATATTCTTCTACTGTGTAAAAACAGTGTTCCTTCAAAAAACCCTTCACACCGCATTTAAATTTATTAACATTTTCTATATCTTTAAGGTTATTAGGCAGTGAATTATATATTTTTATACAGGAATGTAAAACTCCATTTTTGCATAGTGTAGTTCTAGTGGAGGTTAAGTGAATATTTTGATTGTTTCTTGTAAAATGTTTCTTGTCATTGTTTTGAAAACTGCATCTGTTTTTCCTTACAAACAAAGCTGTTTCCAGTATGTAAGCACATGCCAACGTAAGTACACCAAGCTTTCTAAATAGTAGTTTACATGGACATAATTTCTTTTCATTACATATTAGGCGTATGGCTTGCTTTTGTTTAATAAATACTTCTTTTGCTTCAGGAGAATTTCCCCAGCTTGTTGCTCATCTACCACAGATTTGACAGTACTACAAATGCAGCTCATTATCAGACTGAAAGTGTTTGTAATAACCTGTTGCATTATTAGTCTGACCGTAAGACCAATCACAGTCACATTTTGAAGGTTCCAAAATATGTATATAGAGAAATAGAAAGGAACATCTCATAGATGAATATATATATATATATATCCTGTAATCAACCTGAAGGTTGCAACTGCTGTCTTTCGAGGATACTCAGGAATTACTGTTTGAATGTTTGGTAGTTCCCATCTTTTATTCTTTGATTTTTCATAGTAATATTTTGCAATAATTTTTTTGAATTCAGAGTTGACTAATCTTTTAGCTGCATAAAATGGTAGATTAGCTATAGATTTTTGTACACCGCTGGTACCCCTTTTTGCAAGGAAATCAGCTTTCTCATTACCACTCAGTCCACAGTGAGCTGGTATCCAATGGAAGACTAGGTGTTTTCGAAGTGCTGTTAGATGGGTAAGGATTTTCCAACATTCTATAATTGTTTGGTTTTTTGGTGACAACTTGGAAGTAATTGCTAAAATTGCTGCCCTGGAATCTGAGAGAATAACTGCTTTATGAAAATGTGAAATTCTGTACAAAAGATTTTGTAGAGCCATTCGAATTACTTCAATTTCTCCATCAAAGTTTGTAGTTCCATAACTTAAAGATTTGTAATAGGAAAAGAGGTGACATGTGACTCCAGCACCTGCTCCATCTTGGTTTGATATCAATGATCCATCAGTATAAATATGGAGCCATTCGTGTTCTGGAAATCTAGTATGGATTGTCTCTAATGCCAATAATTTTAGAACACTAGTTGGAGTATCACTTTTCTTAACTTCTTCTGTCAGATGTAAATAATATGTGATGTCTAATGTATGGGTCGGATTGACTTTCGATATGAAGTTTTCCTTTGAATTAGGAAGGTGTACATTCTTTCTGATATCTTGAATTTTGGAAAGAAAGCTCTCCTGAGTCTTTAGTGTATGTGTAAAATTTCTCTTGTGCCATGTATTGATTGGGAGTCTGATCAACTTTTCGTGTTGAATAAGAGCCGCTTTTTCTATTTCATATTCAATGGGGTATTGGTTGGTTAGTATTTCCATAGCTGCTATTGGTGTGGTTTTGATAGCACCTGTAATTAATCTCAGACTTTGGTTTTGAAAGATTTGAATTTTTTTTGTGTTTGCTGTTACAAGAACTTTGCTGCAGTAAGTAAATAATGGCTTTATATATACATTGTATGTTGTGTTAAGAGTTGCTCTGGAACATCCCCACTTCATTCCTGTTAGACGTTTTAATAGTGAAAGGCGCCTCTCTGCTCTTTGTATTACATTTTCTATTTGTTTGGTCCATGTAAGTTTGGTATCAAATGTAACTCCTAAATACTTTGCTTCCTTTGTTTCTGGTAATTGTTGACCCTCAAAATTTAGTTTTATTTTTAGTGGTTTTTTTCTTAGTGAAAAGATTTGGTAGTTTGATTTTGTTGTATTAACAGTCATTAAATTTTCTTTGGTCCACCTCTGTAAGTTGGTTAAGGATTGTTGCATGGTTTTTTCTAGTTCTGTACTTTTGCTTTTTGGTTTTGAAGTCCACATGACTAAGTCATCAGCAAATAGTGCACACTTCACGCCTGATTCTTGTATTTGTTTTATATATATATGTGTGTGTGTGTGTGTGTGTGTGTGTGTGTCACTCCTTAGCAGTAATTCCTGAGTATCCTCGAAAAACGGCAGTTGCAACCTTCAGATTGATTACAGGACATGACTGTCTGGCAAAACATTTAAACAGAATTGGGATATATTCTTCACCACTCTGTCCTCTATGTGATCTGCAAGAGGAAATGGACCGAGACCACCTTCAAATATGCCCGGCCATTTCTAGCACCCCATCCATCAGTGAAAAATATTGGAGAGCAAGATGATTAATGACTTCATTGTCAGAAATCCAGCATTAGCTAACAACAACATGTGTCACTCCTTGGTTTCCCATTAATAAGATAGAGAAATTAATTTTTTTTATTTACCTGGTGCTTATTATACCTAATAGAAAACTTTCACTAATTCTATTAAGTTTGTATGTTCTGTAGCTGATGTACAGGGAAGATGGTGGATTATTGGCTCCGCATGGACTGGAGGGACTGTGGCAAATTTAGGCAAAAAAGAAGAGCCTATCAAGACTCAACAAACTAATTATAGTGTTGAACTTCTAGAACTTGCTAGAAAGCAACGCATGAATACTGATCTACGCCGACAAATTTTCTGCATACTAATGACTGCCGAGGTAGGTACTCGTTTACTACATTAGTGATTGGTTATACTTGATGTTTCTATAGTCATATTACATCGGTAGTGTTTAGATAAGATTTAGCCCACTAAGCATTAATTTTTTAAGAACAAACAACTGGCCACTTAAGCCTTCTTGAAGCATTATATCATTTTCATATTACTGTGGTTTAAGTAATTTTTCGTATGTTGGTGAAACTGTAAATGTCCAGCAGAAAAGCAAAACTCTTGAACAATCAGGATTACAGCCTTGTAGCTAAACAGTGCCAGCAAAAATTATTAAAGGACAACAATCTCAGCATCATCATAATAGTTCATGTACACAAATTTTATTCATGATTGGAAAGGGTAGAGTGAGATTGAAAAATTCAATGCCCTGACCAGGATTTGAACCATGGATCTACCGGTTACTGTCCAGCAGCTCTAGGTTCAAATCCCGGTCATGGCATTGAATTTTTCGGTCTCACTCTACCCTTTCCAATCCTGTCCTGCACATGGCTATTGTGTGGAAGAACATTAGTTACATTGATTGACTTTGTTCGTGATGTTGATTTTCTTTTTTCATGCAATGAAGGAGCATGAAATGTGGCTATGACATTATTGCTTTACTTCTAACATCTTGCCTGAACCTAAAATCAAACTATGATACTTTTTCATCCTTTAGCCTTCTCTTACACCTATACAATGTTAGTTACAATGTGCATGAGTGTAAATGGCATAATATTTTCAATTTTATAGCAATTTATAAACATTGTTAAGTCTGGCCAAAAGTAATGCTGCATAAGAAATGTTAAGTCATTACAACTGGATCTTACAGCACCTATTAGGTACTTGAAAAATACTAGATTATAAAACTGTAGGCTTTCAAGATATGTTTAGTCATAGGGGCACTGAGTTTTCAATGAAGGTCATATCGCAAGTAGCCTACTACCAATATTTGGTTCTTCCAGTTTTGAGTTTTCTCGGGCTGCTGTTTAATTCCTGCTCCATTTCCTCCCATTTTAAACCATAGACTGATTGCTCCACCCTTTTTCTCCAATTGAATGTTAATTGTTTGTTCATCATATGTTCTTAGAGTAAAGTTTCTGGGTGTTGTGTAGTGGTTTCCATTTGTGTCTTTTCAAGTTATTTCTTTTCCTTGGCATTGTTTAGTTACTTTACTTTCTTGTTACATCCTGTGGGAGAAGTTACTACAGATTAATTTCTGATAATTATGCAGCAGACCCACGTCTCTACCCTTATTTGGAATTGGCTCTTGGACAACTATTTGTTACGTGTTCAGTGAACAGGTTTCTTGTGGGTTGCAAAGCCATTTTTACTATCTCTGCTCATGTTACCCTTCCTCTTGAATATTTTAACTCCGTTAACCTGTAGGAGAAGTTGCTGCTTGTTACTAGGAGTTCTCTGGTGTCAAAATCTATGTGATAACCACTTGTGACTGCACAGCATGCTATCACAATCAGTCATCTAGAAACCATGGGTATATAAATGTGAGGAAATGCAGAGAGTGAACAACAGTGCTAGAAGCTCATGACTTGGTGGGCAAACGTCTTCAGCTTGCTATGATATAGTGCAGCCTTCTCTGGAAAATCAGTGCACCTACAGCTCTAAGCTTAATCTATAACAAATCAGTTGGACATCAGATCAGCTTCAAGCTAAAGGTAATCTGTTAACTTGAGCTTAAACCCTAGTGTAAGTACTTTTTATACATTAAGAGAGAAGATTCTCCCAAAAAAGTATATGGCAAAACTAATACTTAACTATGTGTAACGTGAAAGGACTGAACTGAATTTGAATTTGAAACTGAATTTATTGAGTACTAAAACCATGACATGTTTCAGACTGCTCCAGACTGGGTCTCTGCTCATATGTCAATAGCGGTTTCTTTAGAACGTAATTAAAAAGAATATCCTTTTAATTCTTGCTGGTTTTGCGCAAGACATCAAAAACTTCTCTCCATGAAATCGTGCACTGCACAACTGAAAAAAGTGAATGACTCAAAATGGAGCAAATAGAGCAGTGACACCTCTTGCATACGTTTTTGAGACATTAGAAATAATATATAGGAATCCTAGATATAGCATTTTATAACAATTTTTCTAAACTCTGTTTAAATAAAGAAAACTAGAAATTTAAAAGCAAACCACGGAGTAATATTTAGAAGAGCACACATGTAAATTTTGCCATAATATGTGGGAATATTATGAGAATAGCATAAATTTAAAGTGCATACCTGTGGCTTCAACTTCCATAGCTAGAACACACAAAAAATATCACCACAGTTAACTACTCACTGCAACAAAATGTTTTCCATTGCTGCTTTGCAGTGGTTCGCAGCCACTAACAAGATACTGCTGTTTACGGTAAAATATAAAGCAGATGCTTGCTCAAATTGATTAAAAATGTGCCACAAGATACTTTAGGGTGTCTATAATAAAATACCAAACCATCATACTCCTACCTTAAAAATTGATTTTTTGAATTTTGGCTGCCTAAATTGGAAAATCACACACTGTGCAGCCCAAGTGACCTAATTGTCGATGGGCCTGTAAACCTTGCTTGCTCACTCACTCACTCACTCACCCACCCACCCACCCACCCACCCACCCACCCAACCAGCCACCCAACCAGCCACCCAACCACCCACCTATCCAACCACCCACCTACCCAACCACCCACCTACCCAACCACCCATCCACTTATCCACCCATCCACCCACCCATTCATTTGCCCATCCACCCATTCACTCACCCATCCACTCATTCACTCCACTCCTAGTGTTCCTTCTAAAAAATTGTGTACTTCACGTCTTGTATCCGTTCTGGCATTCTCAATTCCTGTAATAACTAGCTTCTATCTTCTGTTCTTGTTTTCTAAGTTCTCCACTCTTCTTTTTGTGGTCATGACTTCTCTCATAATTTTCTCTACTTTTTTTATTACTTTGTCTTCTTTACTGTCTTTATCTAGCCCAATACTTTGTTCGAACATATTTTCTAGTTCCTTTAATTCTCTTAACGCTTTGTCTGTTGTGTCTTTAGCTGCCATGCTCTTTGTTATCTTTTTGCTCTCATTTATGGGAGCAACCTCAGCACACACCCTCTCCTTATTGCTGCTTGATCAGTACTCCCTAATGGAAAAGAACATTTCTAAGATCCTTTGATTTTCACTTTTTGCAAAGATTTTTAGTGACGAGGAGGATGAGGATGATGATGATGATGATGATGATGATGATGATGATGATGAGGAGGAGGAGGAGGAGGAGGAGGGTGGTAGCGGTGGCGGTGGTGGTGGTGGTGGTGGTGGTGGTGGTGGTGGTGGTGGTGGTGGTGGCTGTGGTGATAAGATATATTTTATTGTGATTAAACCCTACAGAGTGGACAATGACAAGATACCTATGTACTTATACAATATAAAGTTTATAATGCAGATATTAATATGTGTGTGTGCGTGCGTGCGTGTGTGTATGCATTTTTTATGCAAACATGCCAATATAGAATACATTAAGTATCAATAACTAATACATTAAATATTTTGCAATAAAAAAGAGAAATTACTTCTCATTAGCATCAAGTATTATAAGTTAGATATAATGCTACAAGAAGAGTAAAATAATTGGCTAAATAACATGTGTCAGTTTTATGAAGGTCTAAATGCTGTTATTTTCTTATCTCTATGTTTCTAACCTCTGGGCAATTACTTGAATTGCTTATGTCTGTTTCACTTTTTTTTTTTTTTTAATTAACGTCCTCCAACATTGTGTCATATCGGACGAATGAATGAAATGAAATGGGTGAAATGATGCTCAAATGAGCCCGAGGTCCATGGAGCTTTAAGTTACCCGACATTCGTCTTCTCAGGGTAGGGAAAACCTCGGAAAAAACCTTACCCGGATAACTTACCCTAAGCGAGATTCGAACTCGCGACCTCTTGAACGTGAGGCAGACACTCTAACCATCACGCTACCGAGGCGGGCTATGTCTGTTTCAGCCCTTGTCTCTCCTGTTATTATTAAAACAAGTAAACATCATATTGTTGAAGATGTCAGTGCATTATTATAGAAAATGTGCCCTAAAACTGTGGATGATTACATCACAGGGTGTGAATTGCTGAAAAGAGGCAGACAGAATTATATGAACATTACAAATTTTATGAAATTCAAATGAAAGTAACTAGTTTTATACTTACAGGATTGTCTGGATGCTTTTGAAAAGCTGTTACGCTTAGGGCTCAAGAACCAACAAGAACGAGAAATAATATATGTTGTCATTCACTGTTGTCTGCAAGAGAGGGAGTTCAATGTATATTATGCACAAATAGCTCAGAAATTTTGTGATTTGGATAGAAGATACCAGGTAATACAATCTCTGTATTACTCATAATGCACTAAAACCTTGTTTATCCAGATCAGATTTGTAGATATATATTTTTTTAAATTTAATGTTCACATTAGATAATATGTTTAACTATGATAGCAAGAATGTAACTATAAGCATGCGAAATATTTGCTTTTTAATTTAATTTAAAAGGTGAGTTAATTAATAACACTGAACAACACTTACAAAATATTTTTCCGGGATGCGTTTCGAAGGTTAACTTACCTCCATTATTGTCCGGTTATTGTCCGATTGATAATGGAGGAAAGTTAACCTTTGAAACGCGTCCCGGAAAAATATTTTGTAAGTGTTGTTCAGTGTTATTAATTAACTCACCTTTTAAATTAAATTAATTACAACAACACTGTTTACAAACTTCTATAAAAGAAAGATTTGCTTTTTAGTTTGATTCATTGTACGGTTCCTGCATAAATTGTACAATAAATTATGGTAATATGTACTGTACTGTAAAATGCTACCTGTTGAGTTCAAGAAAGATTCAGTAGAGTGTTAATGGTGCTGATGCAGTATGTCTCACCAGCTATAAATAGTGCCAGAATAAAGTGTTGACCTTGATCTCTACACCTCCTTCAATCTTCTAGTTTTCCTACTGTTTTCAAACGGCACATGTCATTAAATTTATCGTGTCTGCCTCAAACAGATTGTTTTTGTGTATCAAAGCGTTTGGGAGTGTAATTCAATGTGCAAGTTTAAAATGACATCAGAGCGAAAGATCATGGTTTCAATGGATAAAAAGTTGGATGCCATTAATCAAAGTGATAAAGCAGAAACATTGAAGAAAATAGCTGCTGAATTGGGAGTTGCTGACTAACATTATGGCATCAGCCCGACAGCACTGTAGCTGAACTATTAATGATAAAGCATTTGCATGACCATACTTCGTTCAAACGCCACACATATTTAAGACAGAAGACTGTGGATCAGTTCTTTGTTAAGAAATGATGTGGTTTTATGTGATTAAGATTTTTATACTTTTTGATGTCTTGTAAACAATACATAGTATGCACTGAACATAATTTTGTTACAGTACATAGTTTTTTATTGTGATAAACTGCAAGTGTGGTTATTTAAGGATTTACAAATTTTGTTTTGCTTATTACCCATATAACCCAGATTTTCGATTTTCCAGATTGCATCTGGTCCAAGTTAGTCTGGATAAACAAGGTTTTACTGTAGCATTAATGATACTGACAAGTGAGGCTCTCCAGCAATACTCTTATGGTAAACTACCTCGAGCCTTTTTCCATATTTCAGGCCAATAAGTTATAATTGATTGTTCTAACACACACAAACCAGGTATATGTAAACTTTGAAACCTTAAAGCTTGCCACTTAAGTGCTTATGATTGTAAGTTGCCATTGGGATACATGTCTCAAATACGAGATTCTCTTGTGGGCTACCAGGAGAATGCAAATCAGTTGGAGAATTTGAGGCCGTGCTGGCATGTTGCCATGGTAGCTTAATGGTTAAGAGCCATCGCACATAGAGTAGAAGATGCATGGTTCAAATTTGGGTTAAGGCATTCATTTCTGATTCTACCTTTCAATAACTCTAGCCTTAATTAAGGAAAATGAAGCTATTAACAGTAAAGCAACAAGATTCTAAACTAAGAACAAATTAGAAACTAAAAACTTCAAGACTTTTCAAAACTTTTGCAAAAAGAACTTGCAACATTACTAAGATAAGTGAAGTTTTTAGTTTCTAATTTGTTCTTACTGTAGAAACTCTAGACTTATTTATAACAGTTCATTATTAGCTATGAATGGATGAACCCTATCCTGTGTGGCGGCGCCGTGGCCGAGCGGTTAGCACGCTCGCCTACCACCTAGGCGGCCCGGGTTCGATCCCAGGGACCCACATGTGGTATTCGTGGTGGACGAAGCGGCATCAGGGCGGGTTTTCTCCGGGTGCTTTGGTTTCCCCCGCCATCTCATTCCACCGGTGCTCCATCTTCATTCCATGTGTCATCAGTGTCACCGCCTGCGGTGCCGTAGTAGTAAAAGCGGGCGTTAAACACTACAACAACAACCTATCCAGTGTTTAATTTTTGGATGGAAGGTTGTTGAAACTTATTCAACATGGTTTTATAATCTTACATTTTTGTACCTTTACTTTTTTATGACCTTCCTTCTTTATGAATGACATACAGTATGCTTTTTTTGCAGTTATAAGACATGATTGCTTTGCAGATAAAATACATTACTTGTTAGATTTCCTATATGTTTATTTTTATTAACTTTTTCATATTGTCTTCCTTATGTAATATTTTGCATCTTTCTGTATAATATGCTTATTGATTCCACTTTGCTTATCCTTCCAGGCAATAACAACTCAAACGCAGTAATTGACTGTCCCTATTTTTATGTCTCAATTATCATTTCCAAAAAAATTTGGCAAATTACATGTACACATCACATTCTCCATACATATACTTATTTGTATTTGGTTGTGACTTTTTGTTGTATTTCATTGAGAACATTAATCATCTTCTTTTTAGGAGATTAAAGATAATGGTATAATTGAATAATAATTTGAGTTTATTAGTGACCATTATACACTGCTTATGCTTATAAGTAGGAGCACATTATAGAACACTATTTCAGTCTAATTCATGCTTAACTAGCTTCACTGAACTTTGTTACTATAGTATATGTTTTGCATACATGTTATCTGTATTTTCAGCTATGATTGACTGCCAGAAATACTGTTGGTTCTTGATCTTGGAATTTCTCTCCTGAACCACTGATGGACTAGGAGATATGTAGTCCCCAGCAGGAATTTCAGAATTTGTTAAATCTGCTTCATGTTCTTCTCCTATGTGGGCAGTTCTTTTTGGCATTGAACATATTTTAAAAGACATGCCGTTTTCTTTGTTGTGGTTTGCTTTGTTTCCTTATGGATGTCCTATCCCATGTATTTAGTTCTTTTTGATTTTGAACATATTTTTAAAAGAGAGATATCATTTTTTATGTTGTGGTTATGGTTCCAAAAGTGTGCCAATACTGATGATTTTGCTGTTTGTTTATGTTTACAAGGTATGCCTGAGGTGTTTCTTAAGACTGGTGCCAATGTTTCTTTTTGTGTTCCCTACATAGATTTTGTTGCACTCTTCTCATTTATTTTTTTATATTATGAATATTTTGGATGGTGGTGAATTTTCCAAACTCCTTGACTTTAATAGATTTTAATATGAAACTTAACCATAAGGGGCTAAAGCTATGATAGCTGGAAATTCTTTGAAACCGATTCATTTTCCAAGGGTGGTATGTGAATTTCTTGAATCTTTAACTTTCTTCTACTGTATGCATGCATGAATATTTTTAATACACTTTATGAGTGGCCTGTTCCATTACAATTAGTGTAATACTACATGTCTTGCATTGCTCAATACCTTGTATTATAATGTAATTGAGGAGCGATTTTTCAAAACTCGATAGATGCAAAATTTTACAAAATTGAGTTATATATAGTATCAGCATAATTTTCACCTTCTGCATCGCTCTGTGAAATCAGATTTTGCAAAATTCGATTCTTGTCCTGTGTAGAAGGTAGGAAATACTAGCAGTTTTTTCAAAACTCGATAGATGCACTTGCTCAGTTAAAGCAAAGGTCGATAGACGCAATTTTATGATTTTATGAAACGCATGCTAGCATTGACACAGTGGGTTTTTCGGTCTTTGAGGGTTTTTATACGTTGAATTCACACACACTTTCACTCATACTTCCAGACTCAGGGAAGGACGAGGAATAGTCTTGGCTGGAGAAAAATTCCTACCCCCCTGCCAGGAATTGAACCCGAGACCCCTTGAACAGCAGGCAGATGCTTCTGCAAGCTTCGTTATACTTACATTGCATTTTTATTCTTAGTTGAGACAGTGGATTTCACCAACACCTTTCCATGCTAAACAAAATAGATCAAGATTTAATGAAATATATGAGTATTTCATCTGCTAATTGCAGAGTGGTGGATAAAGAGGCTGCAAATAGAAAGCAGACTGTTAGCATTAAATACAGTGTGAGAAGTAATGATGGCCGAGTATTGTCATTATGCACTGCAAGCTTCCAAGGAATCACAGATAATTGTATTTTTAAAAAGTTTGCTTACCATCCATGAGCCAATAAAAAATTTACAAAGATTTTTAAAGAATATGGAATAAATTTGGTCCCTCAAAATAAATTTAATATACAAAATTTACTAAATTTTTCTAAAAAGGATAAAATACCAAATTATAAAAAATCTGGCATTTATCAATTTAGCTGTTTGGATTGTGATAAGGTTTATATTGGTAAAACTAAACGTCATTTAGAAACCAGAATAAAAAAGCATTTTAGAAATATTAAATATAAACAAACTGATAAATCAGCTGTGGCAGATCATTTTTGGTCATTTAATCATGAAATTAATCCAGAACTTAAATTATTAAAACAATTAAGTGGACCTATAGATTTAATGGTTTGTAAAAAAATATTTATTTTAAAAAACATGAACCGTGTTATGAACTTTGAAACACCTCCTATAGATTGTATTTATAGATTTTTGTTTTCAGAGATTGGTAATTAAAATGAGCATCAGTATCTATGTTTTTTGTTTTCAGAGATTAGTGATTAAATTGAACATCTGTAGCTTTGGTAACAAATTTGTTTGTATAGCTTTGAGAATGAGTTGGAGTCAACTCGAAACTTTAGTCAGCTTTGCACCAAGAACTTGCAACATTACTAAGATAAGTGAAGTTTTTAGTTTCTAATTTGTTCTTACTTTAGAATCTTGTTGCTTCACTGTTAATAGCTTCAATTTCCTTAATTAACTTCATTCACTGTTTGACCTTGTGGTACAATTTCCTTATGCACAATTCCTTTAGTGTCAAAACAAAAAAAGAACCAATCATCTTCGACTTCACATAGGAGTGAACTTGTCTGGCCTTTTTGGAGCATGGACTCTTCCATTGTGAAGATTGTTGCTTGGTTTCTGGATCATACCCATTAATTCATGTTTCATTACTAGTAATGACTTTCTCCACCAACTGTGGATCATTTTGAAGCAGGCAATCACACAGCTTTCCTTTGGTCATTTGAAAGGAGGCAGGGCACAAACTTTGCAGCAATTCTTTTCACGTCCAAGTCATCTTTTAAAGTGCTTTGAACACTTCCAAAGGAGATACCTAATAAGTCAAAAAGTTCTCTTATTGTAATGTGCCTAACATTTAATACCATTATCCTTATCTGATTGATATTTTCGTCAGTTTTGCTGGAACAGGGTAGCCCCGAATGGTCTGCATCTTATGTCACACCACTTTAAAATTTCGAAGACCACTGAAATGCTTGAATTTTGCCCGTCACTTCCTCCCCGTAAGCTTGTTCTTAACATTTCATACGTTTCTGTTGCAGTTTGATTTTAAAGTAAAATTTGATGGTGGTTCTTTGTTCTTCATAATCTGGTATTTTCATTACATAGAAAAATGGCAGTAGGTGTAAAACATGTGTTCACTTCAGAACTTCTATCAACGGGCTGCAGGGTCACAGAAAGTTACGTGACTGCCCATTTTTATTGAGAAGGAACGCTGTATGTACAGTGTGGGCTAAATTAAAGACAGCTCAGTTGCAACATTGTTGTGAAGCCATTCTGGAAATTTTTTTATCATACCTCGTAAGTTAGGAACAAAAGTAAATGGTGTAAACATTTACAGAAGGTGTTAAAATAAATGCTTAACTGGTATTGTTTCTTTATGTAGTTAGTATATTTAGATATATGGAAGTTGGCACCTCTGAAATGTGTATTTCTCAGGATCTTATTCTGTGAAGTGATATAATGCTGGTACAGTGTCTGCAAGCTCCTAATGTGTGATAAAGTATAGATTGTTAATAATTCCATAATACAGAAGTTTATTGTGTTCATGTTGAGTAATTTGATCTTCCTACAACAGGGTGATGGAGATGAGAATAAAAAAGATCATGGAGCAGTCAGATAATGCTTATGCAAGTGTTGCTTTTTGTGTCATAAATCATACCTACAGTAGCTAGAATTCTGTGTAGCAGAATGCAAGTGATTTAACCTCTTAAGTAATGATATTGCCTGAAACATTATAAACTATCCTGTATATTCTGGATTATTTTTACAAGACATTTAAGGCCTACTTTATTTTCAGATATCCATTCAGTGCAGCGTCTGGGACAAACTGAAAGATCTTGAGCGCTTTTCTAATATCCAGATAACCAATCTGAGTAAATTTCTTGTTCATCTGATGATGCAGAAGTGTTTACCACTTTCTGTTTTGAAGGTATGGCTCTTATTTTACCTTCTTTTGTGAATGTATAGTTAAAACCACAGTAGTCTCTCACTAACCGAATTAGTGAAAATTCGGAATAGGTGGATTTTCGTCAAATACAAGAGCATATTGACTTTAAGCGTTTATGGGTTAAGTATTAAATGATTGAAAGTAGCAAATTAGTACAGATGATATAATTTATTTTACAACTACATTCTGATGCTCAAAAACCAATTACTGTAATGTTTTTATAAACACTGTTAGTAGGTCTAGGCCTTCTGCTTTTTAATTTTTGTGTATAAGATAGCAGACAGATTCACTGTTTACTCCTGTAGCATTTATTTCACATTCTTATGTGCTGATATTTTTACGTTTTTACTTGGAAAAACTAGTTTAATCAGAAAAGAGAAATCCAAAAGATATGAAAAGATACAAGTAAAGAAGCTATCGGATCCAGAAAATAAAAATCAATATAGGGAGCTAATTGAGCGAAAAATGAGTACATGGGAAATAGAAGACGATATGGAAATAAATGATATGTGGCAAAAGTTTAAGGTTGGAATTATAGAAACTGCAACAGAGGTATGTGGAAAAACGACATTGAATTTTAAAAAGAAATGTACAAACTGGTGGACAGAAGAGGTAAAAGCAAAAGTGAAAGAGAAAAAAGCAGCCTGGAGAAGATACTTAATATCTAAAGCGGAAATGGATAGAACAAACTATGTACAAAAACGAAATGAGAGTAAAATGGCCGTCAGGGAAGCAAAACAAACGTCATGGGAAAATTTTGGAAATGAAATTGAACATAACTTTATAGAACACAAGAAAAAATTTTGGAATATAGTTAAAGGATTGAAAGGAATACATGGAAAACCAGCAACAAACCTAAGAAACGAAGAAAATGAATTAATTATAGGCAGGAAGAATATATTAGAAGAATGGAGGAAATACTATGGAAAGAAGTTTGGAAATACAATAACAGAGCAAAGTGAACAAAATGAGATAAGGATTGAAGAAGAAGAAGGCACTGATACAATCACGGAAGATGAAGTAACAGAGGCAATAAGGAGAATAAGAGTGGGGAAAGCGGCTGGAATTGACGAAATAGCACCTGAGTTTATAAAATATGGAGGACCAAGCATGATAAAAATATTAACAAAAATATTTAAGAGAATATGGATAAATAATAACATCCCTGAAGAATGGAAAAAGAACATTATAATACCAATACACAAAAAAGGAGATAATAAAGACTGTAATAATTATAGAGCAATATGTTTATCCTCTGTTGTATATAAATTATATACAAGAATATTAGAAAGGAAATTAAGAAATATTATAGAAGGTGAGCTGGAAGAAGAGCAAGCAGGTTTTAGACCTAATAGACAAACCCAAGATCATATTTTCACACTAAGGACAATGATTGGGAAATTAATGGATAAAAACAAACAAATATGTCTAGCATTTTTAGATCTAAAGGCAGCCTTCGATTCGGTGCCCAGAAAACATCTATGGGAAGCTCTGATAAAGAAAAACGTACCGAAACAGCTAATTACAGCAATCCAAAGTGTATATGATGGATCAAAGGGGA
Source organism: Tenodera sinensis (assembly GCA_030765045.1). Lineage (NCBI taxonomy): Eukaryota > Metazoa > Arthropoda > Insecta > Mantodea > Mantidae > Tenodera > Tenodera sinensis. The sequence continues at coordinate 68,320,777 of CM060962.1, read as the reverse complement.
TAGTCAGAATAGAAGGAGAAACATCTAAGGAATTTAATATGGAAAAAGGAATCAAGCAGGGAGATAGCCTCAGCCCATTACTTTTCATTAATTTTATGGATGAAATAATAAAAATATGTAAAAGGAGGACACCAAGAACACAAATAGGATATTGGAATATGAGACTGATTCAAATACAGTCACTGATATATGCAGACGACATAATATTAATAGCAGAAAATGAGGAAAAATTACAGAGATGCATGATAGAATGGGGAGAGGAACTCGGAAGAAAGGGAATGGAAATAAATACTAAGAAAAGTAAAGTAATGTGTATTTCAAAAGAACTTGGACAGGAAATATCTATTAAACATAAGAATGAGAAAATAGAACAGGTGGATATGTACGAGTATTTAGGAACGATCTTTACGAGTGATGGACGATGGGATGAAGAAATACTAAATAGGAAAAGGAAGGCAAATAAGATGTATTACCAATTTAACAAAACTATCCTTGGAAAGAAAGAAGTAGCACTAAAAACAAAAATGCAGTTATATCAATCGGTATTGGTCCCTACGCTTACATATGGAATAGAAAGCATTCCACTGCAAGATAAGCAAATAAGTAAAATACAATCCAGTGAAATGAAATACTTAAGAAAAGCTGTAAATAAAACCAGGAGGGATAGGATAAGAAATGAGAGGATCAGAGAAGAAGTAGGTCAAGGATCACTGGAGGAGAAAATCGAACAAAAACAATTGAAATGGTGGGGACATGCATTTAGAATGGCAGAGGATAGTAAAGTTAAACAGATGCTAGAAGTAAGGGTACAAGGAAGGAGAGGAGTAGGAAGACCCCGGATAATGTTTGAGGACAGAATGGAAAAGATTGGAAGAAAAAGGAACAAGACAATGGAAGAAATGAAGAGAATGATGAGGGATAGGAATGACTGGAGAAGATGGATTTACGGAGCCACCCCTACGCTGTAAAGGTAGAAGGGAAAGAGGAAGAAGAAGAAAACTAGTTTAATCTTAATCTTTATTTTTCCTTGTGTTAAAATTCAAAACAAATTTGGTAGATATTCTTTCCTGGCCCTGTTCAGATTAGGCAGACTTTTGGATTAGTGGGGTTCAGATTGTCAGGAGACTACTTTATATATAATGAAAACAGGCTATTAAGGACTCATTAGGCATTGCTGTAAGAATTCATCTTTGCTTTCACTAAATGGTAACTACTGCAGAAAAGAGAATGGGTAATTGTAATGGGTCATTGAGAAGTCAGTCCACATCTCTTGTGTAACCAACATTCCCCTAGAGATGGGAGTTCCAGTGGCAGCACTGGCTGTTAGGAGCGTATGGTTATAACATTGTCTGTTAGAAGAAGTCTTAGGTTCACATATGTCGTTCTTGAAAGGTAATTTATATAAATCAAGTGAAACTCACCTGTTTAAAGATGATGTTGAAAATGTTTACCATTTTCTTGAAGAGAGAGGTTCATTCGCTTCGCTTCAAGGTATTCTGAAGCACTGTAATTATAATCTCTCTTTCATTACAGATGTTACATAATCTGTAATTGCTGGGTTCAGCGTAATTGTTTTGGGATTGCCCTTACAGACAGGAGCTTTAGCAGCTGCCCAAAGAATATAATCAAGAAACATCAGATCAGATCTTGCGGTCCGCAAGAGCTACAGACCTTGAGAAATTACTCTTTCCCCAAAAATGTCTACTAACAGCCCCATAGATTGAAGTAATATCTGGCAGAGCCATTGACTTGTTGAAAATAATTTGTGGGTGAGAGATTGCACATCATACTCCAATGTTGTACAAATGTAAAGGGATTTCCTGTATTGCATTTGGATTTTCATATTTGTGTATTGTGTGAATTTGCACATCCAGATAAGCGAGACCAATCTTTATTAGTAAAACATGTCCTATCTGACACATCAAATCTATGATGCACAATAAACCTCTGAAACCATTCTTAATATTTTACTCCTTTCCTATGATCTTAGGTTTTAATTTGTGGACCACTGATCCTTCATATGGATACAAACCCTGTTCTTTTTTGACTGCTTTGTATATGGAACCATAAGAAATATCACATTATTGGGCCAATTTCCTTATTGGTTACAATGGACTTTTAAGCATTCTGTCCTGTACATCAGTCAGTTTTTCTTCTGCTGAAACACTCGGTCTACCACTCCTCGCAGCATCCTGTACAGAACCTGTCCCTTGAAATTTATTAATTAAATCACACACAATATTTTAGTGCGGTAGTTTTTAGTTCGGAAACTTAGCAACAAAATTTTCTTTCACTTTCTCAGTGTAATTTTCACATTCAGAAAAAAGTTTTCCATTAGAAACACACAACAGAGGAATGTAGATTGCTGTCACTTCACACACACATCAGTATAAAAAAAATACAATTCATCTGCTGGCAGCTGATGATTACTTGTGATAACATGCTGGAAATCATACCTTGGAGGACCAACCTTACTTCGAGCAGTAGGTACCAGGACAGTGTAGAGGAAGTTGTTGATGACCCGGTATATGTGACAATGGTTAGAATGGTATGTATTAGGTTTTGCCTTACACAGATTTACAGATGGTCTGCCACTACAGTGTGAAATAGGCACCTGGCAAGGGCTTTGTGCTTAAAGGTAATCTTTTCCTAAACTTTTAAAAATATGCGCTTGCAATTTCGTTATTTATAACAGTTATAATAATAAAACACTATGCTAAAAACAGGTTGTGATATAGAAAATAACCTATTAAGCCAGAGGCAGAAACAGCATGGCAAGTGTGAACTAGTTAACAATGCCTGAACCTACACCTATCTTGGTCTGCCAAGTAGTTGCTCAACACTGTTTTTATCTTCCCTGACATCTTTATATTATAAAACAAATAAAACATTTTATTGATACTGTCAGAAGTAAAGTCAGTCTTATAAACTTTTTATCAGAAAAATCTCTGTTCAGTTTCGACTTAGAAATCCATCCTGTTGGACACAACACATTTTTAACTCATGTTTTTTGTGCCTTATAAGCTTGATTGTACTGACTCTGCAGGGCCAATGGACAAGATTTGCTTACTACGTACCTATACTTTATAATATTGCGTATTTCTAAACAGCATTTTCTTTTTTCCTTGACTTAAACTTTCCAGTATCATCACAGTCTATAACTTCTGGATCATCTGGTTAAAACTAGATCAAGATAAAGGTAAAACAAAAGACTGGTTTTAATGTAGTGATTTTCTGATTTTTAGGTTCTTGACTTCACAGAGCTCAACAAAGTTAGGGTGAAATTTCTCCGGCAAGTTCTTCTAGGAGTTCTTCTGCACAGCTCAGAAGAAAAAGTTTCAGAAGTTTTCCAGTCCCTGTCTAAGTCTCCAAAACTGCATCTGTACCGTGAAGGACTGCGGCTATTTATACATCATTTCTTAATGCGTAGTACTCAGATATCATTGAAGAACTCTGAAATGCTGCAAAAACGCATTAAGATTGCAGATGTTATTCTTAAAGCAGCAGACTCTAAATCTAAATTTCAAATGTAGCTCTGTATATATGTTAAATTTTACTTTTATGCAACATATATTTCTTCTGTATAGATGGTATATAGAGTTCTTATCCTAGAAAATGAAAGCTAATTTATGTCGTAAAATAATATGAGGAATGTTGCTTCAAAACGTGTTAAATCACCAAATCCTAAATTTATAGGAACCAAGAAAAACATTTCTGTCCTAAACTTTCAGGATTAAATACAATTTTCAATCTTCTGTACATTTATATAGACATTTTAAACCTGTATTTTTACCTTTGACATAGAATAAAAATCACAATGAACAGTATTTGACTTTTAACAATTTAAAAACTGTTGCAGAAATTCATTATAAGACACAAATTGTTATTTAAATGAATGTTGCAAATGACAATTTAAATTTACTGTTAATAAAATTGAAGGTTAATTGTAATTTTTCAGTACTTTTACATTAAGGTTGTGTAACATGGAAAACACACTTTCATAGTCTTTTGAAACCAGATTTTTCAAGGAGATAGATACATAATTCAACATATTTTAACATAAAATTCTGCATCGCTATTCAGAGCAGAAATATAGAACCTCTAAATGTCAAATTCTTTCCAATTCTTTTCAATACTTCTAGTAGAGAATGTACATCTTTCTTTTTGCCATTATTAAGAGATTGCAGAATTTCATTAATTGGAGGCTCTTTTACTTTTTTTACCCATCGCTTTGCAACAGGAGTTCCAAATTTGTAAGTGTCATCACATCTAAGTGTGGGTTCCATTTTTAAAGCAACCAATGATTTTTCAGTTTTGGTTTTTCTCTTCAGCAATACCTGTTTCATGTTTTTAATTCCATTCACCTTCCCAAAGTGTGCAGACAGCAATTTGTAATTGCAAATTTCCCATTTCTCTTAAAAAGGTTTAACTGTACCTAGTCCTTCATAGAGCCCTGTATTCAGTAGGAGTAATTATCTGACTTCTTGCACAAAGCTTTCTCTACTACTCCGATCACTCTATCAAATGGTAAAAAAGGGTGTTCCCACACTGTAAAGTGCATTGTATTTCGTAAATATGTGGGGGTGCTTTACGTTGGAGCTAGAAAGCAATAACTTGTATGATGTTTATGTTTTTGCTTTGCCTGCTGCAGTCATGACAAAAAAAGTTTTATGCCTGTTATATCCTGCTGCATCGTAAATGACCTTGCCATTTATTGTTCTCAGCGTAAGCCATTTCTGGAACCAATCTGCAGCAATGTTTAGACAGTCATTGAGGTTGGACGTATAAAAATGGCTTTTCTTTCTCAGTTGAGAAATCTAGCTGCATTAACTTCTGGCGCCATAGGAGACACCACCTTCTGTCCAGATTTATTTCCTTTCACAGATGAGATGAGTTTTCCGGGATTGACCTTCGAAGGGAAGCTTAGCTAGTAATCGCAGCTGAAGGTATGAATTGACTGTTACGTGTAGGGACAGGAATTATATGCTCTTATAATCCCTTTAATATACATGCATTTATGCAGTGAAAACTTCCAAAATATGCACTTAAATATGCACATATAAAATATTCAAACATCATTATTAAGACAAAAAATAAAGATTCAAGTCAATTTTTAAGAAATCTGAAAATTAAAACATTGCAAAAACCAAACAAATGATTTAACTTGGCAAAATTTAGCATTTCTGTTAAATGGTCAGAATATCCTTATATAAGGAAAAATAAAAGCAGTATGTGTACTCACATTTAGTTCTCCTCTGACTCAACTTTCTTTTGTTGCAGTTTACGATCACCAAATGCTTTACATTTTCCATTGTTAGCCGCTTCCTGTTGCTTCTTAAGATATCCTTATAGTGGGAAAAACTTTTTTCCACCTCACAAGATGATAGAAGTGCATATACAAAAGCTGCTATTTGATTAACGGAGTGGCTTTTCACTAGACTGTTGGGGACGTTTCTCTCTTAAGATTTCTTCAATGTCACACATTTGCTCGTATCCTTGGTGTTTTGAAACAATACTACATGCTTTTTCTTTCACTGCATTGCCGACGGTTCCAGGTATTGAATTCAATTTAAAGATTCTGGTTTCAAATGCACTTAACGACTGGGACAACTTAGTGTTGTTGGTTTCCAAACAAGTTATATCAGATGGAAGATGAGAGAAATGTGCAGATATATAGGAAAGGTTACTTTCTACTTCTCGGTTCTTTAATATATCTTGGGCAACTTTAATTGATTCAGAATTTTTGGGATCAAATGTATTCACTACATTCCTGACTGTTTCCAAATGTTCGGTGTAATAGAGAACTGCACACAACCATGTTCCTCAGCACGTTATAATAGGTTCTGGTGGAAGTGGGACATTCAGTGCAGTTGCTTTGAAAGTTTGTTTTCTATATGGTGCTTTGACAAATACTTTCTTTACAGAAGATACCAGCTTATCTATAAATGGGAAATTTGCACGAATTGTTTCTTCAACCCGATGTAAACCATGTACAAGACAAGTCAAATGTATCATATTTGAAAATATAACTTTCAGAGCAGTGCCAGCTTTTATCGTGTAACTGGCAGCAGCAGTTACAAAGAGTAATTCACACTCGTACTGAATACCTTCAGGCCATAGAAGGTTTAATGAATCAATAAATACTTTGCATATGGAAGAGGTCTTTGTAGCATCAAGTTGTTCTATCACAAGGAGAAATGGGGTGGTTGGTTTGTTTTTATGGAGAGACCCAACAATAAAATTTGCAATAAACCTACTTTCATTGTGCTGCGTTTCGTCGACTAACACCCACACAAAATTATCTCCAATCTGTTCTCAGATATTTTTAATTGTGATATTGTAACATCTCTTCACATAATGTTTGTGAAGAGATTGGTCTGGCACTTAACACTTAGTATACTGCTGAATGAAATGTCTGAGTGTGGAATCAGCGAGGTTCCACAAAAATGCTTCACACAAATCAAAGGAGAACTGTGAAAAATTACTGTCTGAAAATTCACTTATCAGTTTTTGAACAGGGACACTTTTTGTGGATTTAAGTTTGATATTTTTGTGTTTATTAGTATTCAAATGTTGAAGTACTAGAAAATGCTTCTCACAACTAACCGTTTTCTTACACGCACCACAGTACAAAATTCTACCATCTGTAGTTATCAAATCTGTCTCAAACTAGCGTTGATATCCTTGTAACCTACCTTTGTCATTCACTTTTACTATCGGCATGATTCTATGAAAACAAAAACTTTATACAAGCTATACTCTACTGACCTCAATTCTCAACTCACAAATGATGAAATGAGGAATTATTGTGATTTGTGAATCTGCTGTGAAATTTTGGAAGTGAATTTCTAAAACAAACTATAAAGTAACACTTGAATATTTTGAAATTCATTCCTTTAATACGATACAATTTATTATAAATCAAGTGCAATTAAACAATTAAGTTAAAACTAAATTAATGTTATATTATGTTTATAAACAACAGTTGAACATAATTCTAAGAACCCCTTAAGACGCACCTTTATTTATACTGCTAGAATGATGAAATAAACAAGATAAGCTGGGGATTTCCTGATATGGCATAGCTAAATGCGTTGTGGGGTTGAGTTGCAAGTTTCTATCGGTGTTGCCAAGTTTCAAGGCCGATTCTTATTTGTATGTGCAGCAAATGCACAAGAAATAAGTAAAAATTTTAAATTTTCTATGCAAAACAAGCAAATATGCAGCATAATTTGAAAAATGATACACTTTAACAAAATGTGCAAAATATGCCATTATATGCACATTAAAATCTTGTTTAAATTGTTAGAAATTTAGTAATTCACTCACATGCCAATTGAGCATATTTTCTGGCAACAGAGAAAAATATGCATTTTCATATAATTCCTGTCCCTAGTTATGTGAATATCCTGCAGGTACTAAGTGGCCGACGGGCTTTTGTTCCTGCTTCTTAGGAAGCATGCTATGGAAATTCCTATATTGTTTCCGAACGGGGGAGAGGGGGTAACCTCCTTGGTTATATACCACGTCTGACATAGATCTTGGGATAACAGGATACCGGAAGTCTACGATACCTGCATCTAGTATCTGTAATTGCTTTCTGCAATTTTTGTCAGGTTGCATTAACTGAATTATGATCTACACTGATGACTCTAAGAGCACCAGCAGTGCTGTGTGCATGCCTATGTTTATGGAACTGAGCCGCATACATTCAATTTTTATAGTAGCTCTTCCATTTATTATATTGCAGAGCTGTGTGCTATATACCGAGCTATTTTGCATATGTGCTGTAAAAATTAGGTGATTGCCTCAGTTTTAGTTATTCCCTTACTGTACTTCAGAGCCTTCGTGAGCTGTAAACTACCATCCTATTGTATTGTGCATCTAGAATGGCTTCGTGTTACACACGCATCCAATGTTAACGTGATGATGTGTGAATGGATTCCTGGCCACATTGGCTTGTCGGGAAATGAAATGGCGATTTTAGCAACAATGGTGGCAACCACAGAACGCAGTGTTCGAATAAGTAGTATAACATCAGAAGACTGTAGGCTTTTTGTGTGGAGAGTAGCATTGACGTGCTGGCTGGATGAGTGGTCAGCTCTCAGCAGAACAAATTTAAAGTACTGAAGGGTACTTTGATGAACTGGTAACTTCCTCTCATGTATTTCGTCACAAAGAGATGATTTCAGCCTGGTTGCATGTTGCCCACTCTAATGTTACGCATGATTACCTTTTTAAGTGGGGGAGGGGCTCCTGTTTGTCCACTGTGTGTTCCTAGAGTGTGTTTCCCTGGCACATCTTCAGAACTCTACAACTGAGCCAGACTTCAGAGGCCCTGGTGGACAGGAACCAAGCGATTGAGAATGTTTTAAATTTTTTATGAAACGTAAAACTTCCAACTAAGGATTTAGCAATATAGATATGAAGATTGCGTACCTTTTGACTTTTTTTGTAAATTTGTCCTCTCTGGCATTTTTCATGACTACTACTGTATATCGATCTATATCTGTGAGTTTTGCTAGGGTTTTTATTTTGCATTCATGTGCATCTCTGACCTTTACCTTGAGTAGTTCTCCAGAAGGAACTTGATTTTTTCTTTAGCCTTTTCCATAATTCGTTTTGTATGGGTGCTGATCACTTAGTTGTTGAGGGGCCTTCAATATGCATCAACATGCTAGGCATATAGAAACCATTAGTTTTAAAAAACTTGACAATGCAATTTCTCAGCATCTTATGCTGTTGACATCACAGCACATCCTTAAGGTTGGTAAAATTAATCAGTCAGGTATTGAATGATACTGTTTGTAAATAAACATGAGATTGGTTTCAAATAATTTTATTGTAACAGCTTCTATACTCTCAAAATAACACTTTAGAGAACCAAATGAGCAACCTAAAGGAGTTTCATAGCTCGTCGTTGCCTGTCTCACTTGGATGATCGCTCGAATTCGTGTTTCATTTTCGCTCTTGCTGCATCGCTCGCTAGGTGCACAGAGGGCTTGTGTTCTATAGCAGAACCGCTTATCTGCATGCTTTGCTCTTGTGGCCCACATGGGAAATAGCAGAGTACCTGCCAGTACCACAACAAGCAATCTGCGCTAGAGTAGTAATTAGCATCTTGTTTTGTCACTCGAAAACGCTGTTTGACTCTCCGCAGTTAAGGATTTGTTTGTTTCTTTGTTTCTTTTTGTAATTTAGTGTTCATAACTTCTATTCTTATAAGTATATTTGTAAAATAAATACGTATGAGTTCTACTTGCGAGGAAGAACTAATTTATAAAATGCAGAACACCTTTTGAAGAGTTCAGGTTATATTAGGTCTAAGATAGCTCTTTGTATAAATGGGTCTTGTTTTATTTGCATCTGAAAGCGCAAATGAGACACAGTTGCTGCAACTTGAGTGAATGTAAGCATCTAGCCAAGGTGCTGAATCAGATAGGGTTTTAAACAGTAATTTACGCCACAGAACTCACCACGACTACCGATGTAAGTACGTGTATATAAGTATGTTGCATCAGTCATAGTTTACGTAGTTGCCAGTACCATCCTATCACGCTGCCGAGGCAGGCACCATCCTGATGGCTTTCATTACTGTTAAATAAATAAATGTAAATTTATCAATTTTTATTTCTGTAGCTATCATCATTATTGTTGTTGTTAGCTAATGCTGGATTTCTGACAATGAAGTCATTAATCCTCTTGCTCTCCAATATTTTTCACTGATGGATGGGGCACTAGAAGTGGCCAGGCATATTTGAAGGTGGTCTCGATCCATTTCGTCTTGCAGATCACATAGAGGACAGAGTGGTGAAGAATATATCCCAATTCTGTTTAAATGTTTTGCCAGACAATCATGTCCTGTAATCAACCTGAAGGTTGCAACTGCTGTCTTTCGAGGATACTCAGGAATTACTGTTTGAATGTTTGGTAGTTCCCATCTTTTATTCTTTGATTTTTCATAGTAATATTTTGCAATAATTTTTTTTAATTCAGAGTTGACTAATCTTTTAGCTGCATAAAATGGTAGATTAGCTATAGATTTTTGTACACCGCTGGTACCCCTTTTTGCAAGGAAATCAGCTTTCTCATTACCACTCAGTCCACAGTGAGCTGGTATCCAATGGAAGACTAGGTGTTTTCGAAGTGCTGTTAGATGGGTAAGGATTTTCCAACATTCTATAATTGTTTGGTTTTTTGGTGACAACTTGGAAGTAATTGCTAAAATTGCTGCCCTGGAATCTGAGAGAATAACTGCTTTATGAAAATGTGAAATTCTGTACAAAAGATTTTGTAGAGCCATTCGAATTGCTTCAATTTCTCCATCAAAGTTTGTAGTTCCATAACTTAAAGATTTGTAATAGGAAAAGAGGTGACATGTGACTCCAGCACCTGCTCCATCTTGGTTTGATATCAATGATCCATCAGTATAAATATGGAGCCATTCGTGTTCTGGAAATCTAGTATGGATTGTCTCTAATGCCAATAATTTTAGAACACTAGTTGGAGTATCACTTTTCTTAACTTCTTCTGTCAGATGTAAATAATATGTGATGTCTAATGTATGGGTCGGATTGACTTTCGATATGAAGTTTTCCTTTGAATTAGGAAGGTGTACATTCTTTCTGATATCTTGAATTTTGGAAAGAAAGCTCTCCTGAGTCTTTAGTGTATGTGTAAAATTTCTCTTGTGCCATGTATTGAATGGGAGTCTGATCAACTTTTCGTGTTGAATAAGAGCCGCTTTTTCTATTTCATATTCAATGGGGTATTGGTTGGTTAGTATTTCCATAGCTGCTATTGGTGTGGTTTTGATAGCACCTGTAATTAATCTCAGACTTTGGTTTTGAAAGATTTGAATTTTTTTTGTGTTTGCTGTTACAAGAACTTTGCTGCAGTAAGTAAATAATGGCTTTATATATACATTGTATGTTGTGTTAAGAGTTGCTCTGGAACATCCCCACTTCATTCCTGTTAGACGTTTTAATGGTGAAAGGCGCCTCTCTGCTCTTTGTATTACATTTTCTATTTGTTTGGTCCATGTAAGTTTGGTATCAAATGTAACTCCTAAATACTTTGCTTCCTTTGTTTCTGGTAATTGTTGACCCTCAAAATTTAGTTTTATTTTTAGTGGTTTTTTTCTTAGTGAAAAGATTTGGTAGTTTGATTTTGTTGTATTAACAGTCATTAAATTTTCTTTGGTCCACCTCTGTAAGTTGGTTAAGGATTGTTGCATGGTTTTTTCTAGTTCTGTACTTTTGCTTTTTGGTTTTGAAGTCCACATAACTAAGTCATCAGCAAATAGTGCACACTTCACACCTGATTTTTGTATTTGTTGTGGCAGATCGTTAATAAATATATTAAAAAGTGTTGTGCTGAGCACTGCGCCTTGTGGTAAGCCACGGTGTACTTGTTTGTATTTAGATATATTTCTTCCATATCTGGTTGCAATAAAGCGTTGTGTTAGGAAATGACATAGCCATGAAAACATTGGACCTTGTATCCCTATTTTTTTTACTTTCTTCAGTAGTTTTGTTCTGTATATAGAATCATATGTACTTTGGAAATCAATAAAAACTGATAAATTATCTTCTGTTCTATTGAAGGAGTCTTTGATTTCTTGACTGAGAAGTAAGACTTGTTCATTTGTTGAGTGGAACTCTCTGAATCCAGCTTGGCATGGGGATATTAAATTTTGTGATTCTAGAAACAAATTTAACCTGTTTGACACCATTCTTTCCATCACTTTTGCTATTATGCTAGTAAGAGCTATTGGTCTATAATTTTTTATTTCTGATGCTGTTTTGCCTTTCTTCAAGAGTGGGACAATTATTGCTTTTCGCCATTCAGGAGGTACAGTGGTTTTCCAGGATAGATTGTAGAGTTTCAGTAGTTGTTGTTTTGCTGTTTTTCCAAGTTTTTTTTATGAACTCTGGATGTATGTGATCTGGTCCAGGAGACCTTTTGTTTTTTAGTTTTTTAGTTTTTTTTATTATTGATGATGGTGATGGTGATCATCACCACCGCCGCCGCTGCCGCCACCGCCACCACCACCACCACCACCGCCACCACCACTGCCACCGCCGCCACCACCACCACCACCACCACCACCACCACCTGCTATATATATATATATAGTAAATGGATTACTATGGAACAAACATATTTTTAAAGAAACAAAAAAAAATTAATACAATAATCAAAAGCATTATGACCAATGGAACTGATGTGTGGGGTTTGAGTTCATAACTGATAAAAATATTGCTTGCTGCAGAAATGGACCACTGGAGATGCTGTGCAAGAATATCCACGAATGAAAAAATAAGATATTCACATAAAGAAATTATGCAGGTCTAATACTGAATGTTAGATTTGCATCCCTAAGTTTGAGATGAAATATTTTGAAATGATTGGATGTACAGGCTACATACATAATTATTGAGGTTCTGTACCTCATATACCACTTCATTAAATATTATTTAATCACAAAATAAACTGGACTGCAACTTGAACTTTATTGCTAGCAATAATATACAATAATGTACAATTTTATTGAAATGTGGTGACTAATACTCTGTTTCCAATCATTATTTATATAATGTGCTTTTAGAGTAAAAAAATTGCTTTTGTGGTGTGTTTCTGTCCACAAAATGAAATAGTGGCAGATGCAAGTTCCTTTTCCGTATATTCTAAAATGCTTATTATTTGTAGATTTTACGGTTGCAAGAATTGGCCTGGGAACACGAGTGACTTACAAGAACCGAGCACCTAAATGTCTTCCAGAAGATCTTCAAGATTGGCAAGAGAAGCACTGGACAAACCTTTATTTTTTAGCGTCATCTTATCTTTTACTTGTCTGAATTTAGTTCAGACAGAACTAGTAACAGATTTTCTCCTTTTCTAACAACGATGAATTCTCCTGTTTTATTTTCTGCATCTCTGTCCAACAAGGTGCCTTGCACCCTTTTACGTGCAGATATGGTGCCTGAGTTTGTGCTTGAGGTGGTCACAACTGAATTCTCGTCAACATTCTATTTCCATTAAGAAACTGTTTTATAATTACCTGAGGCAAACTGAGTGACAGAGCACTCATCGAACATCAGACATAGCCGAGCAACCTCATACTGCTGAGCACTCATTGCCAGCTATGCTTCGTTGCTCATCGGAAACACTCGTATATTTACACAAATGAACTTCACTGTCTATGACTAGAGAGGCAACGATCAATAGGCTCGCTCAGTTGCAGCCTCTAGTACCGATTGTTTTTCACATTTGCCTTTGGTGATTGTGTTATAGTTTTCAACCTCATATTTTAGAAAGCCTACAGTAGTTTGCACAGTTCTTCTTGCACCATTTTATAAATATGCACAATAAGTTAACCCACTAATTCTTGTACACTCCTCTCGCATTCCTTGAAAACTTTGTAATATCCCAAATGTTGAATGTCAATGGAGCACTGACGTCCTCCCATATAGTGAATTCGTGCATAATCATCGCAGTCGATGGTACCATCAGCATTGCAATCCTGTAACAGTGAAAATAATGCATTAAATTAGTCTTCAGTCTCACCACTAACTTGGCATCATCCCAAGGACTAAGTTTGAATATTATGTAACCTTAGTAATATTTGAATGGGCGATTAAGAAGATGACTGCCTCCGTAACACAGTTGGTAGCACGCTTGCCTTTCGCACGGAAGACCCGGGTTTGACCCCCAGTACCAGCATGGGGATTCCCACCCTGGGAGGTGTGGCACGGGGTACACTCAGCCTCGTTAGGTCCCAGGGGGACCAATTTAGGAGCTACTTGATGGAGAAGTAGTGACCCCAGGTCGAGGAGGCCGTATGACTGGCCAGGAGGACTCAGGGCGCTGACCACGTCCCACCCTGCAGCACTGCACCCCACAGTGACACCTTTAGTGGGCAGAGGTGGGGGACACAGTGGCTGGGTGGCAAGCCTTGGCCCTGCATGAGCTGTTGCGCTGGGGTTTAGTTTAGTTAGATTAAGAAGATACCAGGTACAAAAACCAGTTTTATGAAGGAAAAATGTATAACAAGTGGACACTTCATTTTAATGAATATTCCGAATGTTATTCTCAAACTTTCATGATTTTCAAATCTTTTCCAGATTATTCTTTGGGTCTTGGTTCTCATATGCATGCACTTTCTGCATTCACATTACTCCTATGAGTATTCAGACAGTTTGTATGCCTTTGGGCGCACAACTGGAATGTTGCCAAAGTAAGCTGGTACCACAGTAGTGACACCTCGGAGTAATAGGTACTCAAGTTAAAATTAAGATTTGAAAGGAAAGAGGGCGACTGTCAACTGTTGGCTTTATAAATGAAGTCATTTTGCTCTTCTGCAAATAGTGAATAATTCCTTTTCTACAGTTCAGCAGAGTAATCTGGTGATTAAAACAATTATACTTCATATATTGAGTTATAGTTAGTGTTATTAGAGCCAATTTGTTATATGTTTAGTGATGTAAGTTAAAATGTGAGTGCAGTGAAACGTTTATTTTCTATGCATCGACACTGAAATTACTCCATATAATTGCTATCTCTATATGTTATCTATAGAGTAATTACATTACTCTACAGATAACAGCAACATAAATATAAATGATCATCAAAACAATGGATATCTATATACAGAAGATGCTTTTAGTACATGAAATCTGTAAGTACTGATCTAACGTTAAAAATTACTGAATCTAATTCAGCTTTAACTATTTCTGCTAGTGATAACAACCAAAGTAATAAACAACTGAAAGCGTGTGAAGCGGAAGATGGCCAATCAGCAAACTAAACTTTACGGCAGCATCAAGCTAAACAAACAAAATTATCGGTACCAAAAACAAATAAATATTGTACCTCTAAGAACCAGAAAGCTGTATCTTTCTGCATGTCCTGTACACAGAATAACAAATGTTTGTGCACTCATAGCAATGCAGCTATGAGTTCATTCATTTGCACAATTCCTATTCGGAATAGATTTCAAACTTTGATGACTCCGGAGAGCCTAAACTGAAAGTGCCACGAATCTGCTTAAGAAATACTGAAAATTACCAGCTTCTCATACAAAGCATACACAGACACAAAATCCAACTTTCACACAGAACTAAAAGGTCCAATAATAAGGGTATACTCATCAACTTCAGAAAAGAACTGGCATATCTAATTCAGAAGCTTCTAAATAAAAGAATCCCCCGGGTATGCCCTAAATCTGACCAAGAAATCTTAGCAGGACTAACTGAAATGTTCAATGCCTCCTTGAGAATGAGCTACTTTGCTCGATCATGGAAATTCACAGAAATTATTGTGGTTTTTAAACCAGATAAACCAAAACATGTGCCAGCCAGCTATCAACCAATGAATCTACTGCCCACATTATCAAAACTATTTGAGAAAGTTATAATTAAGTGTTTGTGCTCTTTTGTTTATCAAAGTCATATCATTCCAGGCTTCCAGTTTGGTTTTTGTCCATAGCACTCAACTGTTCATCAGTTATTAAGAATTACTGAATCTACGGAAAAGGTTTTGTAAGAAAAGAATACATTGCACCTGTTTTTCTCGATGTTGCACAAACTTTTGACACTGTTCGGCATCCTGGATTACTTTTAAAACTATATGAAATTGGAATTCCTAGTTATATTATCAAGATTGTTCAAAGTTTTTTTTTAACAAACTGCCAATTTATGGTATGCATTAATAATTACACATCAAAACTCATCGAAAAATTTCAGCTGGAGTTTCCTAAGGCTCAATTTTAGCACCAAACCCTAATTAATATATTCAACTATGATCTCCCGAGCATGCAAAACATCTTTATTGCTATGTACACAAATGATACAGTCGTAATTTGTTCCCACCACAATACAGTCATCCTAGGGTCATCTCATTGAATGGCTCCCTACTTGGCATATTACGTTGAATATTAACGAAACCAAAACAAAGTTATTCTCTCTAAGGCCCCTTCATGATCCACTTCCATTATATATTCTTAAAAGCAAAATATGGCTTCCTGTAGAGATGGCAGTGAAATATGTGGGAGTGTTACTTAATGCCAAATTATGCTGGCACTCCCACATCTCTCACATAGCTGTGATAGCCAACACCAGACTTATCAAACTTTAGTCACTATTAACAGACATTCACAGCTTGGTCTTAAATATTCAGCTTTATTATTTATCACATATTTATCTCATACGCTGCTCCTATATGGAGCACAGCCTGCAAAATACACATTCATTGTCTACAGGCTATACAAAACAAATTCCTTAGGAAAGGGACCAACACCCCCTGCTATGTGAGAAACAGCCAACTTCACCACGAGTTTGGAATTCTCCCTCTACAAGAACACTTCAGAACTCTCGTCAGATCATTTTTCATCAAACTACCAACAGTTCCAGGAGCTCGCACATTCAGCATTGACATGAGAAGTAATCTCGGAACCAGACTTAAACGATAGTTACTATAGGATTTACTCAGCGATTCAGAAGAAAGTGATTTCACATAATCTGGTCCTCAGTCCCATACCTTTACACATTTGTTATTAATGTTCAAAAGTATTTCTTTTATTTGTCATCAATAATTGTAGTATAATTATAATGTTTATATTCATAAATGTATTACACTTGATACCTAATCTGTATATTTTCACTATTAGTTGATGCAAGAGGAGCCTTGGGTCAACTTCAGCAATGTTATTATAGTTATGCATAATTTATTATCACTGCCCTGTATGACAATTAATATTGGTCAGTCGAAACTAAATTTTAAAAAAGGATTTGAAAGGGTTAATGGATTCTACTAGCAAAATTCAAGACAGCTGGTACATTTGTTTTCTACTGTTAATTAATAAAGAAGAGGACAAAAGAAAATAAAAGGGATAAAATATTTGATTTTCATGTACTAAAATTCATGAGGAAGCATATTTTATTTTGCTTAGAATCTTTCGGAAATTGACCATGGGATTTGCAAGGCTGACATGTGGCGACAAGAGCTCTATTCAGCTAGCTTTTCAGCTCTAATTTCATATTTGAGCCCCTCTCCCCCGATTTTTTACTTAGCGGAGATATGCACCTGATAGAAGGAGTCTGTGCCACTCTGCGCTTTAATGGTCTTTTCTACTATTTTCCAAGATGGAACTAGAGACACCAGGAACCCCTGCACCGGTAATAAAACTGTTTATCACTGATAATCCCAGTCCCCTTCTCTCATTGTAATGTAGATTAGTGACTATTTGTGTAGATTAAACCTTCGGTTAAGAAGGTAAGACTAGAGCTACATGTCTACTTCTATAGGTTTACCCATTGCCACCCTCCCAGCTGTTCCTAGAAAGTAGCCCATGAGCTACCCCTTACACTTACCCCATTCTTCCCTTTATCCATTTTGTCTTCCCATTTTTAAACACTGTATGCCATTTGGTATCTTCCGTCACTATATGGGCAATAGAGTTCATACAAGACAAAAACAACAGAGCAGCCAATACAGGAAATGCAAATAGGTCTGCTATGCCCGTTTGTGTCATAAGTGCTTACAGTAATTATTAGTCGCTAACTTTGATGCGCTTGCTTGTGTTATAAGAGCTTATATGTTATGCGTTATTAGTAGTAAATTCAACCTGGAAAACGCCTGGTGCTAGCTGCTGCTAACTTATGCTTCATTTGAAGTTTAATTTCTGATCACTGCAAGATAAGTCCACTCGTCTGTCTAGTATATATAATGGACAGATTGAATTATCGTTTATCTCCCTTGTTTGCTATGTGTGCATTGCCTCGAATTTGCTGATCATTGCTCTATGCAACAAGACTATTTGATCAGTCTCCCCATTGCTGCAAAACAAACCGAATGTGTGCCTTATTAGCATGCACTAAAAAAAAGTTACATTTACAAGATTTAGGACTTCTAGATACAGCGGACGACTCATCCGGGATGAGCTGCAGTTGAATTGAGCTAAGGATGCAGACTATTAGACGTTTGCCTTTAAAGTCATTGTGTTTGCCCTATAACACAAATTATTAGTAAATATGTACAGTTAAGTACTCACCTGTGCATATTTCCCCAAATAATGTCGAACGGTAGTTGCTGCACAGTAGGGTTCTGTTACACATCTATAGAATGCTGAAAAAAAGCAGTTGCCATTAGTGAATAAGTCAAGTTGATAAAAGCTTTCTAAAATTATTTTTTAATACTTCAGGAGGTGAAGTTGAGCTGAAGTTATTTTCCACATATGTAATTAAACAGATATTTTGGAAATTAATAAATGTATCCCAAACTATTATAGAATTTAAGAAAAAACCATTGATATTTAGATTTTTATATCAAACAAACTGCAGTAGTGAAACACATTCCACACATCACCTGACAGTAGAAAGTACATTTTTGAAACTGTCATTGAACATCGATTCAGTATCATATATGGAAAAATTCAGTTCAGGAAGAAAAATCTTATGTACTGCAGTTTACTATAAGTCCATTGTTCAAGTGTAGCGGAATGATATGTTTTACTTTACTGAAAGCTGCTAATCGACATCGTAAATGTGTTCCAAGTAGAGAGATCATTTGAACCTATAACATTGCTATCTTACAATGCTCTTCCGTGCTGCTGTGGACACACACGCAGCGTCTGTCCAGCACACTACTAGTAATGAACAACTCATAGTATACATTGTCAAAGCTCGTTTACAGCTAAAGTGTTGTAAAATATTTGAAGTTGGTTATTTCTGAAATTGTTTAGCATGCTGCAGCACAGTAGCACGTATTGAGGAACTGCCCCTGGATTACAGTATACAGGACAACAAAGAGTGTTCATGTGCCCAAGATGTGCTTGAATATAATCCAATTAGCGGTAAGCTTTTGGTGTTACTGATATTTCTAATTAAAACGTATTCAAATGGGATATAGCGCTATTATTTTAAAAAAAAATGTATTTGGATCTAAATATCCCAGTGTCCATCCAACTGCTCCATCTTGACCCTAAAAGTGTCTGCTTAATTCAACACAACATAAAGATAGAGGGAGAAGAAACCAGAGACTGCGCGTGTGTTCAGTAATAATTAAGTCACCAATGACATCATTGGCAGTCATGACTTATCATGGATTATAATTAATAAACGAAAATATCAATCGGATTGATTAAAACTGCCTTTGGCTAGTGCCGTGTCAATTTTATTTGTAGTCCTATTTTTCATGACCATTCAGGGCAGTTCTTCATGGAGGTTCGTGCCTTGCTGAATAACTTCTTCAAGAAGGGACCTGTAATGGCCGTGAAGGTAGGATTTTAAATCAAATTGACGTAGCACTAGCCAAAAGCAGTTTTAATATTGAATACCAGCTGCTAAAGTCTTTCTCAAGCTTTCAATGCGATCTTTTATTATTGGTTTATCTGAAAAGACCTCAGAAATTGCTTTGGATTTGAGGGGTTGCACTTTGTCTTGATGTTATTTAGCGACGAAGTAGTTGTTGGTACTACTTTCTCTCGTGTTCTACTTCTCTACTTCTGTGTTGTATTTCGTGCATTATAATTCTAGGGAGCCACGTGAGTTTATCTTGTTCAGGATCAACATAAGTGTGAACCTAAACATACATGAGCAACACTCAAGTCATTTTTTTATCTGGAGACCTGCATAGGACTGCCTTAGCTAATTTATGAGCACTGAAGGTAGATCAATGTAACATATGTAGGTAAAACATTAGCTGGATGATCTGATATAGTTTAAAGGACTTACAAAATGGAAAGCATGTTTCAATTCTCCTTCTTGGAATAAATAAAATAGTACCTCCTTGTCGTGCTGGATTATCTCCATTAATAACTGGACGTCCTGCTTCTTTCCAGTATATATCAGAAATTAGGAACGGGCCACAGAGACCTCTTGTACAGTGGAAGGTCAGATTACAGTTCGTCGTGGCTTCGCAGATACATCCCATACAGAGTTCCAACCCCAGCTCATTATCTGTAATCAAACAAATTTAACATTTAGCACAGATGCATCTTAATGAAAAGCTCTCAGCCATCTCTACTAGAACAGAACTGCCAGGTTTGGTAAAGTTATAACTGCAAGTAACATCATTATTGTATATTTCAATGATTGCGAAATAAACAGTATATAATATATAGGTGTAAGGTTTTGTTTTGGCCAGAATAACCTGATTAATACAGGCAGGTGTAAGAAATATTAAATAATAAGTTTGGTTTCAGTAGGTTTAATCGTTTTGCATGGGTGTTGCAAAGGGGGAGGGGGAGGGGGTACCATAGCACCCTTGAAAATTAATTAATCTAATTTGTAGTCAATTACTGACTATTAGACTATTGTTTTAATTTTAATGTAAAGAACAATGTACGTATATTTGGCACACATTAATAAGCTTATCTACAACAAATACTATAATTTTTGGCAACAGAATAATGGATTTATATTATTTAAAGGCAAACTTCCAACAAGTCTGCCGACGCCCATGTCGTTTGGTAAGTGTTCATTTTTTGGGTGCTGAGCTGATGGGATTAGTCCTCGCACGTATCATGGGTCTGTGTTGTACCCGCCCGGCGTGTACTTCGAGGCAAGCAGTGCCCTCCGATGTAACCAAAACACTCGTCCAGTGCGTTTACCGTACCGCTGAGGCGGTCACTATCTTAGGCAAATCCACACGAATCGAAATATTGTGCCTGACAGATGTGAATGTCATTGAAATGTGGTCGTTCCAGTAATAATGACGATACAGTTTTCCATAGGTAAGGAAGCAGAAAAATGAATGAATCGAAACCACGTATTTTAGGGTTGAAACAATGATAACATAAAGGGATATAGATTTTTTCCCAATAATGTACATTGGTATTATGATCCATTATGAGCTAAAACATTAGTATTTGTATTTAATACACCAATAAAAGTCTTCCTATTCGTTTTCCTAAAATAATTGCGTTCTTTTGTAAATTATCGGGCTGAAATAAAACTAATGATCTCCCTATCATAAATGACAGCTAAAGCATCCACCCCACCCAACAATGCTTATTCCTGACGCATGAACTTGTCGCCTGCCCTTCCCTTCCCCCTCACTTTTAGTAACGCCAGGCGATTCCATCCGAATGTGCCAACCGTTCAATCATCACAGTGAAAACACGCGAAGTGGTGTTGTCACTTTTCGCTTAGAAATTAAACGTTGCAAGACATTTAACATTAAATTGTGTGTAAATTCATTCGAATTAAGAAGAAAGGGATTGCAGCATTGTTCACACAATGTTTACGCGACAGTTTGTGAAATAATAAACTGCTTATATCCATTCGTCAAGAGCTAGATGGCTCCAAATATTTGACACTAATTAATTTTTATTTCGGCGAAACGGCGAAAGGATGGATTATCATTGAAAAACAGCAAATTTTTGGGAAATCATCAATTAAATACATGTTTAAGAGGATATTAATCACCTCTTGTTTATGGTAGATGACGGTAGCTTTGGAGCCTTTGAACAGCATATAGCAATGAAAACGGAAATGAAACATTGTTGCCTCAAAAGAACCAAGCACCATTAAGTTGTAATTCTAAGTAACTCAGAAATCAGCACTATGATCGTGAAGTGAGAATTAAAATTACATGATGTGAAATAAAGGAAATCCATCCCCACATAGATTCTCTTTTTCGGCCAAAGCAGGAATTGTGCTTATTTTTACTTTCTCTATACTATGTATACTATGTATACTATGTATACTATGTATAGTAAGTCGAGGAAGTATTGTATTCCACCAACAAATTCGATGTCGAAATTTCACGGCAATGTTTTGAGGCCCCCTGAATCCAAAAACGCATTTTTAGAAAAAAAAGTCTGTGAATGTGTGTGTCTGTCTTTGTGTGTGTCTGTCAGTCTGTGGATAGCATAACTGAAAAACGAAAAATCGGTTAAATGTCCAATTTGGTATTTAAGGGTGTGACACAAAGATTTTGAAGAAAATTCCTCCACACTAAACTACCCTCTACATGGAAAATTTTGATTTTCTGCAAAATGGCTCTTACGATTTTGATTAAAATGCCATATGCTTAAGATATTTTTATGATAAATGAAATGTATATTTTGAATTTTCTGTATATAGTCCATGTAGTCCTGTTTACTCTGGATGACTTTTGCATAAGTGGTAAACCGTAAGAGATAGACCAAATCTTACTATGTTGGTTGAGCTCCACTGAATGTGGATGAAGAAGACATACAGTGCATTTTCTGGAACTAAAACATTTTATTTGCCTTGTTCATTTGGTTTTAGAACATCAAAGTGGAGAAAGTAGTATAACTTAATTTAGATAAAGATTATCACTTATTCTTGTTAGAGAAACTATGCTGAATCTTAAATTTTAAATCAGTTTTCTTACTAATGAAAAGGACAAGTTGCAGCTTCGGCTTGTGTGCAATGATGAAGTTGATTGACTATCAAAATACGCGCCAAAATATATGTAGAGACGCAAATATGGTTTTTGGGAGTGAAGGCTGATTTTATCATAGCTCTGAGGCCAGTAGTTCTGAGTTCTGTTGCGCTAATGTGAGCTCTAGCAGGGTTCTGGCGGTAATAGGAACAAAGACAGCACTTCTAACATTCCCATATTTTGCATCCAGACCCTCCCCTCTTCAATGCCGCCCTACGCTCAAGAACAAAACGGAAAAGGGGTTTAATGCCAGACGCCACGGTAGATTTTCCTCAGAGCTCCGTCCATCGTCCACAGTACTCGACTCTACAACACTGGAAAATGGAGGCCACCTCGGGTTTTAAACCTAGGATCTTCTGAATTAGAGCGTACCATATTACCTATCTTGCTGAATTTGTATGCATCAAACAACAAAATTTGCTCATACAAATAACCTATTATAATAGTCCAATTTAAAAGAAAAATCTTAACTTTTTCCCAACACAAAAATTCACTTTGTAGACCTTTACTATTTCATTAAAAACAAATAAACGGAACTGCGAAGGCGTATTCTGCTTTCCCTGTTACGCCCCTTCGCGCCCCCTCATTCTCTCCAACAGTTTTGCGCCGGCTGCAGGGTTCGAATTTTCGCGCTAATGCTGGAGCCGTCATCTTAAATGTCTTAATTGTTTCTAATGGTTAAATACATCTTTGTGGAGAGAATTAGCATATCTTAATAATTTGTAATATCTGTGGAGGTTTTAGGAAACAAAGCTAAATTGGTCAAAAATAGGTATTAACACTTTCACCCATAATTTATACCTTTTTTCAAACCACTTGGAACGGATGTATTCCAAAATTTAGTGTTGGAACAATGCCACTAATCGATACCAATACTGATTTTAAGCACCGATACTCGATACTCACTGTATAAAGGCTGTTCACTGAGTTATATATTATTAGCAGTCTTCTGTGTATAAGCGCATGTAACCAATTTTGTTTTCGCTCATCATTTTCAGATGTCGCGGTATCACGTTCTGACAGCGAAGGGAAACTCGTTCATTGCTTCCCAATAGAGCTTCTGTAATCTTCACTCGGTGTATGCTGCATTGGGAGACTAACTATTGCGCGAAAATATTTTTATGCATATTTTACTCACAGTTGTGTTATTATTACTGCCTACTTCATAATACTCGCGAAACACAAATTTAGAGATAGAAGGAAAGAACAAGTATTTCTATGTGCTGTAGTATCTCATGTCTTAAGTTGTTTGTTTGTGCTGTATTCAAAGATTTTGGTCACCGGAGTAGGTAAATGTAGTGGCTGAGAGTAATTCACTAAACCAGGCTACGGCAGAAACGTAGTTAATACGTCAGCAAAATCAGTTTCTTTCACAAGTCACTTAACGCTGCATGTTACTCGAGCAGGTACTTCTATCGCTTTCCCCATTGTTTTCATTTATACTGCTCGCAAAAGTTAAAGCCATGTGAATGCTGGCCAATGCTCAAGCGGAGCGCTGTTGCCAAGCATAGTGTGTACCGGCATAGGTTATGTACATAAGAGCGCGTGAGATGCGTGTACCACATTCGGCAGCGCTGGTAGGAGGGGCAAGCTCAGGATTCACTGGAGTCTGCAAGATTATAGAGACAAGAGTCTATGGAATGATGCATTCATTCACTCACAGGAAATGCAGTCAAGGTCCATAGTTCGGTAACCCTTTGGGGACACGTGCGAGGCAGTAACGTAAAGTCTAGGCTCCTTTCTTTCCTAATCTAGCATAAAATTAAACGCAACAACTTTCAATAATACAAAACATAAACGTTTAAACGTATCGGTCTAATCTTAAAATGTTAGACATATTTCGATACTACCGAATACCGAGTGTTTCGAAGCCCCAGCCCTACTAAAATTATATGTCATATTATCCACTTATGACTTCATTTTGGAGTTTATTGTAAAACGGTCCTCTTTCTGAAGCAAGTTTCTAGAAAACTGATGAGGTCAAAATTCCCAAGTCGAGATAGCACAAATGAAGCGTTTTATATTCGACATCAGCTACCTGTTCACAGGAAATCACTAAGAATGGCACGGCAACTGTAATGCCCAAATTGAGATAACACAAATGTAACCTATTTAAATGGATGTTTGACATTGGCTACCAATTTATTTGCAGGAAGTCACTTGCATGGTGACAATAATATCCAAGTTACGAAAACAGAAACGACACATTCTGAACTAGATGTTCGATATTGTCTACCTGTTTGATGGAGGTCACTAGAAGATTGACGGCATGACGTTACCCAGTTAACGACAGCACCAACGACAGCTTTTTAAACTAGATTTTCGACACTTACTGTATGTTTGCAATTGACCTACTCTTCCGTGAATTGTGTCATCCCATCGTGAGGCGGTTGCCAAAGGCAATCCTTGTTCAGAAGGCTATACAAACGAAGCCAAGGTCGTTTCCTGCAGCTACCGCATTTCGCAAGTCAGTAGACGGATATGAACAAGGCATTCGCTGTTGTAGTGAAACAAATATCCGGGAGGAAGGACCCGATCACTTTCACTGTTACTGCAATGGGTGACTGTGAACTTAAAACTCCTGTTAGACTTTTATTTGAATGACTTCACCAGTGTGGAACGCCTTTCACTGCTCTTACGTTTCAGAAGTTCCACATCACGAACGACACGTAAAGGTTTTGTTGTCATTATGGTGTCATTACGTTAATGCCATGTCTCAAACGCTAATTATGTCTTCACAACTAAACCTCTCTGCTGAGAGGATTGTTACCGTGCTGCCAAGGACTACAAGAAAAAATGTGGCAACGGTGCACTCCAACTCCTCGTGGAGATGATATTTAACTGCCAACTGTACAGACATGCAACCGATTTCTAAGGGAAGAATTTCATTTGAGGAAAGTTAACTCAAATGACCCAAGCTCTAAGCAATAATCGGCCTGGAAGAAAATGCTCCCATACTAACTTTAAGAACCCGGTGATAGTATGGCTTAACAACTCTTACACCTTACATATTTTGTTTCATCTTTGTAGTTCATAAAATATTGGGTGCTTAGGGTTAAATAACTGTTCAAAGTTTGCGTTTAAAATTACGCTCATTTTGCTGAATGTCTTACTGTGATATTGTTCAAAACCTCTTAACAGTACATTTTAATTAAACATTTTAATAGTAACCGCACTTATTTGCGAAGTATAGTTTTCGTGAAACAGCCGTTCAAAATCATCGCTTTGCTTCTAAGAACAGTCAGTTAACCATTGTTTGTAGTGAATTGGACTTTAAAACACTTCGCAGTTTCTACCTGGTAGTGGCATTGGTGACAGCGTGTTGTTGTTTAACGTTCCTTTTGGCAACTCAGGTCTGTAGAGATAGTGATCAAAATTGAATCATTTTCAAATGAACCCGGGGTCTCCTAAACTGAGAGTTATCCCATATCTGCCGGGGGAAAAAGGTCTATCCAGGCAACTCGGATCCTCCGCGCTCTATCATTGTTCTGAATCATATAGGTAAACCATTACAATGACTTTATGCTTACTGCACATGTCTATAGGTAGAAACATTCCACTGACCACAATGGTTTTCAAACGGAGCGCCGAGGTCGTCTGGGGATAAGCAGATAGCTTAGTATTTAAATGTAAAGAAACTAGTTTGTTTAAATTACACTTTTGGTGTTATCAATGTGCGTAGCTCTGGAGCAGCGCCTCTCAAAGCTTGAAGTCTTACCGGGTGCAATCCAAGGTGTAGAGGTTCCTTGCACCGAGCATCGTGGCGACTCGGTTGAGCTCGCCTCTCCTCGCGCACTGCAGAGCGAAGAAGAGAAGACGTGAGGAAACCTATGTTAATAGACGGCTTGCTTATAATTGAAATAGACACGTGCAATAGAAATACGTAATTATGGAGCGACTTGCTCCAAAGAAAGCAAAAGCCCGCCTCGGTAGCGTGATGGTTAGCGTGTCTGCCTCACGTTCAAGAGGTCGCGAGTTCGAATCTCGCTTAGGGTAAGTTATCCGGGTAAGGTTTTTTCCGAGGTTTTCCCTACCCTGAGAAGACGAATGTCGGGTAACTTAAAAGCTCCATGGACCTCGGGCTCATTTGAGCATCATTTCACCCATTTCATTTCATTCATTCGTCCGATATGACACAATGTTGGAGGACGCTAATTTAAAAAAAAAAAAAAAAAATCCAAAGAAAGCAAAGAATGCCGAAAGTGCATTTAAAACAGAGTGAGAACCTTCTAGTTCTTTTGAAAGTCGTCACAACAGAAACCAAATGCCTCATGTGCGATACAATACTTACGTGTGTGAGAAAATCATCTGCTGAGAGACACTATATTAGAGTACACCCAGAAACATATGGTGAAATCATAGGAGACGCTAGAGAGGAAGAATTAGAGGCTATATCTTACAGTAAAAGATTCTTTATTCAAAAATGTGGTTTGTACCAGTATTTTCTAGATCATTAAAATAAAAGACCAGATTTGGTATGAAAAGCCAGTTTAACACTGCGCACCGCACGTGAACTTTACGCAGTGAGGCAAAAACAGCATTGAGAGTGAGGATGGCTGAGACGGGAAAGCGAGAGACACACGCTTCAAGGAAAGACCGAATGGGGGTATGCACCGAGGTAAACTTTCCGTAGTCCCATTTTGCACCATCCACCGAGTGATGCACCGGTGCATGCACTCTGAGAGGCCCTGTTCTGGAGAAATTTTGCTTTTAACAATTTTAGCTGCCTGGGTAGGAAAATGTAATTTAAAAACTGAACTCCTTCATTCTAGTCAGCAGCCTCCTGCTAAAGCTTGTGTGCATTTGAAATTAAATTTATAGGTAAACCATAGCAAGAGTGTTTAATTTGGTAAGTTTAAACGAGCAGGAGCACTTGAGGATAAGAAGGAAAGGGATAGTGACCGCAGAAAACTAAATATTCAAATGAAAACAGCTAATTGGATCATTGTTGCGAACAAGGAAGATGGTTCATAATGTGTCTCGTATTTCAAAGTAAGTTTTGTTGAATGTATACTCTTAGCAATCAGAAACTTCCGACATTTAGAACGTGTTCTAAAGAATGGGGTCATTCTTAGAAGCAACAGAGAATCGTTTCCATTTTCAGAAGTTAAAATCATTGCTGTTATATACGACTATAATGGGAAGAATTAGTTTACTTCAGCAGCAGTTCCAGCCGACAAAATTGGCGAGTTTTACAACAGTATTTTTGTTGCTTTGCTAGATATACAGTGTGTTACAGCGAAATTTAGATTTTTAAAACTATTTCATCATTTTTGTGAGGTTTCGCATATTACATATTTTCTGGTTTTTTAATGCATATATATATCCCTATTTTAAATCGTATAATTAAGCACATATTTTGTATTTTTAAATGCATAAATATCCTAGCTCTAATTATTATTATTATTAGTTTTACGGTGATAAGCTTGAGCAAAATTGTTGAACAAATACATTGCCGCAATACAAAGGTAAATTTCTAGGATATGAATACTGTGACCCATTGGAATAAGATAAAGAATAATAATTGAATAGTTTCAAACAGCGCGCATTCATGTTCAGTTTAGTCCAAATTTTGAAATGTGAAATGCTTGCTTAGAGGTTTGCCTATTTCAGGGCATGTTTGGTTTAGAATAACGACGTCAAGGGAATTTCCTGCTTCGGAAACAGATGCTTACTACTTAAATGTACATTTCGTTCTGAAGAACTGGCTTAACTTCGTTCTGTAGAGAAGTTTCTCAATAGGCGATTTGAGGCCAAGTTAAAAATGGATATTTAGCTCCATTGGGAGAGAGCAGAAGGAAATAAATATGAATACCATGTTTACAATATTTCGTAATGCTAAACGCTTCACAAACCTTGTCCTCAAGGGCAACAACTTCTCAGTAACTTAATTTATAAAGAAGCAAATGGATTTCATTGTATTGAGATGAGTTAATGACCGAGTTAAGGTCTTCAAGTCTGTTACATCAACATGGATACAAACTTCTGTCCGTTGGATCATTTTTTTTTAAATTATTCATAGCACGATGCTGAGATTATGAATGATATGTATGGTACTGGATCAATCTTCCAGCACACTACCAGTTACGTTATCCAACTATTGTTAGGGGGTTTATAGTTATGGAATGTGACTATGGACCGGTCCGTAAAAATGCCCTACTAAAGCGCAAATTTGTTTATGCTCCAAAACAAAGTCTAGTGTTATATTAATATGCTATAAACAGTTTATTTTGTCATGAATTGCATATTATCCTGTTGATAATATTATTTGTTTAACATTGCATTCGTGCAAAAAATAAATAAAAAGGCGCAAACAAAAGTTATATTGTGGGCAGTCTAATAAATCTTTGTAAACCTAAAATATTTTCTATATCTATATTAAATGCAAGCCATTATTTATGGAAGCGTGTGTATATGTTTATATACACACATGTGCAACTTTTAATATCTAAGGTCATATCGGTGGCCTTGCCTCGTTAATTATTGTATTGATCTTTGGGTTCTCTTTATAACATAAAATTAACATATGAATTTAAATCCTCATTCATACTTCAGAATTCTAGGGAGGATAGGGAATAATTCTGGCTAAAGAAGGACTGCCATCCTCCTGCTGGGGGTCGAACGCAGGATCTCGGTACACCAAATTTATTTGTCTGTGAAAAGGGTTATTGAATTACTCATAGAAAACGGTCATTAAATTAGAAATTGCCTCTAACAAGCGTAATCGCTTGTTCACGTATATAGTCTGTAACATTTAATCATCATAAGTAGGCTTCGGTGCCGGTTGCATGTTGGCATTGAAGTTATGCTTGCAGGGAGGTTTTCTATCGCCCCTACCTAACGGGGTAGGTTGGGCTGTGGTGGTATAGTCGCGTCGCTTTACAAACAGGTTACTGTAGCGGTGTGTCACCCTGCCCTTCCCTATCACCTCTACTGTCAACTAACATGAAGCAGAAACGGATACAGTAAAGTAGCTCTCAATCCAGTGTTGTTTGCAACCGCGACCGAAGCCTAATCATAGGCATGACTGTCAGTTTATCTAGAGCATTTGACAATCAAGAGTTGTATTTATTAAGACTACTTCGCGAATTAAAGGATGATTTGCCTATTAAATGTTATTTACATGCTCTTTTGTAATAACTAACCTCTTAAAAGAAACATGAAGCATTGCCAACATCTTAAAAGATTGGAGCATCAATATCATAATCTTGTAGGCCGTATAATGGACGCTGATTTTCGAAAGCGTATAAGTTAATCTAAGTATGTGTATCTATGATTTAATATTCATAAATTTAAAAATCTGATGTGTTGCACTCACATGACTTTCTCTACTCTTGTACTAACCATTCTTACAAACCCTTATTCCTATATTTTCTCCGTGTTAGTTGAGGTAAACATTTGCAGAAATTATCTTATTGCTTATTTCCTTGTAGGTACAAGGAGAATATGGGAATACTACAGCAGACATTGAGCGATAGTCAAATCTTTTAAAGCTTTCAAATTCCGTTCTCTTTGCACGGTTAACATACGAAAAAATGAATAACGGTGTTCAATTTGACGGAAGTATAAGTTATCCAAAACTCACAAAAAACAAGGAATATCTCCGAAATGGTTCACTCCAAACAAAACATTATTTGAACATAAATTGTGTTTTAGCAAGATCTACATTTTTTGTACAGTAAGATTTGGTCTATCTCTTACGGTTTACCAATTATGCAAAAGTCATCCAGAGTAAATAGGACTACATGGGCTAGAGCCAGAAAATTCAAGATGTAATTTCATTTACCATAAAAATATCTCAAACATTTTAATAAAAATCGTTAGCGCCATTTTCAAGAAAATAAAAATTTCCGACATATGATCATAAGACTTGTAAGAAACTTGCACATAAACCTTTGGGTACGTTTATTTAATTAATCACAAGGATACATTCAAACTATTTGCGCCTGCCCAAATAAACGAATAAACGCTGCTAGCTTATTATTCAAGTGGTTTAAATTCATTTACATCTTACCCTAAATTTATATAGTTTAAAATAAAACATTACATTTTCATTGTAAAAATAAAATTTAAATTTTAATAAATATATTCGAAGATAAAATTATCTCCGTGCAGTCCATGGAATTCTGTAGCTACAAAAAAGGTTGATCCGAAAACATAAGTTTTAAAACGGGTACAAAAAATTATATTTTCTTGAGTTAATAACTTGAAATAGGTATTAGGTATAAATAATAATTCTTTTAAAAGTTATTACTTTTCCTTACACATTCGAAACGATGTCACATCTTTATAACATAATTAATACGAAATGAGATTCAGTTTGTCACATGATTCTCAGTATATTAAAAAAACTTGAGAAGTTTAAATAAAAATGGCTGTGTATGAGTACATAAATGGTGAGACAGGAACACAGAAACGCCTGTTTTCAACAATTTTTTGAAATCAATACTGTTTGCAATGGTGTGTTGGTGGACATATTTTATTCCCCTACAGCACAGCTACGCCAATGTCTTCATAAATATCCAAACAATAAAAGGTAATTTGATTTATTCTATAATGTGCGATGTTGATGACATGTGTAACAGGCCATCCTGAGGTAAACACTTAATGATTTTTAAATATTTTAATTGAATGTGTGGTGGTCCGGGTTCGATCCCAGGGACCCGCATGTGGGTTTCGTAGTGGACGAAGCGGTGTCTGGGCGGGTTTTCTCCGGGTTCTCCAGTTTCTCCCACCACTCATTCCACCAACTGTTCCATCATAACTTTTCCAATCATCCATTTCGCCTGTATTCCACATCATCCTCGTCCTCACTCTCATACCTAGTGCTGGGCTGACCACCCGCTTCCAGGTCTTCACTATGTCAGGTCTATAGGTTTGTCTACTCCCCGACTGGAATCTCACCCTAGGCATAGGCTTGTAGGCCCTAGGGAAGGTAAGTCGTCCATACGGGGAGGGTAATCCGATGAAGAAGAATTGAATGTGTGTGTGTGTGTGTGTGTGTGTGTGTGTGTGTGTGTGTGTGTGTGTGTGTGTGTGTGTGTGTGTGTGTGTGTGAGGGGGGGGGGAGTGGAATGGCCAGCACCGATTATTATGTAATCTGTTAAAAGAAATACTATAGATTCCAGGAGAAATTAGACTATATGGTATCTTAATTGTTTCCTCAAAAGTAGGTTTATAATGTGGTACGAATTTTAAACAATATAGAAATAATGTAAGATTTAAACCTGAATAATTATACCTGAATAATTACTGAATTTTGTGTCCAAATATTACTTATAATGCTTCATAAGCACGTTGCTTCTGAAATTCTGTATTATTTACAGTATTTCGATAGGACATATATTTATGGATTTAAAGCGCTATACAGGGATTTCATTATTGCTATTCGTGTACATAAACTGGACTATGTTACTGTCATTGTTTGGTACCATGGGAAACATCGTTATGACAGAATAACAACGTTTTAAGTATCTACATTTTACTTTCTATTAACGCTCTAGAAAACGCAGTTTTATTGCCGGCTTTCAAAACATCACGTGGCATTAAGGTTGCACAAAGAGGGAAGGGAGAGGAGAGAAGGTGGGAAAACATTCTCAATTAATGCAATAACGCATGCGGAGGTGCGGGTTTTGCTAGTATTGAATAAAATCAAACTGATATATCACAAATGAATATTTCCGTTAGGAACGAAATATCTCAGAAATGAGCGGAAATAACATACTGCAACTTTACACATTACGTTTAGATTATATACCTATACTGTGATCAAACTTTCAAGTCCATAAAGTAGAAACTGGATTTTTAGATCTTTCGCACATATGTAAATAGTCTTAATTGTTTTGATCCGTCGGTATCAGTAAACGATTATCCGCAAATAACGCACGTCAGCAATGAAATTGTCACTTACCTCCTACCAGGAAAGGCGAACAGAGTGCTGCTAGCACCAGCAAAACTGCTGCTACCGTTAGCAGTCTAGTGGGAAGCCGCATGTCGTCTGCCGAGACTTAGGTCTGTCGTGTCTACATATATGTATCGGCACTGCTATGAGTCAACAAAACCAGTGCAATACGCCCACATTGGTGTGGAGGGGCAAGTGGGCCATTTACATTTACGGTGACCAGGATGATGGCTTGTGACTAAACAAGGCTATTGGGTGCTCTTCCTCATTGAATTCCACTTCTTTTAGTAACAAGTGCAGGCGAAGAGTGTAGGCGCCACATGCAATTAAATAAAAACGAAGCAGAACCCGAAAGGACGTTTCAAGGACTACACACCTTGGCGACTGCCAAAGGTCTTAAGGACGTGAGTAAAATGAAACATTAAAGCGAAGAAGATTCTAAAATCAGCTGCAACCGGAAATGGCGGAGAAAACAAACCCAATGCGTC